>CM035109.1:26120832-26720832 GCA_020205505.1 Panax japonicus | reverse complement strand
TTGTGTAATAGATATTTTATGAATTGTATATAAGTTAAGGTTACTCGACCTTGGGGAATAGTGTGTAATGTATTGTATAAACAATTTATATTTATATCTTCCGCAAACAGTTATAGAATGATTAGTGTACCGAATCCGCGATGATTTGGGGCCTGGATTCGGGGCTATCACACATCCCAGGCCTAATTCTAGCACAGCTGCGCCACTGAGCAGTGATGCCTGATTATTTTAACTTTGATATGAACCATAAAGCATATGTGTAATGAATGTCTAAATCTATAATACTTGACATATATGATGTTTAAGCATGAGATCATTTAATGGTTATATAAAATACAGAGTTGTTAAATTTTATTAAAGTTTGTAAAATGTAAGAATGATGTAGATTGCGTATCTATGAAATTTAAATATGTGTCAAACACATAGCGAGTCAAGTGTGTGAATGATATATATAAATGTTGATGTCAAGTATGAGTGGTTAAGGTATACCTATACATACCAAGCTATTCTAAGAGTATGATGAGAAATTGAAAGGTAGGTTTTACAAACCTAGTTATGAAACAATATAACGTTACTATTATATTAAGAATGTATGAAATATATGACTAATGGATGTTAATCCATGATTATACAACTGTGTAGGAATACTCAAAGTGCAGATATTATAAGCGTTAAGCAGTTAAGTCGTAGTTCATAAACTACGAATCAGGCAAGTCTTTCAGTTCCTAGTTGCTAATGTGAACTTGATGATTAACTGTTTTAAATCTTTATGGTAAAGAGCATGATGTGATATATATATATATATATATATATATATATATATATATATGTTGAAAGTATGAGATGTTAAAGTCAATTTATGACTACATTGATTGATTAAAGCATGTTGATTGAGTAAGGAACTCAATCTTTATACTTGTTATATGAACTGCTACATGTATGTTATATAATGAGTATGTTATTATGTGCTATGTGATGAATGAAAACTATTAGATTTTGCTGAGCCGTCGAGCTCTACCTTGAAAATAACCACTTTTGCAGGTTCAAGATTCAAGATAAAGTTATGTGTTACTTGAAAGACATGAATCAGACGTGATACCTGAAGATTTATACACTTTGGTTGTGTTATTATTATTTGAACAATGTTTAAGGTTTCAAATAACGTATTAATGTTGAATTGTAATATTATTTTGCGATATAAACTTTTATAGTATTAAAATGATTATGAAATAGTTAGATGTAAATGTTGAAGGTTTTGGGAACGAGAATACTTTGTAATAAAAAGTTTTAATTATTCCACAAATTTCAATGGTTGTATTATCATTTAATGATGTAAAATTAGAGGTTGAATGTATTGTTAATGACCGAAGTCGGGAATTAAATTGTATGAATTTTGGGGTCGTTACAGTTGGTATCAAAGCCGTAGGTTATAAACCTTTGGTAAGAGTACCCTAGACTATAACCTTAGAGAATAAAGGAGAAGTTGATAAAGAAGTTAAGAATCAAAAGTTATATTTAAGTATGGTACAGTTGTACTCTTTAATAATTGATGTATGTTATCTGAGCTAGAAGATTCCTTCATAGAGCGGAGGTATATACGAACTAGCAACTCGGAACCTAGTTTATTGGTTGTTTGTGGGAAACCACTCAGCGTACCATATTTGTAAGACCCCAACTTTTTAGTAAAGATGATTTTTTTCTATAAATATCATTTTTGAATATTATGGAGTAAATTTGATATAATGTTATAGTTGTGGGTAATATTTATAAATTTTGCAAAGTACGCAAGTTGTTATATAATATTCGATTGGTCGGGGAATATTCGTTTTAACAGGGAATATTCGTACGACGACACAATCATTGGTAGACCCCACAACGGAATTATTGTCGAATTGAGAAAACGACAAAAATATCTTTTTACAAAAATAACGGCGGAAGTTTTACCGTTAACTGTTGAAACACCCGGTGTTAAAAGTACAATAATACGCGTGGTTGCATAGTAGCACACGGTATTGATTATTGATGCTTACGTGAGAAGTCACCCAGTTTTGTTCAATTATTGCTACAGTAATTGCTGCATAGTATCTCACGTTTTTTGATTTAATTATTGTCAATATTTTATATATTATTAAATCAATAATTGAGACGACAAAGTTATTAATATTATTATTTGTAATATTAACGATGTCCAGAAGTTCTGTCAAGGAGAGGTTTGGTCACCTAATTGCGTACCAATAGGGAGAAATCCTTATTGGAAAGCCTCCTCATTCCTGGGAACGACCTGGTCAATTAATATTGCAAATTATAATAAAGGTGATAAATGTTGTTAAAATTATTAAGGTGATTTTTATGAAGTTTTGCTTATTTTATGGACCCCCCATTTACCCATTTTTCAAAATAATCGGTAGAAATTTATTCTTTATTATAAGGGTGGGGCCACGAATGAAGTAAATGGATGAAATGAAAAGGGGGGGGGGAGGTAACGTAATTAGAAGGGAATTGATATTATATATATATATATATATTTAAAACATGTGTTTATATATATATAGATTATATTTTTGTTTTGTTTTTTTCTTACTTTTACATTGAATTTCAATAAGCCCGACACTCGTGAATGCTAAACTTCATTCGTGAAATTTTTATTCGGTGCACCGTGATCAAACAGTACCCTCCAATTCTCCTATAAATAGAAGCTCATTCCTTCATTATTTCTTACGAATTCACTGAAACTCTAGTGAGAGAAATTATAGAGAAACTATAAAAAAGTATTCTGCTACTTCCATACTCTTATATCCAGTTTCTTTTACGGTAAGGGGTATTATATCTTTTGTATTCATGAAGAGAACTTCTGTTAATCCATTAATTATTATTCTGTTGGAATAAACTGTATACGCGGGCTACCCTATACTTGGTGAAGTTCTTCTGTTATTCCATTCTTTATTATTCTGTTGGAATATCTTGTCTGTGCGTTTTACGCCGAACCTGGTTCCGTCTTTATTATTCTGTTGGAATATCTTGTCTGTGCGTTTTACACTGGACCTGGTTCCGTCCTTATTATTCTGTTGGAATATCTTGTCTGTGCGTTTTTAGGCTGACCTGGTTCCGTTATTTATTATTCTATTGGAATAACTTAACTGTGCGGTCTATCGCATGCCTGGTAATTTCTTTTGTTATTCCATTCTTTATTATACTCAGTTGGTTAGCGTTTTGACTTCTATACTCCATGAAATTAGTGTAATATCCTTGATATTTGCGCTTCATCCAGTATCTTTTCATGGAAATATTCTTCTGAGCATTCATGAATTCTACTCCACAAAGAAGTATCATGTTGACAATTTCGACGTTATTGATTCCTGGATAAAATAATTCTTGAACTTGTTTTATTGAATTCTTATATCATTTTCATCATCCTTATGTTTATATTTTGTTGAAAATCATCTGTGGCCTGTAGTGCATAGATGGACTTGGTATGATTATGACAAAGGATTATTCGGTGTAATCAAGACCGTAATGTTAGAAATGATGTGGAAAAAGTCATCATTGGCCCGTAGTGCTTTGATGGACAGTTGTTGGCATGATCATGACCATTAATGAATACACAAATAATTATGGCCCGTAGTGCATGGATAATTGTGGTCGTGATACTAAAGAATATCATTGGCCGTAGTTTAGGGGTGATTCAGTGATGTGGATTATTTATTAAGCTGAGTCCCAACGATAAAAGTGATGAAAAACCTTTTAAATCATAGAAGATAATAGATTTTATTCCCTACTTGACTCTTCTAATGGATTGCTTGTTTCGCTGCAGTTACACTTAATGTTTGTTATATTTTATCAGTTTAACACTGTTGAAGGCTAATGATAATTTATTCTGCATTATCTTAGTCATAATATTTCTTACTGGGCTAGTTGAGCTAACCCTTTTTTCTTTCATTGTTCTCTTCAGGAAATGAGAACTTAGTAGGGACTAGTCTGGGAACGGAGTGACGGTCCAGAGGATAGCATTAGTAGTCCTCACTATTCTGTGAAATAGTGTATTAATAAATTTATTGAGGACTTATTTTGGGTTTTAATGCTGTGTAGAAGATATTGTTTGTATTAAAACTCACAGCTAATATTATATATTTAAGATCGTATTTGTATTATGTACCTTATATTTGGCGACTCAAGATGTGTGATGTAAACCTATTTTTGGGGCGTCACAGTTGGTATCAAAGCTTAGGGATATGATCCATGGCTAAGATGTGAGACTAAAACTAGGAGGGGAGAGACGGGGAATTCCTTCTCTAGTATGACCTACCTAAGTTATATGTTAATTAACCCTTGTTTTGTGGCAGTATCTGAAAATGACATCCGAGAATGTTGAGAATAGCAATGGAGCACATGAGACCGTTGAGTCTCCACAGATCAATAAATAAGATAATGTGCATCAGGAATGCGACAATCCTCAGGCAAACAACAACACTGACCAGATGACGAACGATGAAATGTTCAGAGGCTTTATATGTAACGACCGAGAAATTCAGATCCTTTATAAAAACATTTGAAATAATTAAATAATGAATAAAATAATATTACTTGTTATTATATGTGTTGATAAGATATATGGCGTTCTATAACCTAGAAACGTCAGAAGATCGTAGTATTTAAACCACGTGAATGAATTAAATTGCTTAAATTTCCAAGACAAAAATAAATATTTTTTGAGAAAGTTTACGAAAAACAATATTCACCGATTACAGCTCGGGAATTATTTTTGAACTTCTGAGAAATACGTAACGTTAGAATATCGAGACGTGATGGATTATGTAATAATAATCTAAGTATGGAAAATGCAATAATTCACATTCGGACATAAATTGAGAATGTAAGTATTAATAAACCTAATGAAATGAATTAATATAACTTTGCATAAAATACAAGTCCATAAGCTATAAGGTGTAAACCTATGTAGGATTTATACTAAGCTCAAGTGATTAATAAGGTGAAGCCCAAACTATTATAGTGCAATCCCAACAAAGAATTTGCTAGATTGATTATTAAGCCCAAACCATGATCCATTAGCTAAGAAGGATCCATGGGGCAACCCATGGGTAAGCTTGATGGGCAAACAAGTTATGTGTTGGGCAAGAACTTTAAGTAATGACCAAGGAATGGATAAGAGTTGTGGGCAACAAGCAATGAATAGTAATGAGGTTAGTTTTGTAAGACCCCAACTTTTATAAATAAAGATGAATTTTTTATAAATATTATTTTTGAATATTATGGAATAAATTTGATATAATGTTATAGTTGTGGGTAATATTTATAAATTTTGTAAAGTAAGCAAGTTGTTATAAAATATTCATTTGGTCGGGGAATATTGTTTTTGTCGGGGAATATTCGTACGACGGCTCAATCATTGGTGGACCCCACAACGGAAGTATTGTCGTAGTTAGAAAACGACAAAATTATCTTTCTATAAAAATAACGGCGGAGGTGTTACCGTTAAAACTGTTAAACTACCCGGTAGTAAAAGTACAGTAATACGCGTGGTTGCATAGTAGCACACGATATTGATTATTGATGCTTACATGAGAAGTCACTCAGCTATACTCAATTATTGTTACAGTAATTGTTGCATCATATCTCTTTATTATTGATTCAATTATTGTCATAATATCATATGTATAATATGTTATATTATTAAATCAATAATTGAGACGACAAGTTATAAATGATTAATAATTGTTGAAATATTAAATATGTGTTGATTAAAAATAAAATGATTTATGGTAATATTTATTCAATCCTTGATGTATATAAAGAGTCTGCTATGAGACGTTTGTGGTAAGTTTGGTTATTTTATGGGGGCCCATATGTCATCATCTAAGAGTCTATTCGTCAATAGTAATTACCTTCGTCAATAGTAATTACCTTTACCAGTCGTCAAACCACTTGCCGTTTCATATTACAGGCATCGAACCACTTGTCGTTTCACATTACAGGCGTCGAACCAATTGTCGTTTCACATTACAGGCGTCAAACCACTTTTCTTTTCGAATCACCAGTCGTCAAGCCACTTGCCTTTTCACATGGTAAGTGCTAAGCTAGAAATCTTCTATAAATAGAGGCCTAGTGCTTCATTATTTTTCACGAATTCATTCAAGCTATAGAGAGAGAAAGTATAGAGAAAATATGAGAGAAAGAAGAAGAGTATTCGGTTACTACACTACTGCAGTATTCAATCTCCTACTAAAGTAAGGGGTGTTATTCTTTCTTATTCATGAAGAGAACTGTTGTTATTCCATTGCTTATTATTCTCTTGGAATAAACTGTATACGCGGTTTACCCTATACTTGGTGACATTCTTCTATTACTCTGTTGGAACATCTAGTCTGTGTGTTTTACATCGGACCATGTTCCGTCTTTATTATTATTCTATTGGAACATCCTGTCTGTGTGTTTTACGCCGGACTTGGTTCCATTCTTTATTATTCTGTTAGAATATCCTGTCTGTGTGTTTTACACTGGACCTGGTTCCGTTATTTATTATTCTGTGTGAATAACCTGTCTGTGCGGTCTATCACATGCATGGTGATTTCTTTTGTTATTCCATTCTTTATTATACCTAGTTGGTTAAAACTTTGACTTCTATACTCCATGAAATTAGTGGAATATCCTTGATATTTGCGCTTCATGCAGTATCCTTTCACGGAAGTATTCTTCCAAGTATTCTTGAATTTTACTCTACAAAGCAGTATCATGTTAACAATTTGGATGTTATTGGTTCCTGGATAAATTAATTATTGAACTTGTTTTATTGAATTCTTATATCATTATCATCATCCTCATTTTTATATTATGTTGAAAGTCATCTGTGGCATGTAGTGCATAGATGGACTTGGTATGATTATGACAAGGGATTATTCGGTGTAATCATGACCGTAATGTTACAAATGATGTGGTAAAAATCCTCATTGGCCCGTAGTGCATTGATGGACAATTTTTGGCATTATCATGACCATTAATGAATACACAAATATTCTTGGCCCGTAGTTCATGGTTAATTATGGTTGTGGTACTAAAGAATATCCTTGGCCGTAGTGCAGGGGTGATTCGATGATGTGGAATATTTATTAAGCTGAGCCTCAGCTATAACGGTGATAAAAAACCTTTTAAATCATAAAAGATAGTAGAATTTATTTTCTACTTGACTCTTTTAATGAATTACTGGTTCCGCTGCAGTTAAACTTGATGTTTATTATATTTTATCAGTTTAACACTGTTGAAGGCTAATGATAATTTATTCTGCATTATCTTAGTCATAATATTTCTTACTGGGCTAGTTGAACTCACCCTTTCTTTCCCTGTTCTCTTCAGGAAATGAGAATATGGCTGGGAAGAGTCAGTGAAAGGAGTAATGGTCTAGAGGATAACATTAATAGTCCTCACTATTCTGTGAAATAGTGTGATAATAATGGTAATGAGGACTCATTTTGAGTTTTTATAATCTCTAGTAGACAATATTTGTATTCAAACTCATAGTTTATGTTTTATCGTATTGTACACGACAGTTGTATTAGTAAGTTGTATTTGAATTCTGTACCATGTATCTGGCGACCTAAGATGGGTGATGTATACCTAATTTTGGGGGTGTCACAGTTGGTATCAAAATCAAAGCTTAGGGATATGGTCCCTGGCTAAGATGTGAGAATAGTACTAGGAGGGGAGAGACGGGGAATTCTTTCGCTAGTATGACCTACCTAAGTTTATGTGCTATTTTATTGGTCGGTCAGAATATAGAGATACTATGTTACATGTCAATTAACCTTTTGTTTTGTGGCAGTATCTGAAAATGACATCTTAGAATGTTGAGAATAGCAATGGAGCACATGCGACTGTTGATTCACCACATATCAATAATTAGGATAATATGCATCAGGAAGGCGACAATCCTCATGCAAACAAAAACACTGACCAAATGATGAATGATCAAATGTTCAGAGGCTTTATGAAATTCATGCAACAGTAGGCGAGAGCGGCTCCTATCCAAAACGTAGGTGGAAACACTAGAAACTCTCGGGCGGTCACCGCTAAACAGTTCAAGGAGCTGGGACCACCAGAGTTTAAGGGAGAGTCAAAATCACTTATGGCGGAAGCATGGATAAAGCAGATCACCAAGATATATTATGTCTTGGGATGCTCCGAGGAGCAAAAGGTTCCCTTTGTCATTTTTATGTTATACGGAGAGGCAGATTACTGGTGGGAATCGGTAAAACGTACTCAACCTGAGCCTCAACTATAATAATGATGAAAAACCTTTTAAATCATAAAAGATAATAGATTTTATTTTCTACTTGACTCTTTTAATGGATTTCTGGTTCCGCTGCAGTTAAACTTGATGTTTATTATATTTTATTAGTTTAACACTGTTGAAGGCTAATGATAATTTATTCTGCATTATCTTAGTCATAATATTTCTTACTAGGCTAGTTGAACTCACCCTTTCTTTCACTGTTCTCTTCAGGAAATGTGAATATAGTTGGGACGAGTCGGGGAACAGAGTAATGGTCCAGAGGATAGCATTAATAGTCCTCACTATTCTATGAAATAATGTGATAACAATTGTAATGAGGACTCCTTTTGAGTTTGTATAATCTCTAGTAGATAATATTTGTATTCAAACTCACAGTTTATGTATTGTCGTATTATACACGACAATTGTATTAGTAAGTTGTATTTGAATTTTGTACCATATATCTGGCGACCCAAGATGGGTGATGTATACCTAATTTTGGGGGCGTTACAAGTTTAAGGAGGTGGGATGATATAATGACCTAATTACCCTAACCTTGAAAGCTCTATAAATAGCAAGCCTTTTTATTCATTTGGAGTTTGTTATTTCATCCAACAATTATCTCCCAAACAACTTATTTGTTAGAATCAATAAGCACTTTGAGATTAACCTTTCCTTAGTAGATTTCCAAAGCAAGTGAAGTAATCATCAAAGGTAAATGATCTTGTCTTCTTCATCTCTAAAATATTAGGAGGATAAGAGAAGTGTAATATAATGAATTTAGATGCTAAGAACATAGGAGAAGTTAATAAGCAATGGACTTAAGCCGAATAAGTTGAATAAGCAACTTGAACTTAAATAAGTTAATGAACGTATGAAGAATAACCTTTGTTATCATAAACATGAGAATTATATATAATAAGGGAAATAAGTCCTTGACTTATGAGAATAAGTCAAAACATACTTTGTTAATAAGTTGGTGTAATAAGTAACTCGTAATACTTACTTGTTGATTAAAATCCACCTAGAATGATTAGTAATGAGGTTTCGCCGGAATTCACACGATTGGACGATAATCGTTGAATTCGTGAAATTCTCGGAATGGAAGTCGAATTTTGTGTTTGAAGTTGTAAACGTTGGATTTTGATGGAAACAAGTAATTTTTGGCATTTTAAAGTTGCTGACTCGAAAATGACCGGATTCCGACTAAGAACGAAGAAACGAGCTTGGAACGTTCACGAACGTTTATCGTTTTCGTTAAAAGTGGACTAATAGGTGAAATTTTTGCAAACGAAGTCGAATAGATAAAATTCTTTAATAAACGCGTAGAATACATGATTTGTGAACTGTAGGTTCTTGAACGAACCAATTCGGACTTATAACGAAGAAGTAACGAGTCCGGGAATCTCACAAAATAAAAAGTTTATGGAAATTTTCTGGTGGACAGGGTTGGCGCGCGGCGCCAGCCCAATGCCATTTAGCCCACGCCGCAGCGCTGAGCTTGGATGAGAAAAGCCATAACCTTCTAGAGAGTAGCACCACAGCGCGACCATTAACACTAAAATTCACGCCGCAGCACCAAGTCCGGGTTCTAGGCAATAATAGGTGACGCCGCAGCGCGGCACCAAGTGTAAAAGCTGGTGCCGCATCGCCAACCTCAAGACCAAGTCAATAATGAATGTTTATATATAGAGGATGGTTAGTAATTGATAAAAAATTAAATGAAGATCTTAATGAAACATTGTTAAGACATATTAGAACTTAAGTATGCACACTTAAGGTTAAGACTAAGTCAATTACTTATGAATGTAAGAATGCCGTAATGAAAAGCTGGAACCTTTAATAACAAATCTAATATTTAATTGGATTGAGAAGTAGGGTAAGATTCTTTAGGAACCATGTGTGATCATTCATGACCTAATGTTCTATGTTATGCTATCATTTGATGTAGAGGCCTTAAAGACGTACAGTGCACGTGTTATAATTTGTAGTAGACGCTAAAGGAAAGTACCCTAACCCTTGTTCCAGTTCGATCTGGGCAAGTCTTTGTGATTCATGTATTCTTCACATGAGTTAGTATTTGAGGAATGTCAAAGCCAATCCTTTCAGCTAGACATATGCTATGTTATTCTATCAAGTGTTTATAAGGATTTACCGAACTAATATTGTTGTTGTTTTTCAAAGGTAGATTATGTATGCTCAAATTGTTTTGTCGTCAAACGACAGGCATTGAGGTTGCCACAACTTAAACGTATACACGTTTAATGAATGTAGTGTTGATCAACATAGAGTACTATAGGCTGATCACCTAGACGTGCTCGTAAGCTATACCAGAATTACGAACTTCGTGCCATGATGTCATTTTCAAAGTACTTATGAAATGCTTACGATCTTGAACCGGAATTGATGTTTTACTGAATATTGTAGCTATAAAACATTTTGAATAAAAAGAAGTGCTATTTTGAATTCTCAATAGTACTTCGTAACTATTGTCCAGTTATTGAAGATATACGATTCCTATGTTTCAAGCATGCTATTTTATTATAATTGTTGTACTTACTGAGCTAGTTAGGCTCATTCTTGCTTGAACCATATGAATGCAGCTAAGACAGAATGGACCGATGGATCCGACAATGATAAAGGGAAGGAAAAGGCGACCCCGTAGATTGCTTATGTAATAGTATAGGTTTTGTATTAAATAATATTGATATTATGACAAAGACACTGTATTGGTTGTAAAGAACTTGGGGAATGTAAATATTCTTTTGTTATATATATAAGACATATCCGTTCTTTTGAGACATTTCAATTGAAAGTTTATATGAACTGTAGCACCGTGTAGCACCATCTATCTGGTTGGAAGATACCCGGATTTGGGGGCATCACAGGTTGGTATCAGAGCATTAGGTTATATAACTTACGGGGGGAAGTAAAACCTTAAGTCATAACCTTAAGAAAAGTCAAAGAATAAAAGATGTAAGTTAACCTTATAAAAATGCATTATATATGTTATGTGTTTTTATTATTCTACTAACGTTTACTAATCAACTTTGCGTGTTGTTGTAGATGTCAGGTGGAAATAGGGATGTACAGGTAGTCAGCGAAGGGTCGGTAAACCAGATAGAAATCATACCGAACCCCATAGCAGCAGATCTTGAGATAGTTGTGGTGGAGTCCGGAGACTCCGAAAGCTAAGACCTCATGTCTATATTTGACGACATGATAGAAGAAGAAGTGGAGGTAGTATCCTTCAAGCTAGTGGCTATAGAAGCAGAGATAACTGCAGGAGAGTCGATGATATCACTGTTCATGTCAGTGATAGATAGGAACGTACACTATTTTTAAGAGGTCAAGGAGCTGAAGGTGGAGCTCCAAGCGGTTATAGAGGACAAGACGGACGTGGAGTCCATGTGGGAACAGGAACATGACGAGAGAGTTTTGGCTAAAGACAAAGTCCATGAGCTAAAACAAGAGGTCTTTGAGCTTAGGAGTGAGCTAAAGACTAAGAAATAGAAGATATGGAGAATGTCCTATATTTATAGGAGTTCTCATGAGGATTTCCGGTTGCAGGTAACTAGGTATCCGGTAGAGAAAGGGCAGACGCGATATACTATCAGCCGTGATATTATTGTCGGTCTTGCCAAGGAAGATTTCAAGAATGCCTTAAGGCAGATATGATTGAGTAGTTGTTAGAGTAGTTAGGTATGTACATATTTGTGTATCTAGTAGTGACGTAAAGCCCTCTTTTGTATAATTAAGGGTAGTCTTTTGTAAATCCCAATTTTTTGAAAGCAATAGCGGGAAAGTATCCAGCTTAGGCTGTTTTATGTAATCGATGTAGTATTATACTACGATGAATTAATATAAGTTTTCATTTTCGAAAAATGTTGAGTAACAAATGTTTATGTTATTGTTTAATATGGAATAATAACTAACTGACAGGAAATGCATAATAACGAAACATGTGTTTATTGTAACAGCAAAATGCCACCAAGAAGAGTACCACGTACCCAAGGTGCGAAAACAAATTAACCGGAGGGAGGTCCGGTTAACCCCATACAGGAATTTTTGAACCTTTTAACAGCAGTGTTTAATCAAACTGGGGCTAATATCCTCGTAAATCCTGGTGTAGTACGGGCTACTACGTTTAAGGACTTTAAGAGTGTGGGTCCACCGGAGTTCAAAGGAACTACGGACCCTATTAAAGCTCAAACGTTGGTGAGGGAGATAGAGAAGGCATTTGTAATAGCAAATGTCGATGAGGCCCAAAAGGTTGCTTTTGCAACCTACATGACGAAGGGAGAGGCCAAATTTTGGTGGGAAGCCAATCATGCGAGGGCCGGAATAGTTGTTATAACATGGGAGAGGCCAAATTACTTTCCCACGAGCATGCAGGGAAGGATGGAGATGCGATTTCAAGATTTAAAACAAGGGGACATAACAGTTCCCCAGTATGCCGCCAAGTTTAATGAATTGGCAAGGTTCGCTCCACATCAAATGGATACCGAGATGAGGAAAGCTCAACGGTTTGAGCAGGGCTTGAAACCCTGGCTTTATAATCATATCTTTGTGTTCCAAAGTACTTCCTTTGGAGTTGTTTTAGAGAAGATAAAAATTGCCAAAGGTGGTAGCAAGGCGTTGAGCAAATACCACAAGGACAAAAAAAGCAAGGCGAAGGTGGATGGAGGAGTTATGATTAAAGGTGCCAGTGGGAGTAGGGATGGGTATAAAAGGAGGGTAGTTATCTCGGGGAATGCCGAAGTGAAACAAGGAGACCCTGAGAGAAGGATGGAGGCCTGTAAAACCTATGGGAAGACTCACCTAGGAGTCTGTATCAAAGGAAAGGCCGTGTGTTATAATTGCGGACAAGAGGGGCATATTACGCCAAACTGTCCAAGCCCGAAGAAGAATCATGGGTGCTTATGTGGATCTACGGACCACATGGAAAAGAACTGCCCAAAGAAGGGGACGGACGGGAATAAGGGTGCCAATAGTAGTAAGTTAACTATTAGGGGTCCAGCGCAGCCGTGTAGGCCAATGGCCCGTACCTTTAATATGACCGTTCAAGACGGGATGGCTTCGGGGGACGTAGTTGCAGGTATTATTCTGATCAAAGACTTAAATGTATAAGTGCTGTTTGACTCGGGTGCTACTTGTTCATTTATCGAATGTGATTTTGCTAAACGACTAGGATTACTTCCCGAGAAGTTGCTTATACCCTTGAACATCCAGGTAGCAAATAAAGAGATAATTCCTGTTGAAGATATTCATAAGAATTATTGCGTAGACATTAGAGGTTGAAAATTATCTGTAGATCTAATTCCGATAAAGTTAGGAGAATTCGACGTAATTCTTGGAATGGATTGGTTGATAAATCTTGGAGCAATAATAGATTGTCAAAAGAAATACGTAAACATTAAAACGTTAAACCAATTTCATGTAATATTTTACGGGAATAAATCGCCTCGATGTTCGTGTTGTCTTACCATGACACAAACTAGGAAATTATTAAGGAAGGGGTGTGTAGGCTATTTGTGTCATGTAGTTGATACCCACAGAGTGGGAGCGACCATGGAACAAATACCTATAGTGAGTGAGTTCGTGGATGTATTTCCAAGTGAGTTACCGGGTCTTCCGCCGGATAGGGAGACCGAGTTCATAATATATATTGTGTTAGGAGCGACACCAGTTTCTAGGGCACCGTATCGTATGGCACCAGTGGAGATGAAGGAGTTGATGGTACAGCTGCAAGAATTATTTGACAGGAAGTACATTCAACCGAGTGTTTCGTCGTGGGAAGCACCGATGCTGTTTGTCAAGAAGAAGGACGGATCGTTGAGACTTTGTATCGACTACCGAGAGTTGAACAAGTTAACAATAAAGAATAAGTACCAATTGCCCAAGATCGATGATCTTTTTGATCAGTTGAAGGGGGCAAAATATTTTTCCAAAATAGATTTAAGGATGGGGTATCATCAGCTGAAGGTTAAGAATAAAGATGTGCCAAAGATAGGATTCCGGACTCGTTATGATCATTACGAGTTTCTGGTGATGTCATTTAGGTTGACTAATGCACCTGCTGCATTTATGGACATGATGAACAAGGTGTTCAAATAATATTTGGACAAGTTCATTGTGGTGTTTATTGATGATATTCTAGTCTACTCTAAGACGCCAGAAGATCATGCTGAACACCTAAGAATAATGTTGGAGACATTAAAAAAGGAGAAGTTATATGCGAAGTTCACTAACTGAGAATTTTGGTTAGAGAGGGTTAAGTTTTTAGGTCATGTTATTGACCGTGAGGGGATTTCAGTAGATCCGGCGAAGGTGGAAGCCGTGATGAATTGGGAACAACCGAAAATACCGACCGAGATACGGAGTTTCCTAGGAATAGCGGGTTACTATCGAAGGTTCATTCAAGACTTTTCGAAGATAGCTACTCCGCTGACTAACTTGACGAGGAAGACGGTGAAGTACGTATGAACTGAGAAATATGAAGATAGTTTTCAAGAACTGAAGAAGAAGTTGAGTGAAGTGCCTGTTTTGTCATAACCCGATGACACGGGAAATTTCATAGTTTATAGCGATGCTTAGCATAAAAGACTGGGTTGCGTGCTCATGCAGCATGGCAAGGTCATTGCGTATGCATCTAGGCAGTTGAAGGATTATGAGAAAGTTTACCCTACTCATGATCTGGAATTGGCCGCGGTGGTGTTTGCCCTAAAGATATGACGACATTATCTTTATGGGGAAAAGGCTGAGATATACACGGACCATAAGAGTCTAAAAAATATCTTCACATAGAAAGAGTTGAATATGAGACAGAGGAGGTGGCTGGATTTGATAAAGGATTATGACTGTGAAATCCTATATCACCCTGGAAAACCCAATGTATTGGTCGACGCCTTGAGTAGAAAGGGTCGAGAAAAGTTATCTTTGTTAACAGCTCAAGCGGAGTTAATAACGGAGATGGCTAGGATGGAGTTAGAGGTGAAGTTGCCAATTGAAGCGGATCAGAGACTGTTTGTGACGGAGATTCAGTCTACCATCATAGAGAGAGTCAAGAGGTGCAGCTCAAAACTTATGAGTGTAACCAGATGAAGAAGCGGTTGACCAATGAAAAAGATATTAATTTTAGTGTTGATAATGAGGGATTATTAAGATTTGAAGGAAGAATTTGGGTTTCGAATGAGACGGAATTAAAGGACCAAGTTTTACAAGAGGCTCATAGTTCGAGGTACTTGATTCATCCAGGTAGTACTAAGATGTATCAAGACCTTGGACAAAGTTTTTGGTGGCCGAACATGAAGAGAGAAATAGCTGAGTATGTGTGTAGGTGCTTGAATTGTCAAAAAGTTAAGGTCGAACATCAACGACCGAGTGGCTTGTTACAGTCATTGGAGATTTCGGAGTGGAAGTGGGAGCATATCACGATGTACTTTGTGGTGGGACTTCCGATGACTCAGAAGGGGCATGATGCGATTTGGGTAATAGTGGACCGGTTGACAAAGTCGGCTCACTTTTTGCCAATTCGAATTAAGTATAACTTAGATCAGTTAGCTACACTCTATGTTAAGGAAATTATTTCCAGACGTGGAGCACCTGTTTCGATAGTGTTAGATCTTGATCCACGATTCACATATAACTTCTGGAGAAGTCTTCAAGAATAGTTGGGGACGCAGTTGAAGTTGAGTACAACTTATCATCCACAAACCGATGTACAGAGCGAGAGGAAAATTCAGACGTTAGAAGATATGTTGAGATCTTGCGTTATGGATTTCAATGGTAGTCGGGATGATCATCTACCATTAGTAAAATTTGCGTATAACAACAGTTATCATGCAAGTATAGGCATGCCGCCATATGAAGCTTTGTATTTGTGACAACCTGAGAATTTAGAATATTTTTAAAATTTTATTATTTGATTTAAGGTTCAAAATTAGAACCTAGACAGAAAATAAGTGTATGCGTTTCATATTTTTAAGATAGAATTTTGAGGATTTCAAAGTTCTCTGAATGATTTAGGTGAATTATTCAGGATTAAGTGTTTATGTGAATATGTTCTGCATATATGTGTATAGTACGTAGTTAAGGGTTAACCAGATAATCGATATTTGTAACAAACCCTAAGTATATATTAAGAACTTTAACGTTCGTTAAAAAACCCTAGCGTTTAACAAGAAACCCTAAGACCGGTTCTAGAAACCCTAATTTCAGTTCTAGGAATCTGAAACCCTAATTCGGTGCATGAAAACCTAAATCGGAACTTAATGGCGTAAGTGTAAATAATTATAGGATTAATTAGGGTTAATCTTAACAAATAAATTACAAAACCCTAATTCCAAATTTGAAACCCTAATTACGGATTTAAAACCCTAATTTGTAAATAGGGAAAAACCTAAGTGTTAATTTAATAATTTTAATTTTAATTAGAATATATTAATTCTAATTTTCAAGTTAAGTAATTAGAAAACACTAATCTAATTACAAAATATAATTTCTAATTTAGAAAATTATTTTTATATTAGAAACCCTAATTTGTGGGTTGAAAACCCTAATGACCATTTTGACCCAAATTGCTTAATTAGCGATTTTAATTAGGAAATACTAATCCTAATTAGCAAGATTTAATTTGTAATTAAGAAATTTTAATATAATTAGAAAATTCTAATTATAATTTAAAAATATTAAATTTCTATTTTTAAAAACCTAAATTGGAAATTTTAGAAATTAAATTGCAATTAATGGTTAAACCCTAAACCCTAAAATGGTTCTGTAACGATCGAGGAATTCGGATCATATTGTAAAATGATTTTATTAAATTAAATAATAATAAAATCATATTCCATGTGTTATCAAGATGGTTGTCATTGTATAACCTATTTATGTTAGAATGTCGTAGTATTTGAGCTACGTGGATGAATTAAAGTGTTTGAATTTCCAAGACGAAAATAAAAGTTTTCCGAGAAATTTTTTGAAAAATACTATTCATCGGTATTTGCTCGGGATATAATTTTGAGTTTCCGAGAAATACGTAATGATGGAATAACAAGGTAAGATGGATTATGTAATAAAAATCTAGTTATGGAAAATGTAATAATTCGCTTGTGGACTTAATTTATAAACTTTAAGTAAAGCGAAGTGGTAAGGAATAAGTAATAATTGTATGATACTTGGTATTGTACGAAGTAATGAAAACGAGTATAATACTAGGTATTATACGAGTTTGTAGGAAGGATGAAATACCGTATATAAATTCTATATGAATTAGAATACGAAAATAATGCATCAACTATATGTGTATGTATTATGAAATATTAATGGACTTGTAAAGATTGGCTAGGATTTTTGTACAAAGCCCAAGTCAATTAAGGTTAAGGCCTAACTATTGAATAAATAAGCAAGCTAGTGTTTGATAATGTAAAACCCAATGATTTATTAATCCAAGCCCAAGTTAGAATCCATGAGTTAATAGACCCATGGGGTAAAACCATATTGATATGGTTAATGTGTGATGACCAAGATAAGTGGTGATCAAGATAAGTGGTGACCAAGTTAAATGAGTAGTGGTCAAGCAAAGGATAAGACTAGAGCTAGCAATTAATGTATAGTAAGGAGGTGGCTAAAGGAGGTAGGATGATTTAAAGACTAAACTACCGTAACCTTGAAAAGTCTATAAATAGAAGAGCCTTGCTAGACATTTAACAATTGTTCAAGCAATTAAACAATTACAAAGTGCTTAAGTCACTACAAGAAAAAGGTCTATCAGCGACCGCTTTTAGTCGCAGATAGACATCATCGACCGATTGCCGTCACTGATATGCGGTGCACAAAATGTTGTCGCTGATGTGTACAACAGCGACCACTTTTAGCGACCGACATATCTGCGACTGCTATGAGCGACCGAAATGACAAATACGGTCGCTAATATGAGTCAGCATGTTCCAGGACCAAAGCTGACGTGGACCACGTGTCAGCGACCGGTATCAGCGACCGGAGGCGGTCGCTGATATACTCAGAAATTAGGCCGTCGCTAATAAATATCAGCGACCGCATGCGGTCGCTGATAAAAAAAAATATAAACAGGTTTTTGCTGCTTTACAGAATTCCCAAAAACTTGCACCTATTTTGTACCTGCTTTATCCCAACACACATACACAACAAGATAAACACCATACACAATAATATAAACATCATTGTCCACCAACACATACACCAAACTAGTTTAAATAACATAACTGAATATACAAGTTATAAACATATACATGCAATAATAATATTTCAAAACTTGTTTAAGTTACATACATACATCCAAAGAATAACTTGTGAATGTACAAGCTTATAATATAACTACAAAACAGATATAAAGCAAGTACGTCAAGCATCATCACCTCCTTGATCACCCTGCAATTAACAAAATAATAAAACAAGTTACAAATATATACTAACTATTTTAATATTGGTATATTAAGACAATATATACAACATAATGATTTTATACCTCGTCGTCATCCCCATGTTGTGATGCTGCTGCCGCCACCACTGCCTTAGCTAACTCTTCAGGATCCAGAGCCCCTAGATGCCCGCCCAGTATCGTCAGAAGATATCGATCCTGACATATAGCTCTCACACAGTCAGCCGGAGTATGAACAGCTGGATGGCCCGATGACTGTGTAGACTGGGTAGAAGAACAACTTGAGCCACTGAAGGATGGGCATCGTCGTTGTCCTTGACCTTTAATGTAGTTCTTCTTCACAACAGACGCCCTCTCCCACAACTCTTGATCAATAGGCGGACGTGGAGTGCCTTCAGGATAACGCTCATTCAATAAAAGCTTATAAGTGTCCTGTCATCACGTTAACAAGAGAATAGTTAAAAATAAATTAATTCTGTAAGCATTGATAAAAAAGATCAAGTTAAAATTTATTACTGCTATCTGGATAGCCTCAGGCAGACCATCACGGGTGGCCATGTACACATCAAGCCAATGGATAGACTGACATTGAGACATAGACTCCTATACAAAAAAAAACATAATATTACTAAGTAAAAATGTGATATATTTTCTACAATTTAATATGATTGTAAACATATTAAAACTTGTAATTAAATACGTACCCTGGCAGTGATATGCTGCAACTGTGAAATACTACCGCCCTTGTATGTCCCTTTAGCCTTTTCGCCATCGGGTACACCCGATGATCTGTTGCTGGCGGCAGTCTTTCGTCTCTTCACCCAGCTCCCAGCCCTCCATTGGGCACACATCTCAGCCCAAATGGCCTGGGTGCACCACCAGGGACTATGCTCGTGCATGTAATCTTCTCCCTGGCCTGGATGGGTGATCTCGGCATTGTGAAGGGCTTTTTGTCTTTCTTTATTCAAATTATCTTTGGTGCAGACCGCGCACTTCTGCCAGAATAATGTCTGTATCAGTGAAGCCTGCGCGTCCTCCCATCTATACCGTTTCTGCAAATAAAACAACAATAATAACATTAATAAATAATTATATTTTGAATATTATATTAATATTATCTGTTATAATTAAAAAAGCATACCTGAAATTCAGCCCAAACAGCATCCTTGTGGGCGATAGGTGTGCTCGCCCACGTAATCACAGGTGTAGGCCAGTTTTGTAAACACAACTGTGATATGCACTTGACAATCTTATTATCTGAAAAATCACTATAATATATATACAACATCAATTAGCATATATTAAAGCAATTTATATCTAAGTTATAATATTTATGAACAATTTTCAAACTTATACTTATAATACTTAAAAAAAATTCGCCAGAGTCTCCCCTACAATATAGACTAGCCACATGCACGACGGTATGCATATATGGACATTTCTAGGCACCCAAGACACAAACCAAGAGAAATATACAAATTTTCAATACAATAAGACCAAAACAATAACGATTGATCGAATGCAAATTAAAGCAGTAAAAAATCCAGGCTCATATACATTACCAATATAATATCAATCAAAACATTACCAATATACAATAAATGGAATCTTAAATGCTTATATATAAATGAAATATGTAGGACATACGTGCTATTCGGAGGAGGGCGAATCTGAATAAGAATCCAATCATCCGGATTAGTAGGGGCCTTGGGCACTTGATTAGGCCCCCTACCCAAGCCGCGCTTTTTCTGCGCTGCTTCAAAAGCCATCTGTATATTAAATAGTTTAGTATATAAACATGACAGTGATATAAACAACATGACAATGAACATGTATATATATGAATATAAAATGACAATAAACAAAAATTGCATTTAATTAGTTTAGTACATAAACATGACAATGATATAAAAAACATCTAATGTTAAACATACATTTCATTTGTTCAAGTGTCAAAGTCTGATTCAGAATCATCTTGTATACGTGTTGCAGATTCATAACCATCATCTGCTTCAGATTCAGTACTGTCAGATTGAGTCAATAACTCTTCCTCCTCAGTATCAATGTCATCTGACACAAGTATTGACTCAAGATCTAATTCATGTGGTTCATCTCCACCATCTAACTGGATTACTTCATTTTCGTCCTCCACATTTAATATAGTTTGACTATGAAGCATCTGCTCTTGGTAAATCTCCCCATCAACTAATTCTACACGACTACGCGCGAGAGTATGAATTACAACTTGCCAATCTGTAGGCGGTCTATCCCTTTTCCTAACAGGACTAGGAGTGTGGTATACTTGTACTGTTAGAGTTGGTAAAACAAATGGTTCGTTGGAGTACGCAGACCTATGGAGGTCAATATCGACGATTCCATGTCTGTCAACACGTATCCCTTTTTCTGAATCAAACCAACGGCACTTGAACAAATGAATATGACCCCCGTACGTGCCCTTGTACGACAATTCTACGATTTGCTCTAACTCCCCATAAAAGGCACGACCAAGCTCATTGTAACAATCTCCTTGGACACACGCTCCAGAGTTCGTTGTTCTTTTACCGCGCCCATATGCCTTTGTGTGAAATTCACAACCATTTATTTTGTAACCCTTGCGGCTGACTTGGTCCCTGTCTGGTCCCATAGCTAGGACTTGTACATTAGCTGGAATTGTTGATCCCTCAGTCAAAGCCTACAAAAACTCCATCTTATTAAATGAAATCATAGTTAACATGGAGTGTATATATATATATACTACGTGCTTAAAAATTGAACTTACTTTGTCCTTTAGCCAAAGTGCAAAGTTTTTATCCCGATTGATTTGAATATATTTATCAGTTATGCCGGGATGTTTCACTTTTAACTCGTCATCGTACAATCTATACCATGTTATAAACATTAACATATTGGAATAAATTTTCAACTTAAAAGATAAATTATCAAGTTTACATGTGTACCTCACAAATTCGTCAATCTCCTCGCAATTGAGAAGAACGTAAGTATGTGCAGCATGTAATTCTTGCTCAGAGAGGAATATGCGCTTCCCTTTTCCATAAGCACGACCCGATAGACCAAATACAGAGAGCCGACCATTTAGTTCAACATTTCCTCCATCATCATGTCTCGATACTCGATTGGCATTTGTCAAGACTTCATCCGGAAAATAGTCTGAGATAAACGTAGATATCTCATCGAAACTGCATGCCTCGCATATCGACCCCTCGACATAAGCTCTATTCTTCACCTTTCTCTTAAGGTTTCCCATCACCCTTTCGAAAGGGTACATCCATCTATATTGAACAGGACCCCCAACACGAGCTTCATAAGGAAGATGGATTTGCAAATGCTCCATGGAGTCAAAAAAACTAGGTGGGAATATTTTTTCCAGTTTACACGTGATCTCTATGATGTTCCTCTCAAGTACATACATGTCCTTCTCATTTAATGATTTTGAACATAAGTCTTTGAATAAACGACTATGATCCGTCAAAGCATCCCATATTGGTTTATCAAGAAGATCCCGAAATGCTATAGGCATGAGCCTCTCCATGAACAAATGACAGTCATGACTCTTCATCCCTTGCAATTTCCCACCCGTAACACACCTTGCAATGTTTGACGCATATCCATCTGGTAGTTTCAGAGACTTAACCCATGTGCACACATCTTCAACTTGCTTTTTGGACAATGTGTACCTTGCATGCGGTTTGACAATCTTACCATTAGGAGATTCGTAAAGTTTTAATCCGGGACGCTTACAAATATCTTTCATGTTCAAACGTGCCTTATCGTTATCTTTTGTCTTCCCCGTAACATTCATCATAGTGTTAAACACATTGTCAAACACATTCTTCTCAATATGCATCACATCTAGATTATGAGGAATCAAATTTGTAGACCAATAAGGCAGTTCCCAAAAGATGCTTCTCCGAACCCAGTTATGAGATTTACCAAACCCATTGATTATGTTTGTGACATCAACCTTACCAAATGGGATAACTGGCAATCTCATCACACGATCTCGCATCTCCGTTCCCGATAATCGCGGTGCAGGCATATCATTGTCTACTTTCCCTTTCCTGAAGTGTTCTCTATTTCTTCGAAACAGGTGATCTACCGGTAAGAATCGACGATGACAGTCAAACCAACAAGGCTTTCGACCTTTTGATAGATTAAACGACTTCCCGTGTGTACGGACAAGCCAACTTCCCGTGTGTACTCCATCCAGCTAACATACCATAAGCTGGGAAGTCACTTATAGTCCACATAACCGCTGCCCTAAGGTTGAAATTTGTTTTCGTTGCAACATCCCAAGTCAATACTCCATCCTCCCACAATGCCTTCAACTCGTCTATAAGAGGTCTCAAGTAAACATCTAAGTTCTTTCCAGGACTCTTAGGACCACGAACCACGAGTGAAAGAAACAAGTATGGCTGTTTCATACACATCCAAGGAGGCAAGTTGTACGGAGTAACAATTACAGGCCAACATGAGTATGGAACAACTAAGTGGCCAAACGGATTGAAACCATCGGTGGACAATCCAAGCCTCACATTTCTAGGTTCCAATGCAAATCCAGGATGTGCTAAGTTGAAATCTTTCCAATCCTTCCCATCTGCGGGATGATTTAGTTCTCCATCTTTAGCTGGAGATTTCGCATGCCAACTCATATGTTCAGCTGTTCTTGAAGACATGTACAATCTTTTAGCCGATGTGTTAATGGAAAATACCTTAGAATCTTAAAAGGTATACTTGATTTTTTTGTAGTCACACCCTCTTTATTAGGCCTAAACCGATCATGACTGCAAAACGTGCGCCTTGTCATCTGTTCATTTTCCTTATAAAATAACATGCAATCGTTGGGACATGCATCAATCTTTTGGTATCCAAGACCCAACTTCTTCACCATTTTCTTACAAAAGTAATAGTTACCAGGTAATTTCTCACCGTCAGGCAACATACTCTTAAAGGTCTTCAAGAGCGACTCAAAACACTCATGGCTTATGTTGTGATCAGCCTTGATGTTAAGTAATGTCGCCACTGCAGACAATGTAGTGTGTTTGGTACAACCATGCCATAATGGCTCGCTACCCTCGTCTAACAACTTAAAGAAGTCTTTGGCATCAGAATTCATAGGTTGCTCTTTGCCTTGCTCCCAATCAAAATCTGGCCCTACAATATCATGAACCATTTCATTCATATGATAAGTACTACTGCCCGAATTGTGTACTTGTGTGATGCCACCATCTCTTCTCTGCCCATGTGCCCACCAGCATTCTTTGTAATTTCTCATGAACCCAGAAACAAGTAAATGATAGTTTACCATGTCTCTGTCCATATAATTTACATTCTTATACTTCAAACATGGACATCGTATCTGCGACTTACCATTCATACATTCTGGGTGACTATACGCATACTCCAAAAACACTTGGCAACCATTTCTAAATTCAGTTGTAGCACCTATCTGGGCACTTGACTTTCGTCGTGCCATCCAACTACGGTCTGAACAGAGGTCCATTATTCCACGGTACCTATGTTGACATGAATTATTGTATTCCTTTTTTAGAGATTTACAATTCAGCTCAATCCCATTTATGATGCTTATAAATACATATAGATGTATATGTACATATATAACATGAGTGTGCATCATATATGATTATTCGGGAATTGAACAAGGATACATGCCAAAACAAACTGGATTGTATCGAAATTCTTTTTTTTTTTGTATCCATACATCAAGGTAATTTAATCAAAGTTTAGGTTTCTTTTTCATTTCATTTAAGCTTCTCAAAATTGGGCTCAAACTGGCTTGTTTTCTCACTTTTTCACAAAAAACTGTTTTTGACACTTCTCCATTTCTCAAATTTTGACTACTTGGATAATCTAAGCATGTGTATTTTAGTTTCCTAAGGATACTTTTATCATCATCTCACTTTACTTGGTCATCTAGCAAATTTGAACCTATTAAAGCTCACTTTAGGCTCGATAATAGATCCTAACTTGATTTTAATAGTAGCGTTGGTGATTGCAATGATTAGGAATCATCACAAGCATGAGTTAGCAATTTTATATGAGTTCAGTATAGTCTTATAAGATCAGGCACTAAAGGTCACCCAAAACAATCCAATTTTGGGCTTAAAATGTGACTTTTCACAAGTTTAATGCTCAAAACAGTTTAGGCTTGGTTTCTTTAGCTTGTGTAGCTTACTTATGTCATATTATGACTATTAAAACTTACCCACATGGTCCAGGTATGAGAATTCTATACTTAGGTCTTAGTTGCCACTTAAAGTTTACTTTTCATGGCTTTTAAACATGAAATTTGGTCAATACACAACACAAACCACAACTAAGTTAAGGAACACCTTTTAAATGATATGTGTAGACAATATAGGGACTCCATATTGTCTTAAAACTTTAGTTGCAAAAATTTTCTATAATAGTTCTCATATAGGCATAGATTTGATTATAATTTCATAAACAATCCACATGTAGGCAAAAGAAATCTTTAGGCATTCAAACAACTTTAAAATCATGATAGTAAAATTACTCTATATCCATTATCATGCTTGTATCAGTTAGCAAATTTCTTCAAGCCTTCCATTATAAATATTTTTACATAAAATAATTGCTATATACTTTGTATTCATGGTTTTTATAATTTTGACCAAAACATCCCCTTTGTATTTCTTCAATGCTCTTAAATCAACATGCTTATGTTTTTTTCAATATCTAAGAAATATATAAAATTAATCAATACCAATAATATGATGGCTATACAAATTGACTGAAAATAAAAGAATAACCTCTTTATACTGCAAATAAAGTCCCCTTTTTTTGGTAGCCCCCTTTCCTAGAACCTCTTTATACTGCAAATTACATCACATAAATCAGTAGACTCAACTCAAAATCGATGAAAAAATAATGATAATATCAAGCATTGAACTCAATTTAAAAGTTTCATTGAAATAATTTCAATATAGAATATACATATATAAAAAAGAGAGAGAGAAAGGGAAGTATGTATGTATATATAAATATATATAAATATATATATATATATATATATATATATATATATATAAACTGAGTACCTCTTGTGGCGGTGGACCGGTGGCGGCGGCCGACGTCCGGCGTCTCTTCCCCTTCTTCTCTTCTCCCCCCTTTCTCCCTCTTCTCTCCGTCTCGTCTGAGCTCCCTCTCTTTTTTTCGCGTCTGCTGTGTCAAGCGAGTGACTGAATCTGTTAAAACACATTTTGATCAGCGCCGCTATCTGCGACCGTATGCGGTCGCTGATTTTTAATGACATGGAATTATCAGCGACCGCATGCGGTCGCAGATATTAAGCGGTCGCACAAAATCTTGGCGCCAACATTTCCAGCCAAAATTTTGGTGGCAAATTTATACTAGAGACTTATCAGCGACCGCATCCGGTCGCTGTTAAAATTTAGCGACTAGATTACTTACCGGTCGCAGAAGTCGGTCGCTGTGACTAATATCAACGACCACATAATCGGTCGCTGATAGTGTTGGTCGCTGTTAGGCATTTTTCTTGTAGTGAGTGTTAGAGAGAATAAGCTATCATAAGTTAACTTCAATAATCCAAGAAGAAGAAGAAGCTACTTACCAAAGACTTCAAGAGTAAGACCTCTTCTCCAATTATCTTCTATCTCTATCATGATAGGTTGATAAGAAAAGTTTGTATTGAGGAAAATGAATGATAAAAAGTAAGAATAATGTGTAAGTAATGAACTTAAGCCACATAAGTTGGCAATAAGTCATTTGAACTTATAAAAGTTATAAACTTATTATAAGTTAACCTTGAATGTTAAGTATGAAAATATGAACTTGTGATGAGTTTAGTAAGAAAAGTGAATTAAGAACTTATATAATTATATGTATCATATATACCTAAATAAAGTTATATATGAAGAACATGTAAAGTATGATGATTAAGAAACTCTAATTGTCATAAGTCATGAATGATCAAATCTTAAGTAGTCTATAAAATGACAAGTTAAAAGCTCATGAAGAATAAGTTCAAAATCCAACAATGATCATAAGTTGTTGTATTAAGTATGTTAAGATGTTCACATAATGAATGAAGTTCATTTGTAATGTTGAACAAATAATAAGAATGAAGATTTGCCGAAAATTGCACGATTGGACGATATAGTCGAGTTCGTAAAATTCTGGGAATGGAAGTCAAATTTTGTGTTTGATAACAAAACAATTGCTTTCCAATAGAAGCAAGTCATATTTGGCATTTAAGAGTTGCGGACTTGAAAATGATTGGATTACGACTTAGAACGAAGAAACGAGCGTTGAACGTTCACGAACGTTTATCGTTTTCGTTAAAAATGAACCAATAGGTGAATTTTTAGCAAACAAAGTCAAATAGATAAAATTCTAGAATGATCAAGTAGATTACGTAATTTGTGAACCGTAGGCTTTTGAACGAGCCAATTCGGACTTATAACAAAGAAGTTATGCGTCCGGGAAGTTCACAAAAATTTAAAACTGAAAAGTTTTTTAGTGCACAGAGTTGGCGCCGCAGCACCAACCCTAGGAAAAATGACTCGTGCCGCAGCACGGAATAGTGTTTGAGCCTACTACATGAGTTCTCCACAGCGCGAACTATAGAACATTATGTGGCGCCGCAGCGCCATGTACAGTACCAAAATCCTTTGGAGTGTGGCGCCGCAACGTGGCCCATTAAGTAAAGACTCGCGCCGCAGCGCCAAGTCCGAGACATAGATACAATAAGCTCGTGCCGCAGCAAGAGATGTAAGTATAAAGCTGGCGCCGCATCGTCAGTCTCAGAACAAGGATAGTAATGATGGTTTCTAAGTACAAAGAAAAGAAAGCTATTTGATAAAAAGTAAAACTAACTTAAGGAAGGTAATGTAACATTGTTTAAACTTTGTAAAATCTTAAGGAATGTAATGTTAAGGTTGAGATAACCTAGTCGAATATAAATGCAAGGGTAATGATAAATCAAAACGAATAGTAACTAAATCTAATAAACAATTAGATTGAAATGAAGGGTATGATATAGTCATATACATACTTGATTATATGTGACCTAATGTAATGAATTATGTGATCATGTATTGTAGAGACTTCAACGACTTGAACATAAAGTTAATATACCGTAGCACACGCTAAAGGCAAGTATTCTAATTCTTGTCTCAGTTCAATCTGAACAAGTTTTTGAGATTAATGTATTCTTTCGCATGAATTGAGGTATGTTGAAGTTAGAGCCAATTCCTTTGGCTAGACTTGATGTATTGATAATCTATTTGTGTATTATCAAATGTTGCTATCTATTGTCAACTACTTGATATGGTTTTCAAAAGAAGACTGAAATGTTAAACAAATGTTTTGTCGGTAAAACGACAGGCACGTGAGGTTGCCAAATGCTTAAACGTGCATACATTTAATGGATGTAGTGTTGATCACCATGGAGTATAATAGAATGATCACCTAAAAGTGCTCGTAAGTAATATTGGGCTTACGGACTTGCTTCCGGGTTGTCCCTTTTCCAATAAAGAATGAATACTCGAGGTCTCTGACAGGAGTGAATGTTTTACTAAATACTGTTGTTATTGTAAAACATTTTGAAAGAAAGGATAAAGTGCTATTTTGAATTATCAATAGTACTTCATAACTATTGTTCAGTTATTGAAGATATACGATTTGTATGTGTCAAGCATGTTATTATTAAATTGTTATACTTGTTGAGCTAGTTATGCTCACTCTTGCTTGAACTGTAGCATCCCCGAATCCAAGTCCCGAATCACCTCGGATCCGGTATACTATTTCCATAACTGTTTGCGGAAGATATAAACATAAATTGTTTATACATTAAACTTACAAACTTTTCCCCAAAATCGAGTAACCTTAACTGATTACACAATTCATAAGTTATTTAACACAGAACATTATTATCAACTATTCTATTACAAAATAGCTGCATATATTGCCCCAAGCTGAACTTGGCATTATCATTTTCCTGTATCCGAATGCATTCGCTTTATCTGCAATGTTTTATCATGATATAACAAGGGTGAGCATGAAAGTTGCCCAGCAAGTTTATATACAACAATATAACGATATATCATGATTGAAGAGTATGAATAATGAGCTCTCTATAATTCATCAATATAATTGAGAACTAGCACGAACAAATTTTTGACTAAACAAGTATTTTACATGAACAAACATTTCTGAACCAACTGGTAATGAAGGTGATCAGCCTTTCATACCTGACTTATACATGCAAGATGTACAGAGTTCAAATTTCATGGCAATTAGTAATGATTAACCATAAGCTTGAAGAAACTACTCTTATTAGAGTTTAGTAAATAGAAAACTTGCCTGAACCGTTGATTACCGCAACACAAATTAATTTAATCTCTCACGAAAGACCTATCAGTTATAAGATTGATCTTTTAATCAGTATAACATACTTTATTCCATAATACTATCTAATACTTAATCAAATATTAGATAACAACTTAACACATCAATATTATTATCATCCTTTGATAATTATTCAATCACTATATCATATCCCTTATGATTTAACACTCGCTTTTCATATCATAAATTATTCATTAACATGTAATAAGGCAAACACTAATCCAGCACCCTGGATTCTATATCTAAAAACCAAATTTATAATTCAGCAACTTGAATTCCAAATCCATCAATTTAAACCTCAATCCAGCAAACTGGATTCAACACATTTTCAATATAGCAAACTGTATTCTATATTCTTATCACGAAAATATCAAATCAGTGAATTATTCTCCTATCCTTTGGTCAAACATATATACATGTATTTTATGCATAAAAGTTATTTTTTCATAATTTTCCAACATCCTTTGGTATTTTTCAAAAATTAATTTCTAGTGCGTAGCTTAAGAAATTAGCTATCTCGTGCTTAACTCCAGTAATTCCCATCTTTTGGCATAACCTTATATATGTTAACTTGATACTCCATTTTAAATTTCGTGGCAATCGGAGTTGTAGAACTCCGTTTATAGCGATTTCCGTCGGAAAATCACAAAAATTGTAATGGCCATAACTTGGTCGTTTTAACTCGGAATCAGTTCATTTTTGGACACGAGCTACATAATACCATATATTTTCATTTCCCAAAAGTCTGGAATTTTTCTCATTAACTAAATGTCCAAAACAGCCCTCGGAAAAGTTTGGCCAGAAACTTTTTGACATTAGGCAGTTTTGGAGTCCTTCACCAAAACTTAAATAAAACGAAATCTGTAACTCCGATTAATGATCCGTCAATTTTGTTGGGTTTTTATCTTTCCGAACTACAGTTTTCATCTATCACAATCCATATTTGGACATGTTAAGCTCCCGGAAAGTATCCCGGAAGTGACTATTTAAAATCTGTCCTTTTAACAGTTTTTCTTAACTTTGTGCAGTTTGGGAGAAATCCTATAACTTGGTCATTTTTCAATCTATTTTAGTAATTCCAAAGGGATTTTACCCTTAACACATATATCTAGCATCCTAAGAACATAAATCATATATATCCATCAAATATTTCAAGAACAATCAAAACCTAGCTCACACTTTAAAAACTTTAACTTTTTCGGAAAATTTCCATTTTTCTATTCCTTTGATTTCCACCAAATCAACCCCCATTATGGGTAGATCCAATCAATAAACACTTAATAACATGTATATACATGGTTTTTGAGTTTAGAAGCAAAAATTTCTTATTTCATCAAATAAGCTTCAAACACAATTAAAGCTAAGAAAAATTTAGGTTTTCTATCTTTTGAAAACCTATCCTCCATTTCATGCTATAGATCTAACTTTTGATCTTCGAAAAGGTTATATCTAAACGTGTAACACTTATATACACATAGATCTAAGGTTTTAAGCCTCAAGATCACAACTTCAAGTTGTCAAACTCAAATCCAAACATAAAGGAAATAGACTACATAAATAGACATTTTTGTTATACCTTAGCTTTATCTTCTTCTCCTTCTACCATATGAAATGGATCTTGATTGAATGAAGATCAAAATCTCCTCTCTCTCTTTGGAGCAGCCGAAACCTCCATCCTCTCACTCTCTCCCTTTTTAGTTCATTTGCTAGCTAACTAAGAAGTGAGATGAAAGAGAAAGAAAATAAGATATACTTTTTATGAAGTGTGATTTATAATTTGTACAACCCACTCTCTCTTTTCTTGTTGCTTATCCGGCCAAGTGCCTCTCCAATGCTCACATTAATTCTCTCTTTCCCTTAAACCACAAAACTTTACATGCAAGAAATGCTAATGTGTAGGACCATAAAAAAAATGACACATGGGGGGTTGTTGAGAGTTGGTAACCAACTAAAGTGAGCCATTAATACCACATTCATTCCCCCCCTTTAATCCCTCTCTCTTGGCCGGCCACTTGGCTAAAAAAATGCTCCAAGTTTGGCTTATTTACTAAATGCTTATTTGATTTAACAAATGTCCAAAAATTCCTCTCCCACTTGGGCTAAAAATTGAGTCATTCCTTTAAGGTATAACTTGGTCTCTAACTAACTTCTTTGGTCAACATTTGGACTATAAAATATACATAATCCACTACATTTAATTCTTATCCAACCCAATTCATTTAATTAGGGTTTTCATTCTCTCAATTATAACACAAATCCTTGCTCATGCACACTTATTTCCTTAACCCAATTAGACTTGCTATAATTAGGTTATAAAATTAATCAACCGAGATGTATAAAATAAGTCTCTTAGAATTAGTAAGTATTCTAAATACCACAATTCTCTTTTTCCATAACCCTTAAGTTATAAAATCCTTCATTCCTAATATATAATTAGGGTTACACTAGTTTCTTTTGTTTGTTTATATAATATACAAATATAAACCATCACATAATGTTCATATTCCTTACACACAACTTTTTAACCCTTAGGGTTTAATACTTTGCATTAGGATTCCCAAATTAGGGTTTAAATTCTCGAAACTGAAATTAGGCTTTCTGAACATATCGTTAGAGTTTTCTAACTTAATCACCATATTCATATCATGAATTTAGGGTTTCGGATTCCCGGAACTGAAACTAGTGTTTCAGAACCGATTTCTACGATTTCTTATCAGACGTTAGGGTTTCTAACAATTTGTTAGATTTTTCTAACTTAATAAACATATGATTAACATAACTTTAGGGTTTGCTAAAGTTATAACTTATCTGATCAATCCTTGATCTCAAATCATTACGGTTCACATATGTAACCAAATATACCGACTAGTATTCGCTTCGATACTTATCCTTGATAATTCTTCAAAAGAATTTTAAATCTACCATAATCTTATACCTCATTACTAGACTATCACTTACAGTCTATTACATAATTCATGTTTTGTTCAAAACTTTTGAAATTCTTGGAATTCCATTACATAACTGCCAATTCCATACACTTATTTTCTGTCTAGGTCTAATATTTGACCTTAAATCAATCATTTAAGATTTTCATAAATTGTCTAAATTATGGGGTTGTCACATGAACCATATGATTGCAACTAAGACTGAACGTCCCAAAGGATCGAAAAAGGATAAGGGAAAAACTAAGGCAGGTTACTAAGCTGTCTTGTAATAGTATAGGTCTATTATTGTAATGTAACTGATATTATGACAAAGAACCTTTGTAATATATATATAACCTAGGAAATGTAAATATTACTTTAATATATAGAAGTGATGTTCGTTCTTTGAGACTTTTCAATTGAATGAATGTATGAATGTTGTACAGTATAGCACCATCTATCGAGTTTGAAGATACCCGGATTTGGGGGCGCTACAAGTTGGTATCAAAGCCTAGGTTTTAAAACTTAAGGGGGAAGGTAAAACCTTAAGTCATAACCTTACGAAAGGATAAAGAAGTGAAATATGGAAAGTAACCTTATAAAATGCATTATATTATGTTATGTATTTTTATTATTTTACTGACGTGTACTAATCAAACTATATTGTTTTATTGTAGATGTCAGGAGAAAATGATTTGTATAGAAATATACATGTAATGAGCGAGGATTCAGTTAATCGGGTAGAGATACTACCAAATCCCGTAGCCGTAGAACCAGAGTTGGTGACCATCGAGTTGGGAGACTCAGACGATTTAGACTACATGTCTATATTTGATGGCATGCTAGAAGAGGAGGTGGATGTGATGTCCTTTGACCAGGTTCCACCTATAGAGGACCAGGTTCCACCTACAGAGGAAATGTCTACGGAGGAATCGATGAAGGCATTGTTTATGTCGATATTGGATAGGAATGTCCATTACTGCCAAGAGGTTAAGGAGTTGAAAAAGGAACTCCAAGCTATCCGTGAGGACAAGGCTAACATGGAGGGAATGTGGGAAGAGGAGCATGATGATAGGGTTCTAGCTAAGGACAAGGTCCGAGAGCTGAAATGTGAAGTCTTTGAGCTCAAACAGGAGCTAAAGACTTAACAGAGGAAGTTGGAGAGGATGTTCTATATTCATAGGAGTTCTCACGTAGATTTCCAGCAGCAGGTAGCTGGATATCAGATAGAAACAGGGCAGACCCGACACACTATCAGTAGAGATGTTATTGCCGGTCTGGCCAACAAGGATTTCGAGAATACCCTACGACAGATGTAGTCTAGCAATAGCTAGAGTAGAATAGATATGTAAATATTATGTATCTAGTAGTGGCGTAAAACCCTCTTTTGTATAACAAAGGGTAGACTTTTGTAGATCCCAATTTTGGGAAAGTAATTGCGGGATGGTAATGTAATCAGCTAAGGCTTAGTAATGTAAACAATGTAGTGTTATACTACAAGTTATGAATCAATATAAGTCTTTTTATGGAATATGTTGAGTAATGAGTATGAGTTATTGTTTTATTACAAATAATAACAAACCAACGAGAATAAAGTAATAATGATGTGTTTTTTTCTTAACAGCAAAATACCGCCAAGAAGGAGACAACGAAATCAGGGCACTAATGTTAACCAACCGGAGGGAGGTTCGGTTAATCCAATGCAGGAGTTCGTTAACCTTTTAACGATTGCATTTAATAGAACGGGGGCTAATGTAGCCGTAATTCTTGGAGTAGTACGAGCTACTAATTTTAAGGATTTTAAAAGTGTAGGTCCGCCGTAGTTCAAGGGAACTACGGATCCTATAGAAGCCCAAACTTGAGTAAAAGAAATTGAGAAAGCATTTGTAATAGCAAATGTTGAGGAGGGTCAAATGGTTGCCTTTGCAACCTATTTGATGAAAGGAGAGGCCAACTTCTGGTGAGAGGCAAACCAGGCTAGGGCCGATATAGGAAACCTAACGTGGGAGAGGTTCAAGGAGATTTTCTTCGAGAACTATTTTCCCATGAGTATGCAAGGGAGGATGGAGATGAGGTTTCTGGAATTGAGGGAAGGGGATATGACAGTTCCCCAGTATGCTGCAAAGTTTAATGAACTGGCACGATTCGCTCCACACCAAGTGGGTAACTGAAGTGAGATATGCTAGAAGATTCAAACAGGGCTAGAAACCCTGGCTCTATAGCCGAATCTCTGTGTTCCAAAGTACTTCCTTTGGAACCATACTAGAAAAGGCAATAATTGTCGAAGGTGGGAATGAGGCTCTTAGCCAGTACCACAAAGATAAGAAGAACAGAGGCAAGGTTGATGGATGAACCAAGACCGAGGGAGCCAGTGGTATTGGCGACAGTAAGAAGAGGAAAGGCTATAACTTTGGGAATACCGGAGTAAAACAAGGGGACTCTAAGAGGAGGATTGAGGCCTGTAAAACCTCCGGGAAGACTCACTTAGGGTTCTGTCTCAAAGGAAAGGAGGTTTGTTATAATTGTGGACAGGAAGGGCACATTTTGCCTAACTGTCCCAATCTAAAGAAAAATCATGGATGCTTTGTATGTGGATCAACTCACCACATAGCAAAGAACTGTTCGAAGAAGGGGATAGAAAGAAATAAGGGAACTAATAGCGGGAAGTTAGCTATTAGTGGTCCAGCTCAGCCGGGAAAATCAATGGCCCGCACTTTTAATATGACGGTCCAAGATGCGGTGGCATCGGGGGATGTAGTTGCATGTATTATTCCGATCAACAATATAAATGTATACATGCTATTTGATTCGGGTGCTACTTGTTCGTTTATAGCATGTGATTTTGCTAGACGACTAGAATTATTTCTCGAAAAATTTCTTATACCTTTGAACATTAAGGTAGCAAACAAACAGATAATTCTTGTTGAAGATATTCATAGTAGTTGTTGCGTAGATGTATGTGGTCGTAAACTATTGATAGATTTGATACAAATAAAGTTAGGAGAATTTGACGTAATTCTCAGAATGGATTGGTTGATTAACCATGGAGCAATTATAGATTGAAAAAAGAAATGTGTGAGCATCAAGACGTTAAAGCAACCCCCTGTAGTATTTTACGGTAGTAAATTGTCGGGACGTCCGTGTTGCCTTAGGATGACACAAACTAGAAAACTTTTAAGGAAGAGTTATGTAGGTTACCTATGCAATGTTGTTGATACCAAGAGAGTGGGAGCAACCATGGAACAAATACCTATAGTAAATGAATTCATGGATGTATTTTCAAGTGAGTTACCGGGTTTACCACAGGATAGGGAGATCGAATTTGTTATAGACACTGTGCCAGGAGCGGCACCAGTCTCAAGGGCACCGTACCGTATGGCGCCTGTGGAAATGATAGAACTAATGGTTCAGCTGCAGGAACTATTGGACAAGAAGTACATTCAACCAAGTGTTTCGCCGTGGGGAGCTCCAGTGTTGTTTGTCAAGAAGAAAGACGGATCGATGGTCTCTTTGATCAATTAAAAGGGGCAAAGTATTTTTCTAAAATAGATTTACGAACGGGGTATCATCAGTTGAAGGTTAGGAAGGAGGACGTACCAAAGACTGCATTCAGGACTCGTTATGGTCATCACGAGTTTCTGGTGATGTCATTTGGGTTGACGAAATCACCTGCTGCATTTATGGATATGATGAACAGAGTGTACAAATTATATTTGGACAAGTTTGTCGTGGTGTTTATCGATGATATTCTAGTCTATTCTAAGACGCCAGAAGATCATGCCGAACACTTAAGATTAGTGTTGGAGACACTAAGGAAGGAGAAGTTATATGCGAAATTCACCAAATGTGAATTTTGGCTGGAAGAGGTGCAGTTTTTAGGTCATGTCATTGACCAAGAGGGGATTTCAGTGGATCCAGCGAAGGTGGAAGCAGTAATGAATTTGGAACAACCAAAAACGCCGACTGAGGTATGGAGTTTCCTAGGGTTAGCAGGGTACTATCGAAGATTTATCCAAGATTTTTTGAAGATAGCTACCTTGTTGACTAATTTAACAAGGAAGTCGGTGAAATACGTATGAATGGATAAATGTGAAAATAGTTTTCAAGAACTGAAGAAAAGATTAATTGAAGCTCCTGTTTTTGTCATTTCCAGATGACACGGGAAAGTTTATAGTATATAGTGATGCTTCGCATAGAGGACTTGGTTGTGTGCTTATGCAGCATGGCAAAGTCATTGCGTATGCATCTTGACAGTTGAAGGATTATGAGAAATTTATCCTACTCGTGATATAGAACTGGCCGGGGTAGTGTTTGCCCTAAAGATATGGAGACATTATCTTTTTGGGGAAAAATGTGAGATATATACGGACCATAAAAGTCTAAAGTATATCTTCACTCAGAAGGAGTTGAATATGAGATAGAGAAGATGCCTGGAGTTGATAAAGGATTATGATTGTGAAATCCTATATCACCCTTAAAAGACCAATGTAGTTGCTGACGCCTTAAGTAGGAAGGGTCGGGAAAAGTTGTCTATGTTAACGGCTCAAAATGAGTTAATAACAGAGGTGGCTAGGATGGAAATAGAAGTGAAGATACCGAGTGATTCGGGGCAGTTACTCTTTGCGACGGAGAAGAAATCTACCATCGTAGAAAGAGACAAAGAGGTACAACTCAAGACGGACGAGTATAACCAAATGAAGAAACGGTTATCTGAGAAGGAAGATGTTAAGTAGCACTAAGATGTATCAAGACCTTCGACAGAATTTTTGGTGGCCAAATATGAAGAGAGAAATAGCAGAGTATGTGAGTAGGTGCTTAACTTGTCAAAAAGTTAAGGCCGAACATCAATGACCTAGTGGTTTATTACAGTCATTGGAGACTCCAGAATGGAAGGGGAGCATATCATGATGGACTTCGCGGTGGGACTTCCGACGATCCAAAAAGAGTACGATTCGATTTGGGTTATAGTGGACCGGTTGACCAAGTCGGCTCACTTTTTACCAATTAGGGTCAAGTATAACTTAGACCAGTTAGCTAAACTTTATGTTAAGGAAATCATTTCCAGACATGGATTACCAGTATCATTTGTGTCAGATCGTGATCCACGATTCACATCGAGCTTTTGGAGGAGTTTGCAAGAGCAGTTGGGAACACAGCTGAGGTTAAGCATGGCTTATCATCCATAAACTGATGGGCATAGTGAAAGGACAATTAAGACGTTAGAAGACATGTTGAGGTCTTGCGTCATGGATTTCAAGGGTAGTTGGGATGTTCACCTACCACTGGTAGAGTTTGCATATAACAACAGTTATCATGCAAGCATAGGCATGCCGCCGTACGAAGCTCTGTATGGGAGAAAGTGCAGAACACCTTTATGTTGGGATGAGGTGGGAGAACACTTGATGCTAGGACCAAAATTGGTGTCGCAGACAGCAGATGTGGTAAAGTTAATTCAGATGCGTCTCGTCACAGCTCAAGACAGACAGAAGAAGTATGCAGACTCACATAGACTAAGTAGAGAGTTTGAGGTGGGCTCGTATGTGTTTCTAAAGGTATCTCCCTGGAAAGGAAAGATACGCTTTGGAAAGAAAGGAAAAGTTAAGTCCAAGGTTTATAGGACCTTTTGAGGTGTTAAAACGAGTGGGAGAGGTAGCGTATATGATAGCATTACCTCTAGACATAGAACGAATACATAAAGTGTTTCACGTATCTGTATTACGTCCATATAAACCTGACTATAAGCATGTAATCGAGTATGAGCCGATTCATATCGAGAAAGACTTATCATATGAAGAGTCGCCGATGCAGATCATTGATAGAAAGGAACAAGGTAATACCATCAGTAAAGGTATTATGGAAGAACCACGATGCTGAAGAAGTAACGTGGGAACTAGAAGAAAAGATGAAGAAAAATTTTCCTCATATATTTGATTAAAGTAAGATGAGATTCTGGGGACATAATCTTTATAAGGGGGGAAGAATGTAACGATCGAGGAATTCAGATCTTATTGTAAAATGATTTTATTAAATAAAATAAAAATAAAATCATATTCCATGTGTTATCAAGATGGTTGTCATTGTATAACCTATTGATGTTAGAATATCGTAGTATTTGAGCTACGTGGATGAATTAAAGTGTTTGAATTTGCAAGACAAAAATAAAAGTTTTCTGAAATTTTTTCCAAAAAACATTATTCATCGGTATTTGCTCGGGATATAATTTTGAGTTTCCGAGAAATAAGTAATGATGGAATAACAAGGTAAGATGGATTATGTAATAAAAATATAGTTATGGAAAATGTAATAATTCGCTTGTGGACTTAATTTATAAACTTTAAGAAAAGCGAAGTGGTAAGGAATAAGTAATAATTGTATGATACTTGGTATTGTACGAAGTAATGAATACGAGTATAATACTAGGTATTATACGAGTTTGTAGGAAGGATGAAATACTGTATATAAATCCTCTGGAGTGTGGCGCCGCAGCGCGGCCCATTAAGTAAGGACTCGCGCCGCAGCGCCAAGTCCGGAACAGAGATACAATAAGCTCTTGCCGCAACAAGAGATGTAAGTATAAAGTTGGCGCCACAGCGTCAGTCTCAGAACAAGGATAGTAATGAAGGTTTCTAAGTACAAAGAAAAGAAAGATAATTGATTAAAAGTAAAAATAAATTAAGGAAGGTAATGTAACATTGTTTAAACTTTGTTAAACCTTAAGGAATGTAATGTAAAGGTTGAGATAACCTAGTCGAATATAAATGCAAGGGTAATGATAAATCGGAACGGATAGTAACTGAATCTAATACACAATTAGATTGAAATGAAGGGTATGATATAGTCATATACATACTTGATTATATGTAACCTAATGTAAGGCATTATGTGATCAGGTATTGTAGAGACTTCAACGACGTGAACATAAAGTTAATATACCATAGCACACGCTAAAGGCAAGTATTCTAACTCTTGTCTCAGTTCAATCTGAACAAGTTTTTGAGATTAATGTATTCTTTCGCAAGAATTGAGGTATGTTGAAGTTAAAGCCAATTCCTTTGGCTAGACTTGATGTATTGATAATCTATTCATGTATTATTAAATGTTGTTATCTTTTGTCAACTACTTGATATGGTTTTCAAAAGAAGACTGAAATGTTAAACATATGTTTTGTCGGTAAAATGACAGGCACGTGTGGTTTCCAAATTCTTAAACGTGCATACGTTTAATGGATGTAGTGTTGATCAACATAGAGTACAATAGGCTGATCACCTAGAAGAGCTCGTAAGTAATATCGGGCTTACGGAATTGCTTCCGGCTTGTCTTTTTTCCAATAAAGAACGATTACTCGAGGTCTCTGACCGGAGTGAATGTTTTACTAAATACTGTCGTTATTGTAAAACATTTTGAAAGAAAGGATGAAGTGCTATTTGAATTATCAATAGTACTTCATAACTATTGTTCAGTTATTGAAGATATACGAATTGTATGTGTCAAGAATGTTGTTATTAAATTTTTATACTTGCTGAGCCAGTTATGCTCACTCTTGATATGAATGCAGCTAAGACTGAACGTCCCGGAGGATCGAAAAAGGATAAGGGAAAAGCTAAGGCAGATTACTAAGCTGTCTTGTAATAATATATGTCTATTGTTGTAATGTAACTAATATTACGACAAAGAACCTTTGTAATGGGTATAGAACATGGGAAATATAAATACTACTTTAAATATATAGAAGTGATGTTCGTTCTTTGAGACTTTTTAATTGAATGGATGTATGAATGTTGTGCAGTATAGCACCATCTGTCAGGTTGGAAGATACTCGAATTTGGGGGCGCTACAGGTTAAAACCCTAAACCCTAAATTTTCCAAACCCTAAGGGTTTGTTACAAATGACCATTCTAAAATTAAAATGGTATGGAAATGACTATTTTGCCCTTTTAGCAATTCTTTAATAAGTTGGTGAGTAGTCTTTGAATTTAGGTGAAGCTGTTCACCAAAACCTAGCCCTAGCATGTGCTCTTTATTAAAATTATGAGCCAATCTTGCCACCTTGCACATATAGATACATGAATCTAGCAAAATTAAAGACTTAAGTAAGTAATAACCATACTTTATTTTTCATTCTTGCCCAACCCATTCTCTCACTAGAAATTCGAGATTAGAAGGAGATAGAGAGAGAAGGTAACACATAATCAGTTTTTAGCAAGCCAACCTCAGAATTAGAAGACAGAAAACCAAGATCAAAGCTAAAAGGTATAAACCCTAGCTTTATAAAATTTTCATGATCTGGTGTTAGTTGTTAAGATTTGTTGTTTAAAGTTATGTATTAGGGTGTTAATAAGTGATCTGGGTTGTTAGATCAAGGATCTTTAACACCTAGATGCACGATTTTGAAGTTTGTAGAAATCTGGAATTTTTTTGAAAAGTTGTCTGACATCCATATGTCAAACGTGATAAATCTCTCTATGTTAGGTTTTAGTGGTGTTTGATGTTATAGAACTGGTATTTGTAGTAAGATATTTAATCTGGAACTTTAAGAAAGCTCATATCATGTTTAGATTTCAAGATACGATCGGTCAAAGACCATTGACCATGCACAAAAGTTCGAATCTGGGCAACCCAGAACTTTCTAGGTGGTCTGACATGATTTTTGAAGCCCTTGATCTTGCTTGTATTTTATGTTTTATGTCATGTTGTTGGTTGCCGATTGTAGTATGACATATAAGCTAGATACTCAAACCTTTACATCACACAAATCTTGCTCAGAATCAGATTTATTGGTGGTTAAACCACCGTTGACCAAACTGCTCAAGAACATTTCTGGGTTTCCCAGAAATGTTCAGGAACAATTGTTGTGGTCTAGTTTGACCAGCCTTGATCTCTCGGCTATGACGTTGTTAGGTTGATTTAATGTAATAGAACTGTACTCTGTCATGTGGTCTACCAGTGGGAAACTTCATATTACACAAAACACGTCCAGGATGTTATGATTTAATGCAGCAAAGTAGGTACCTTGGCTGTTCTTCATTTTTGGGTAACCCAGAAAATGAAGAACAGGCCTGACAAGATTTTTGAATGCCCAGATCTTCATGATATGTTCTGTTATGACTCAGATGATGATTACAACTTGTAGTATTATATATCTACTACACGATCAAGGTTCAAACAGACCCAGAAACAAATTATACTGAGAATTACGCCTGGTCAAACCATGCCCCTCGTAACTGACTTTGAGTTTCTTGGCAGGCATCAAGAACACCAAGAACACCTATAGCTACGGTTCTGTCGCTATAGGGCCCTTTTAGCGACAGTTTAATTAAGAAATTAATTATTAATTTCTAAAAATTATTTAAAAATAGATTTTAATTATTAAAAATACTAAATAAATTCTAAAAAATTATTTTAAATTCTGAAAAATAGTTTTTAATTATTTAGAGTATATTTCATAAATATTTAATATTTTTAGAATATAAATGATATTTAATTTATTTTATTATAATATTAAATAAATTATTTAAAAATGATTTAAATACTTGAAAATTCATGAAAAATTATATTATGGTTAAAGAAAATATTTTAAGTTATTTTAAGTGACTTTTAATATTTTGTGAGTATTTCATTAATTAATTCATATTAATGATAGTTAATTTATTTAATAAATATATTAAATAAATTATAGAAAAATAGAATTAATGCTTTATAAATCATATAAAAATATTTTGAGTTATAAAAATTAACTTTTGATATTTTGTCATGAAAATATTAATATTTTAATTTTAAAAGAAATTATCCGATAATGGAGTTAAGTGTTTAAAAATCAAATTTTATGATTTTAAAGTATTAAAAATACTTTATGATATTATAAATATATTATATTATTATGACATGTATTTCATTAATATTTGATAATAAATAAATATTAATGATAAAAGAAATATGTGGTATTTAATTCATTTAAATACAATTTTAATGATTGAAAATGCAAGATAAATGGTAATAATTATCTAAAAATTATTATGAGACTTGGAAAAATATTTTGACTGTTATTAAATTATATTAGATAATAGTTAAGTGTTTAGCCAGAGTTTAATTAAACATAAACTCGTCAATTATCTGACTAGACCGTCGGGACGTTAGAATTTTTGTCGGATTCAAGTCAGACTGCAATAGTTTGACTTAATACTGATTCTTATATGTGTTATAGACATATAGGGTTATGTGTTATGTGTTTAGGTTATTTTGTGTATATATATAATAGTATTATATTGTGATGATATTATTCAAATATTGGAGATTTATATTAATAATATTAGGTCTTCGGATAAAGCGTTATAAATTGCGTTGCGGTAGTCAAAAGTTCAGGCAAGTTTGTTTTACTTTAAGAGTATTTCATTATGATATGCTTATGGTTAATCATTGCTGGTTGCCATGAATTGTACTCTATACATATTGCATGTATAAGTCAGGTATGAAAGACTGATCACCTTCATTACCAGTTAGTTCAGATATAATTGTTCATGTTATATACTTGTTCAGTCATAAATTTACTCCTGCTAGTTCACAATTATATTGTTGAATTATAGCCAGCCAATTATTCAAATCATTTCAATCATGATATATTGTTATATTGTTGAACTTAATCTTGCTGGGCAACTTTCATGCTCACCCTTGCTATATCATGATAAACATTGCAGATTAAGACGAACGCGTCGGATACAGGAAAAGATTAAAGAAAGTTCCAGCTTTAGTTTATGTATGTGATTAAGAATGTAATAGTGTAGTTTGATAATAAAGTTATGTGTTAGATATTTATGAATTATGTATAAGTTAAGGTTACTCGACCTTGGGGAATAGTGTGTAAAGTAATGTATAAACGATTTATGTTTATATCTTCCGCAAATAATAATAGTTTTATAGAATGATCGAACCGGATCCAAGGTGATTTAGGACCTGGATTCGGGGCCGTCACAGTTGGTATCAGAGCTGTAGGTTATGAACCTTAGGTAGAAATACCCGAGACTAATAACCGCAATGATTAGGATAATACTGACTTACAGAGTTAGCTGGTCGGTAAGATTCAAAGACGAATCTCGGCGAGTAATAAGATACATAGTTCCCTAACTCTGATAATAAAGTTGAACAGTAATGGTGAATAGATAGAGTCTAAAAGACTAAAAGTGCAGTCATAGAAGATCGTAAAATAAAACGATCATAGTATAGAAATGAATCGTAACATATACGCTGAGATCACTCCGTGATCGGATAAGGTTATAGTATGGAGAAGGATTAAGCGAATGATTGAAAAGTTTACAGCAAGATTGCTGGTTGTCAGTTGTACTGTGAATTGGTACAGATTCAGTAAAGGATTATGAATACGGATTAAATGAAATTCGTATTGAGAAGGGTGTTAGTGTTAGGTGGGGATTCAATTGAGGATTCATATCGGCAGCAGAGTTGTATGATTCCTTGTGTGGGCGGGAAATTGTACTTGGTGTAAAAACTACTTAGTTCTGACAATGATAATCATTGAAATGTTTGTGTCGCGCTATTTGATATATCCATGTTAAGAGGGTGATTCCTTTCTCATGTGTATAACAGATAGATAGGTCATAGGTAGAGAATATAAGGTTAAGTACGAGTTCTTAAAACTCATACTTATGTGACATACTTGATTCATAGTTATATGAAATGTTTATGAACCCCTCAGCGAATGGACGCCAAAGGTCTGTCTAGGAAAGTTCTTAAACTCATATGATTGTGGCAATTTACGGAATCATAAGTGTGGTTTTATGAACTGGGTATAGTTGTGTGTAAATGAAATATTAAGGATAATATGAACATATAGATTATTAAGCAAACGATAATTAGTGAAGAATTAAGTTTTCCAAAACTCCTAGCTATGCAAGATTTCGAAATAATTGACATCAAGCAAAATACACACAATGTGCTTTTGAAAAAATAATAATGTAAACTCGTAATCATTTTTGAAATAGTTTAAAGTATAGTCTATGCTACTTATTTCAGCTAGACGCAAACTATTTAAAATATCAAAATTTATTTTATTTATCACTCATGTACCATGTAACCTGGTGCAGAGATGATAAAAATTTGATGGAGTTATAAATACAGGAATACTTAGTGTGAATTTGATCTAAAAGCATTATTCCACTATTGTATGATGTGTTATGACAAATTCATACAATGACGGCATCCTCAAACGGACTGTTAATACAGTACGACATCATGACGTCATTCTCGAAAATATTTTCAAAAATTTTAATTTGCCAACGGGGTTTGGTTACACCTAAATAATTCGATTGAATTGAATTATTGATATGAGTCTATGCTATTCGATTCAGCTAGACTAAAGTTTATGAAAACTCAAAGTGTTCATTGAAAGAAATTTCCCAAACCAAATTGTTTGGTGCGGAATTCAATAAGACTGAGGTAGAATTTTGTGCCTATGGCAGTGAAGAGAAACAGAGTCGACCAACAATACTTAATAAGTACAGGATATACTGGATTAATTACCCACTATGTCCGTAAGTTATGACGGTTTGTGAATGAATTTCCTATAACCTTTGCGAAAATGACAGAACAATAATCTGTAAAACCCCTCAGCACAATTTCAAAAATTTTAATTCTTGTGAATAATGTTATGGGTAGCATGTGATAATGTACGTGAATGGTGTAAGCAGTATGGTGTAAGGTAAATTTCAGGGATGAAATTTTTAGAAGAAGGGGTGAATGTGACAACCCGAGAATTTAGAATATTTTTAAAATTCTTATTAATTGATTTAAGGTTCAAAATTAGAACCTAGACAGAAAATAAGTGTATGCGTTTGATATTTTTAAGATAAAATTTTGAGGATTTCAAAATTCTGTGAATGATTTAGGTAAATTATTCAGGATTAAGTGTTTATGTGAATATGTTCTGCATATATGTGTATAGTATGTGGTTAAGGGTCAAGGGTTGACCAGATAATTGATATCTGTAACAAACCCTAAGTATATATAAGAACTTTAACGTTCAGTTAGAAAACCCTAGCGTTTAACAAGAAACCCTAAAACCTGTTCTGGAAACCCTAATTTTAGTTCCGAGAATCCGAAACCCTAATTCGGTGCATGAAATCCTAAATCGAGAACTTAACGGCGCAAGTGTAAATAATTATAGGATTAATTATGGTTAATCTTAAGAAATAAATTATAAAACCCTAATTCCAAATTTGAAACCCTAATTACGGATTTGAAACCCTAATTTGTAAATAGGGAAAAACCTAAGTGTTAATTTAATACTTTTAATGTTAATTATAATATATTAATTCCAATTTTCAAGTTAAGTAATTAGAAAAAACTAATCTAATTAAAAAATCTAATTTCTAATTTAGAAAATTATTTTTATATTAGAAACCCTAATTTGTGGGTTAAAAATCCTAATGACCATATTGACCCTAATTTCTTAATTAACGATTTTAATTAGGAAATTCTAATCCTAATTAGCAAGATTTAATTTGTGATTAAGAAATTTTAATATAATTTGAAAATTCTAATTATAATTTAGAAATATTAAATTTTAATTTTTAAAAACCTAAATTTGAAATTTTAGAAATTAAATTGGAATTAATGGTTAAACCCTAAACCCTAAAATGGTTCAAACCCTAAACCCTAAAATTTTCAAACTCTAAACCCTAAGGGTTTGTAACAAATGACCATTCTAGAGTTAAAATGGTATGGAAATGACTATTTTGCCCTTTTAGCAATTCCTTAATAAGTTGGTGAGTAGGCTTCGAATTTAGGTGAAGTTGTTCACCAAAACCTAGCCCTTGCATGTGCTCTTTATTAAAAATATCAGCCAATCTTGCCACCTTGCAAATATAGATACACGAATCTAGCAAAATTAAAGACTTAAGTATATAACAACTTTACTTTATTTTTCATTCTTGCCCAACCCATTCTCTCACTAGAAATTCGAGATTAGAAGGAGATAGAGAGAAAGGTAACACATAATCAGTTTCTAGCAAGCCAACCTCAGAATCAGAAGACAGAAAACCAAGATCAGCTAAAAGGTATAAACCCTAGCTTTATAAAAATTTCATGATCTGGTGTTAGTTGTTAAGATTTGTTGTTTAAAGTAATATATTAGGGTGTTAATAAGTGATCTGGTTTGTTAGATCAAGGATCTATAACACCTAGATGCACGATTTTGAAGTTTGTAGAAATATAGAAAAATTTTGAAAAGTTGTCTGACATCCATATGTCAGACGTGATAAATCTCTCTAGGTTAGGTTTTAGTGGTGTTTGATGTTATAGAACTGGTCTTTGTAGTAAGATCTTTAATCTGGAACTTTAAGAAAGCTAATATCATGTTTAGATTTAAAGATACGATCGGTCAAAGACCGTTGACCGAGCACAAAAGTTCGAATCTGGGCAACCCAGAACTTTATAGGTGGTCTGACATGATTTTTGAAGCCTTTGATCTTACTTGTAATTTATGTTTTATGTCATGTTGTTGGTTGTAGATTGTAGTATGATATATAAGCTAGATACTAAAACCTTTACATCACACAGATCTTGTTCATAATCAGATTTATTAGTGGTCAAACCACCGTTGACCAAACTGCTCAAGAACATTTCTGGGTTTCCTGGAAATGTTCAAGAACAGTTGTTGTGGTCTAGTTTGACCGGCCTTGATCTCTCGGTTATGACGTTGTTAGGTTGATTTAATGTAATAGCACTGTACTTTGTCATGTGGTCTATAAGTGGGAACCTTCATATTACACAGAACACGTCCAGGATGTTATGATTTAATGCAGCAAAGTAAGTACCTTGGCTGTTCTTCATTTCTGGGTAACCCAGAAAATGAAGAACGGGACCGACAAGGTTTTTAAATGCCCAGATCTTCATGATATATTCTGTTATTACTCAGATGATGATTACAACTTGTAGTATTATATATCTACTACAAGATCAAGGTTCAAACACACCAAGAAACAAATTATACTGAGAATTACGTTTGGTCAAACCATACCCCTCGTAACTGACTTTGACTTTCTTGGCAGGCATCAAGAACACCAAGAACACCTATAGCGACGGTTATGTCGCTATAGGGCCCTTTTAGCGACAGTTTAATTAAGAAATTAATTATTAATTTCCGAAAATTATTTAAAAATAGATTTTAATTATTAAAAATACTAAATAAATTTAAAAAAATTATTTTAAATTCTGAAAAATAGTTTTTAATTATTTAGAGTATATTTCATAAATATTTAATATTTTTGGAATATTAATGATATTTAATTTATTTTATTATAATATTAAATAAATTATTTAAAAATAATTTAAATACTTGAAAATTCATGAAAAATTATATTATGGTGAAAGAAAATATTTTAAGTTATTTTAAGTGACTTTTAATATTTTGTGAAGAATTTCATTAATTAATTAATATTAATGATAATTAATTTATTTAATAAATATATTAATTAAATTATGAAAAAATAGAGTTAATGCTTTATAAATCATATAAAAATGATTTAAGTGTTATAAAAATATTTAACTTTTGATATTTTGTTATGAAAATATTAATATTATTTTAAGCAATTATCGGATAATGGAGTTAAGTGTTTAAAAATCATATAATATTATTTTAAAGTATTAAAAATACTTTATGATATTATAAATATATTATAATTTTATGACATGTATTTCATTAATATTTGATAATAAATAAATATTAATGATAAAAGAATTATGTTGTATTTATTTCATTTAAATACAATTTTAATGATTGAAAATGCAAGATAAATGGTAATAATTATATAAAAATTATTATGAGACTTGGATAAATATTTTGACTGTTATTAAAATTATATTAGATAATAGTTAAGTTTTTATCCAGAGTTTAATTGAACTTAAACTTGTCAATTGTTAGACTAGACCATCGGGACGTTAGAATTTTTGTCGGATTCAAGTCAGACTGCAATAGTTTGACTTGATACTGATTCTTATGTGTGTTATAGACATATAGGGTTATGTGTTATGTGTTTAGGTTATTCTTTGTATATATATATATAATAGTATTATATTGTGATAATATTATTCTAATATTGGAGATCTATATTACTAATATTAGGTCTTCAGATAAAGAGTTATAAATTGCATTGCGGTAATCAACGGTTCACACAAGTTTGTTTTACTTAACTCTATTAAGAGTGTTTCATTCTGATAAACTTATGGTTAATCATTGCTGGTTGCCATGAATTGTACTTTGCACATATTGCATGTATAAGTCAGGTAAGAAAGGCTGATCACCTTCATTACTAGTTGGTTCAGATATATTTGTTCATGTTATATACTTGTTCAGTCATAAATTTATTCCTGCTAGTTCACAATTATATTGTTGAATTATAGTCAGCCAATTATTCAAATCATTTCAATCATGATATATCGTTATATTGTTTAACTTAAACTTGTTGGGCAACTTTCATGCTCACCCTTGCTATATCATGATAAACATTGTAGATTAAGACGAACGCATCGGATATAGGAAAAAATTAAAGAAAGTTTCAGCTTTAGTTTATGTATGTGATTAAGAATTTTTTAAATACAAATTCGAAACTACCTGTGATTATTTCTTCTACATTAACATCCTTTCAAGAAGAAAAACTGCTACGAGTGCTTTGAAAGTTTAAATCAGCGATTGGATGGACCATAGCAGATATCAAAGGGATCAAACCTTCATTTTGTATGCATAAAATCCTGATGAAAGATGCAAGTAAACCATCGATTGAGCAACAAAGGAGTCTCAATCTGACAATGAAAGAAGTGGTTAAGAAAGAGGTGCTAAAATGGTTGGATGCGGGAATAAACTATCCAATCTCAGATAGCTCATGGTTGAGCCTACTGTAGTGTGTACCGAAAAAGGGTGGCATGACAGTAGTGACTAATGAGAACAACGAGTTGATTCCAACATGAATAGTGACATGGTGGAGAGTTTGCATGGACTACCGCAGGCTTAATAAAGCTACATGGAAATATCATTTTCCACTACCATTCATTGATCAGATGTTGGACAGATTAACAGGTCATGAGTACTATTGCCTACTGGACGGATATTCGGGCTATAATCAAATAATGATAGCTCTAGAAGACCATGAAAAGATAAATTTCACATGTCCGTACGGTACATTTGCCTTCAGAAGGTTAACTTTTGGGTTATGCAACGCTCCAACCACTTTTTAGAGATGCATGATGGCTATATTTTCAGATATGGTAGAGCAGAATATGGAAGTATTTATGGATGACTTTTCAGTTTTCGGAGACTTGTTTGATCTATGACTCGAGATTTGGTGATGGTTTTGAAGCGATGTGTTGAAACAAATCTGGTCCTAAACTGGAAAAAATGCCATTTTATGGTAGAGGAAGGAATCATACTTGGACACAAAGTATTGAAGAAGGGAGTCGAGATAGATAGGGCAAAGTTGGAAACTATAGAGAAATTGCCACCACCTACTTCGGTAAAGGGTGTTCACAGCTTTCTGGGCAATGCAGGTTTCTACCGCAGATTTATCAAAGACTTCTCCAAGATAACTAAACCATTATGCAGTTTATTGGAGAAGGATGCACATTTTATCTTTGATGAGGCATGTGTGTCGGCATTTGAGTATCTAAAAGGGAAATTAACATCAGCACCAATTATTACTGCACCAGATTGGGAATTGACATTCGAGCTGATGTATGATGCCAATGATTATGTCGTAGGGGTTGCTTTGGGACAGAGGAAAGAGAAGATGTTTCATGTTATGTACTATGCCAGAAAGACCCTTACCGATGCACAGTTGAACTACACTACCACGGAGAAAGAATTATTAGCAGTAGTGTACGACTTTGATAAATTTCGAGCATATTTGATCGGCACAAAGGTGATCGTGTATACGGATCACGCTACTATTCGACATTTAGTGGCGAAAAAGGATGCAAAACCTCAGTTTATCAGACGGATTTTATTACTATAGGAATTTTATTTAGAAATCAAGGACAGTAAGGGCACTGAAAACCAAGTGGCGGACCACTTATCTCGACTTGAGAATCCGGAAAGGGAAACAGATGACAAGGTTTTAATCAATGAATCTTTTCCAGATGAACAGTTGTTTGTGGTGAAAGGGGAAGTGCCATGGTTTGCAGATTATGCATACCATTTGGTAAGTAAGATGCTACATCACGATTTAGTGGGTTATCAAAAGAAGAAATTTTTGCATGATGTCAAATGGTATATATGGGATGAGCCTTATTTGTTCAAACAATGCTCTGATCAAGTTAAACAAAGGTGTGTTCCATATAGCCAGACCGAGGGGATTTTGCAAAATTGTCACTCTACTGTGTATGGTGGGCACTATGGTGGTGAAAGAAAAGTGACGAGAAGACTACAACCAGGATTCTGCTGGCCGACAATTTTCAAGGATGCATACAATTTTGTCCAGCAGTGTGATAGATGTCAGCGAGTGGGGAACATCTCTAAAAGAAATGAAATGCCATTGAATACAATTTTGGAAGTCAAAATTTTTGATGTATGGGGAATTGATTTCATGGGGCCTTTTGTTTCTTCTTACGGAAATCTCTACATTCTGCTTGCTGTCGACTATCTCTTGAAATGGATAGAATTGGCATCTCTTTCGATGAATGATGCAAAGGTTTTCCTCAGATTTTTATATAGTAGTATCTTCACGAGGTTTGGGACTCCAAGGGCTATCATCAGTGATGAAGGCAGTCACTTTTGCATCAGGCAGTTTACAGCTTTGTTGGCTAAATATGGGGTGAATCATCGCATTACTACAGCATATCACCCATAAATGAATGGCCAAGCTGAAGTGTCAAATCGAGAAGTCAAGAGAATTCTGGAGAAAGTTGTGAATCCAACAAGGAAGGACTGGTCCTTGAAGTTAGATGATGCAGTATGAGCTTATAGGACATCATATAAAACATCGTTAGGTATGTCACCTTTTCAGCTCGTATATGGAAAAGCCTGCCACCTTCCCATGGAGCTAGAGCATAAAGCATATTAGGCCATTCGAAAGATAAATTTTGATGTGACAGCTGTCGGGGAGAAATGCCTATACCAACTCAATGAGTTGGATGAATTCAGACTGTAGGCATACGATAATTCAAAGCTTTATAAGGAGAAAGTGAAGAAATGGCATGATCGAAAAATCATTGAGAGATCATTTGAACCAAGACAAAGGGTTTTGCTTTATAACTCCAGACTTAAACTTTTTCCTGGAAAGCTAAAATCGAGGTGGTCAGGACCCTTCACATTGAAAACTATTTTTCTGCATGGTGAAATCGAAATATTTGATACGTCGCCCGACAAGCCTTTTAAGGTGAATGAACATCGCTTAAAACATTACTTTGGTGGTGAAGTAGACAGATAGAAAGTCACCTCAATTCTTTCTTCAACATGAACTTCAGAGACAGTCAAGCTAATTGACTATAACTTAGCGCTGGATGGGAGGCAACCCATTATTTTTCTTCTCTAAAATCTATTTTTCATTCGTTGTCGATTTCTTTAAGTTATTTAAACCTTAATTAACACATTAACAGAATAACTGATAGTATAGGGGAGCGTGTATATGAATTGTATAAAATGAGGATATACAATAGACATTCATGTTTATGTAGTAAACCATGTTTTGATAATGTCTATTAATAAATTGCAGGAGTAATGGAGAGCACATATTTCTATCTTTCCACACCAATAATTCAATACAGCAGCGCAGAATGTAGGATCGCGCGACCGAGCGATGCACACAACACACAACCGCGCACTCACACATTGCACAGATCAGACATATAGAGCCACTCGCGTGCCCGCACCTGAAATCCATTATACAAACGCGCAGCCGCGCGTTCTCGCAGTCGTGGAAAATTTTTTAATATGTCCAAAATCTGAGTTATGGTCTGATTTGGTCTTTCCTCTAATATAAGAAGTGTATTATTCTGTCTCCTATGTTCATAAGGCTAATCAACTCTCATCACAGTTCATACCCACACATCACTTTCTTGGCATAAGTTAGGGTTCTACTTGGGTTGTATATCCATAAGTTTGGGGGAACAATCATCAACAGTCCCTCCATATTCTCTCTATCATTCCCACATAGGCCCAAAACGAGCACGTTCAATATCACTCTCCTCTTCATCCTAATTTTCTTCCGATCACCACGAAGAGGAGGTCTTGGATGAGAGTAGATTTATCAGTTTGGAAGCCCAGCAAGACTATTATTGAAGTGTGGCCAAATATTTTGTGAAGGAACTAGGACTTCTACCTGCAAAACAGGATGGACAACTATGGCATATGATACACGAACGACACTGGGTTGGCTTATCTACATCTCCTATGCCTATCCCCATGGGGATTGTTAGAGAATTTTATGCTAATGCTGCGGACTTGATAACAAGAGGCATAATGATAGTTCTAGCAGAACAGGTGAATTATCGGCCTTCCGTGATCAGAGAAGTATTCAATAGATATGATGCACCACCCACTGGGTCTGACAATTGGTTAGAAGGAGACTATTTGGAGACAGATCTCGCAGTTGTGATTACTGATCTGTGTATTCCAGGCACCAAATGGAAGTATAAGATAGGAACAACTGAACCAAAATTATTTCTGTCGTCAGCATTGAATCGATATGCCCATGCCTGGAACCTATTTATTTATGCCAAACTAGTTCCGTCAGCTCATTACAATGCAATAACCACTGAGCGTGCGATTATTTTGTGGGGAATCGTCAAAGGCAGGTACATTGATGTCGGCCTTTTAATCCATAGAAACATGCTGAGTTATATGCGTGGGAATCGAAATGGGACTATCCCGCATGCATCAGTGGTAGCCATGATCTGTTCTCAATAAGGAGTCCAATGGCATAATGAGCAGCTGCTATACCCAAACCATGCAATCACTCATGCAGCCATTGCGAATTTCAAGGAGTGGATAAAAGGTGTACCGCACCCACGCGGACTAGGATTCATCCTTCAGCCCATTTTTCCAGAGCCACCACAACAACCCCCGCAAACAGATGAGGCGGGTCCGTCCATGCACGCACGTGCCACCAATGGCGATCGCCAGCTCCGAAGGTTGGAGCGCAAGGTCGATGCCATGTACGACAATTTGGGCATATTTGCGACAGGACTCACTAGGGCTTTAGCCGAAGCATTTACGAAACAAGGAACAACACAAGAATGGCCTCAGTTTAGAACCGCAACACCATATCCACCACCGGATTCACCACCCGAGGAGGGTGGTACCACCGATAATTAGGAGAGTTTTCGTATCCTTTACCTTCATTCAATTGGGATATTGAATATTATAAGTTTGGGGGTATTATGTAGTAGTTAGTATTTTTAGTTTTGCATGATTAGTTTAATTTTTATTTGCATGTTTAGATTACATTTTAGTATATAGTTACATGTCTAGCCAATGGTGAGAGTGAAGTTTTTAAATGATTTCTGAATATTTTGGATAACATGAGCTGAGATGTAACGTTTTATACAATCAAATTCATAATGCTATTTAAATGCTTTCGGTTTGCACAAATGTGTTGACAAGCACTTGAAGGTATAAGAAGTACGTTGTGCCTTGCTCGATAGAAAAATGTAGTCTTAAAATGAGAAATACGTGAAAAGTGACTTTTGGACTATATAAAACATTGATTTTTAAACTTTGGGAAAACATGGGTATCTGTGTATAAAAAAAAAGAAAAAGAAAAAAAAATAGAAATAACATGGCTAGTCTTATTTCGGGGCATGGCTACTTGAGTAAGTACGCCCGAGGGGATTGTCTCTACACCTAGCGCCCTAAGGTCTTTCATTGTCTGGGAGTCGTTGGTCGAAAGCTCGCTAAGGGGTAGCAGTGTGCTTAATGGAGTAATACATTGCATAGTTATGAAGAAAAAGAAAGAAAAGAAAAGAAAAGAAAAAATAGCAATAAACACTGCGAGAAAGTGCGAAATTCACCCTCGTGAGTAGAATAAAGCAGTTATGCCCAATGTTGAACCTTAGTTTATTTTAAGATGTTGGAATAGTTTGAGTCGCATATATATACATAAGTCTTTATTTAAGCTATAATTTTTCTGGTTTGAGTAAGATAGCATGAGCATTCTACACCTAAATCAAGTAGTGTGCGAACACAACACACAGACACATCATCTGTATAGCATTTTTGAATTATATGAGTATATTACATTATGCCTGCAGTTTGGTTTGAATTTGTATTCTCGAATCTAGAAAAAAATTCGCTGAGGTAATTTGGACTGAATTTCTATGATGGTTGGGACAATGTGAGAAATAGTTGCATAGTAATATAGTTGCAGTTTTATTGTTCATTAGTATGCATTGCTTGAGGGTAAGCGATGGTTCATGTTTGGGAGTATTTGATAAGTAGGATTTACACCTACTTATGGAGTACCAATTCATGCGAACTATGCCCATCTCAAGTACATTTTAGTATGTTTTAGCTGCATTTTATGTTAAATTGCATTTCGCATACTTAAAACTCCTTTTGGTGAATAGGTGCAGTTATTGGCCTATTTTGGTGGTGTTATTGAGTATAAGGCTAATGGATGCTTGAGAAGAGGCAAAAGATGGGATATACATGGCATGAAGGTGTAATGGAGCAAGGAGATAAAGCATGACTGAACAAGTAGCAGCAGCAGTAGCAAAACAGGAACCAGGATCTACAGATTGCAAGCCACGCGGCTGCGCAACATAATAGCCTTGAGAGCGCGTGTCCGCGTGATTACCCAGCTAGATCTTGGAGCTTACTCAAATTTTTATGACCACGAGAAGGAGAAACCCAGGGAGCACGCGCCCGCGCACGAGACCGGCCAATCATACAAACCTACTACAAGTCTCGCGGCCGCGAGAATATAAAGCTGGAGGAGCGTGCGGCCGCACGTGAGGCCCGAAGCTGCTGACTTGTTTTATTTTATTTCCAATTTTTAAAGGTTGTAATTTTTTTAAAAACGATTCTTGACTGGTGTCCGGGGAATCACTTGACATTCTATTAAGTTTTCACGTATCTTTACATTGTAATTAGGGTTTATTCTCTGGGAGAGATTACAACGTAGAAGGAGGCCACAACTCTACTTTTCTACTCCTTCTTGAGATTTTCTACTAGAGTGGATTATTAATATTAGTTTTGTTGGATTCTTATGAGGATCTGAATATTGATTTATATTAAGCAATTGGGTTTGATAGTTTTACCTTTCATCTTTCAATTGTCGTCTATTGACCATGTTTAGATTTGATCCCATAATGGCTTTTGGTTCAGTCATGAACTAAACTCCATTATGGGATTCTAACAGATTTTAATATGTAGTTTGATTGTATGCTTAAATGCTAGATTATTTTGCATATCATATGAGATGTCTATCATGATTATTTTGCATGTATGAATGCTTGATCACCATTCATTTCAGTATTTGTATGGAATTGACAATGAAAATGCAAATATGGACTGTAATCATGATAGTATACGTATATAGGGCTGTGTTATATGTGGCAACCCGAGAATTTGGGCAATTTATTAAAATCTTAAATGATTGATTTAAGGTCAAATATTAGACCTAGACAGAAAATAAGTGTATGCGTTTAATGTTATTGAGATTGAATTTTGAGGATTTCAAAATTCGGTGAAGGATATAGGTGAATTATTCAGGATTAAGTATTTATGTGATTATGTTTTGTGTTTATAGTTAATGATGTGTTCAGAATGTGGTTAAGGGTTAAGGGTTAAGGGTTGACCAGATAAAGAATATCTGTAACAAACCTTATGAATATATTAAGAACGACAGCGTTCAGTTAGAAAACCCTAACGTCTAACAAGAAACCTTAGAAATCAGTTCTGGAAACCCTAGTTTCAGTTCCGGGAGTACGAAATCCTAATTCAGATATTGAAAACCCTAGATTGGGAATGCAATTTATATACAAGGTTAAACGCCTATAATTTTAATTAATTAGGGAAAACCCTAAAGAATTACTGGAAATTCTAGTTGATTATTAGAAACTCTAATACCAGATCTGAAAACCCTAATTTCAGATTCTGATAAAATGAAACCCTAATCTGGGTATATAACGGAGAATTTTAATGCTTTAGTGCTATTAATTAAGTACTAATTAGGGTAAAGGTTAATTAATTAGCAAATCCTAATTTCCAATTTTTTGAACCCTAATTGTTTCGTCAGAAACCCTAATGCTCAATTGTAGACTTAATTGCTAAAATTAGCAATGCTAATTAGGAAACCCTAATCCTAATTATTTCAATTTTTGTGTAATTAGAAAACCCTAAACTAATTACGAGATTTAATTTCTAAATTAGAAAATTAATTTTTCTATTAGAAACCGTAATTCAAGGGTTTTGAACCCTAATGACCATTTTGACCCTAATTGCATTATTAGCAATTGTAATTAGGAAATGCTAATCATAATTAGCAAGATTGAATTTATGATTAAGAAATTTTTTATATAATTAGAAAATTCTAATTATAAGTTAGAAATAGTAATTGTCTATTTTTATAACCGAATTTCGAAAAATGTTAGAAATTAAATTACAAAGTCAAGGGTTAAAACCTAAACCCTAAACGCTCCAAATCCTAAACCCTAAAATTTCCAAACCCTAAATCCCAAGGGATTGTCCAATTACAAAAATGCCATTAAAATAAAATGGAAAATGACTAGAATGCCCCTTTGTGCATTATTGGATGTTGCTTATAGATCTAAACCTAAGGGGAGTGGTTGAGCAACCCTAGTACTAGCCTTGAGCTACAAACATTGAATCCAGCCAAAATTGGCTAGATCATAACAACAAAGCAACAAATATAAATGGAATTGGAGAGAGAAATTGCACAAAAACTTAGCTAATCTTATTTTCGCTCTGACCAACTCCCATTCTCTCTCAAACTCACAAAATTTTAGTATGATTTCAGTCTCAATTCAAGCCCCACGTGTACCAGAAATAGATCAAAGAATCAGATTCAAGAATTAAAGCATAAAAGGTATAAAAACCCTAATTCTAGAAATCCTTCGATTCTTTGTTAAATGTTGTGATTGATTGTTCAAATATGTGTAATAAGGTGTCAATTAGAGATCTGGATTGTTGGATCATAGATCCATAATATTAGGGTGCTCGGATCTAATTTTTTTAGAAATCTGGAAAAATTGAAAAATTAAGGCCTGACAGTTAAATGTCAGGACCTCTAGATCTTTATGTGTTTGATGTTTGGTATAGTTTATGTTATAGATATGTTATTTGATGTGAGACTTAAATGAACCTCAGATAATGTTTAGATTGAAAGATATGATCGGTTAAAGTACGTTGACCGAGCACAATTTTTGTGTCTGGGTAAACCCAGAATTTTCAAAAGTCTGACAACCATTTTTGGAGGTTCAGATCTTGCATTCTGTTATTGTTTATGTCATGTTGTTGGTTGGATGTTGTAGTCTGACATTTATTCTACATACTCAAACCATTAGATCACCTGGATCGTGCTCAGAACTAATGTAATCAGTGGTCAAACATGCTTTGACCAACTGTTCGGATGAATTTCTGGAAAACCCAGAATTCACCAAGAACAGCTTTTGTCAGGTAGTTTGACCGGACTTAATAGCTTAGATCTGTTGTTGTTAAGATGATCTGAGGTTATTTACTTGTACAGTGACATGATTAATACACAATGAAACATTAATATTACATTAATCATACCTGGAAGGCCTAGATCCGGAGGCTCAAAGAAGGGACCATGGACTGTTCTTCATTTTCTAGGTAACCCAGAAAATGAAGAACAAGCCTGACATGACTTTTAGGGGCCGATATCTCTCTGATCTGATGCTGTATGGCCATGAAACAAGTTGGTGATTGTAGTATTACGTTAGTACTATAACGTTAACACGAATTCCAGCCCAGAAATCAATGAGAACATAGAAATAAAACCGGTCAAACAAGGACCCTCGAACACTGACAAGAACACTCAAGAACACCAATAGCGACAGACAAGTGTCGCTAAAGGCCTATAGCGACAGTTTATTTATTATTTTTCGGAAAATGATTAAAAATTAGAAAAAAATGGTTTTTCATTATTAAAAATACAAAGTAAATTATGAAAAATTATTTTAAAGCTTGAAAAATAGTTTTTAATTATTTTGGATATATTTCAAAAATATTTAGTATTTTTGGAATATTAATGGTATTTATTTATTTAATTATAATATTAAATAAATTATTAAAAAATAATTTTAATTCATGAAAAATCATGAAAAATAATATTATGGTATAAGAAAATATTTGAAGTTATTTTTGATGACTTTTAATATTTTGGAATGAATTTCATTAATTAATCAATATTAATGATAATTAGTTTATTTAATAACTATATTAAATAAATTAAGGAAAAATGGAATTAATGCTTTATAAATCATATAAAAATGATTTAAGTGTTATAAAAATATTTTAAGTTATAAAATATAACTTTTGATATTTTGGTATGAAAATATTAATATTGTAATATTAATATTAATTATCGGATAATGGATTTAAGTGTTTAAAAATCATATAATTATGATTTTAATGTATTAAAAATTCTTTGTGATATAATAAAATATATTATAATATTATGTAAGGATTTTCATTAATATTTTATATTAAATGAATATTAATGAATAGGGAATTATGTGGTATTTAATTCATTTAAATGCTGTTTTAATGATTGAAAAATGGTGAAAAATGGTAATAATTATCCGAAAATTATTACGAGCCTAGGAAAAATGTTTTGTCTGATAAGAAATTATCTGTGATAATGGTTAAGTGGTTAGTCAGAGTTTAATTAATCTTAAACTCGATATTAATCCGACTAGACCGTCGGGATGATAGAATTGTGTCGGGTTCAACTCAGACTGCAATAGTTTGACTTGATACCTAGTCTTATGTGTTATAAAGACTGATAGGGTTATGTGGTAATGTGTTTAGATTATTCTGTGTGTATAAATATAACAGTATTATACTGTGATGATGTTATTCTAATATTGGAGATCTATATTATTAATATTAGGTCGACGGATAAAAGCATTACAAATTGCGTTGCGGTAATTAACGGTTCATGCAAGTTTTCTTTTACTTAACTCTAATAAGAGTAGTTTCTTCAAGCTTATGGTTAATCATTGCTGATTGTCATAAAATTGTACTCTGTACATCTTGCATGTATAAGTCAGGTATGAAAGGCTGATCACCTTCATTACTAGTTGGTTCAGAAATGTTTGTTCATGTTTAAAACTTGTTCATTCAAAAGTTTGTTTGTGATAATTCTCAACTATATTGATGAATTATAGTCAGCTTATTATTCATACTCTTCAATCATGATATATCGTTATGTTATTGTATTTAAACTTGCTGGGCAACTTTCATGCTCACCCTTGCTATATCATGATAAAACATTGCAGATAAGGAGAACGTGTTCGTATACAGGAAAAAGGTTAAGGCCAAGTTCAGCTTGGGATATAAAGTGCGGCTAATTTGTAATAATATATTTTGATAAATATTGTTGTGTAATAGATACTTTACGAATTGTGTATTAAGTTAAGGTTACTCGACCTTGGGGAATAGTGTGTAATGTATCGTATAAATAATTTATGTTTATATCTTTCGCAAATAGCGATAGAAATAGTATACCGGATCCGAGGTGATTTGGGGCCCGGATTCGGGGCTGCTACAGTTGGTATCAAAGATGTTGGTTATGAAGCTTAGGTAGGAATTCCTGAGACCAATAACCGCAGTGATTAGGATAAGATCTAACTCATATAGAGTTAGTTGGTTGGTAAGATTCAAAGATGAATCTCCGCGAGTGTAAAGACACATAGTTCCCTAACTCTGATAATAAAGTTGAACAGTAACGGTGAATAGATCGAGTCTAAAATACTGAAAGTGCAGGGATAGGAGATCGTAAAACAAAACGATCATAGGCATAGAAATAAATCGTAATATATACGATAAGATCACCCCGTGATCTGATAAGGTTATGACAGTCAGAAAGAATCAATCTTATGATTGAAAAGTTTACAGCCGGATGCTGTGTGAAAGTTGTACTATGAAATGGTACTATGAAAACTCATAAAAGAGTTATGGATTATGGATACGGATTAAATGAAATTCGTATGGAAAAAGAGGGTTAAGATTAGTTGGGGATTTCAATGAGGAGTCGTGTTAGTAACTGAGTTGTATGATTCCTTGTATGGGCGGGTAATTGTACTTGGTGTAAAAACTACTTAGTTGGTGGCATTGGTAATAATTGAAATGTTGTGTCATGCTAGTTATTATATATAGATAAATAGGTCATAGGTAGAGAATATAGGATTAAGTACGACTTCTTAGAACTCATACTTATGTGACATCCTTGACTCATAGTTATATGAAATGTTTATGAGCCCCTCAGCGAACGGACGCCAAAGGTCAGACTAGGGTAAGTTCGTAAACTCATATAATTGTGGTCAGGTTATGAAATCATAAGTGTGGTTTTATGAACTGGGTATAGTTGTGTGTGAATGGAGTGTTAAGGATAATAGGAATAGATAGATTGTTAAGCAAACAATCATTAGTGGAGACTTAGGTTTTCCTAAACTCCTAGCTATGCTAAACTTCAAAATTTTTGACATCAAGCTAAATACGCACTATGTGCCTTTTAAAAAAAAATGTAGACTCGTAATCATTTTTGAAACGGTTTAAAGTACAGTCTATGCTACTTATTTCAGCTAGATGCAAATGTTTTGAAATATCAAAAATTGTTTTTATTTATCACTTATGTACCATGTAACCTGGTGCAGAGATGATAAAAATGATGGAGTCATCAATGCATTATTACTTAGTGTGAATTTGACCTAAAGTCATTGTTCCACTATAGTATGATGTAGTATGACAAAATCACCAAATGACGAAATCCTCAACGGACTGTTAATACATGCGGCATCATGACGTCATTCTCGAAAATGTTTTTAAAAAATTTTAATTTGCCAACGGGGTTTGGCTACACCTAAATAATTCGATTGAATTGAATTATTGATATGGGTCTATGATATTTGATTCAGCTAGAATAATGTTATAAAAACTACAAGTGTTCATTGAAAAAAATTTCCCGAACCAAATTGTTTTGGTGCGGAATCCTATGATAAGACTGAGGTGAACGATAATGTTTGGATAAATAATCCAATCTAGTAGCGTAAATATTCGCTAAAAATGATTAATACGTTATGCATGACGTAACTGTACGATGGGATGATCACCTAAAGTACTAATAATGGTAGTTTACCTTCTTTGTGATTGTAAACAGACCAAGTAAGGTATTGTTTTGCGGTATGATCACTACCGTTAAAACTAAATGTGTTCATGGTCTAGATGACCCCTCAGTACAATTTCAAAACTTTTACTCTGGTGAGAGGTGTATTGAGTAGCATGTAATAATGTGTGTGAATGGTGTATGATCAATGGTGTAAGGTGCACGGTGTAAGGTGTAAGGTGAATTTCGGGGACAAAATTCTTATATGGAGGGGTGAATGTGACAACCCGAGAATTTGGACAATTTATTAAAATCTTAAATGATTGATTTAAGGTCAAATATTAGACCTAGACAGAAAATAAGTGTATGCATTTAATGTTATTGAGATTGAATTTTGAGGATTTCAAAATTCGGTGAAGGATATAGGTGAATTATTCAGGATTAAGGATTTATGTGATTATGTTCTGTGTTTATGGTTAATGATGTGTTCAGAATGTGGTTAAGGGTAAAGGGTTGACCAGATAAAGAATATCTGTAACAAACCCTATGAATATATTAAGAACGACAGCGTTCAGTTAGAAAACCCTAACGTCTAACAAGAAACACTAGAAATCGGTTCTGGAAACCCTAGTTTCAGTTCCAGGAGTACGAAATCCTAATTCGGATATTGAAAACCCTAGATTGGGAATGCAATGTATATACAAGGTTAAACGCCTATAATTTTAATTAATTAGGGAAAACCCTAAAGAATTACTGGAAATTCTAGTTGATTATTAGAAACTCTAATACCAGATCTGAAAACCCTAATTTCAGATTCTGATAAAATAAAACCCTAATCTGGGTATATAACGAAGAATTTTAATGTTTTAGTGCTATTAATTAAGTACTAATTAGGGTAAAGGTTAATTAATTAGCAAATCCTAATTTCCAATTTTTGGAACCCTAATTGTTTCGTCAGAAACCCTAATGCTCAATTGTGGACTTAATTGCTAAAATTAGCAATGCCAATTAGGAAACCCTAATCCTAATTATTTCAATTTTTGTGTAATTAGAAAACCCTAAACTAATTACGAGATTTAATTTCTAAATTAGAAAATTAATTTTTCTATTAGAAACCGTAATTTAAGGGTTTTGAACCCTAATGACCATTTTGACCCTAATTGCTTTATTAGCAATTGTAATTAGGAAATGCTAATCCTAATTAGCAAGATTGAATTTATGTTTAAGAAATTTTTTATATAATTAGAAAATTCTAATTATAAGTTAGAAATATTAATTTTCTATTTTTATAACCGAAATTCGGAAATGTTAGAAATTAAATTACAAAGTTAAGGGTTAAAACCTAAACCCTAAATGCTCCAAACCTTAAACCCTAAAATTTCCAAACCTTAAATCCTAAAGGATTGGCCAATTACAAAAATGCCATTAAAATAAAATGGAAAATGACTAGAATGCCCCTTTGTGCATTATTGGATGTTGCTTATATATCTAAACCTAAGGGGAGTGGTTGAGCAACCCTAGTACTAGCCTTGAGCTACAAACATTGAATCCAGCCGAAATTGGCCAGATCATAGCAACAAAGCAACAAATATAAATGGAATTGGAGAGAGAAAGTGCACAAAAACTTAGCTAATCTTATTTTTGCTCTCACCAACTCCCATTCTCTCTCAAACCCACAAAATTTTAGTATGATTTCAGTCTCAATTGAAGCCCCACGTGTACCAGAAATAGATCAAAGAATCAGATTCAAGAATTAAAGCATAAAAGGTATAAAAACCCTAATTCTAGAAATCCTTCGTTTCTTTGTTAAATGTTATAATTGATTGTTCAAATATGTGTAATATGGTGTCAATTAGAGATCTGGATTGTTGGATCATAGATCCATAACATTAGGGTGCTCGGATCTAATTTTTTAAGAAATCTGGAAAAATTGAAAAATTAAGGCCTGACAGTCAAATGTCAGGGCCTCTAGATCTTTATGTGTTTGATGTTTGGTATAGTTTATGTTATAGATATTTTATTTGATGTTAGGACTTTGATGTGAGACTTAAATGAACCTCAGATAATGTTTAGATTGAAAGATATGATCGGTCAAAGTACGTTGACCGAGCATAATTTTTGTTTCTGGGTAAACCCAGAATTTTCAAAAGTCTGACAACCATTTTTGGAGGTTCGGATCTTGCATTCTGTTATTGTTTATGTCATGTTGTTGGTTGGATGTTGTAGTCTGATATTTATTCTACATACTCAAACCATTAGATCACCTGGATCGTGCTCAGAACTAATGTAATCAGTGGTCAAACATGCTTTGACCAACTGTCCGGATGAATTTCTGGAAAACCCTGAATTCACCAAGAACAGGTTTTGTCAGGTAGTTTGACCGGAGTTAATAGCTTAGATCTGTTGTTGTTAAGATGATCTGAGGTTATTTACTTGTATACTGACATGATTAATACACAATGAAACATTAATATTACATTAATCATACTTGGAAGGCCTAGATCCGGAGGCTCAAAGTAGGGACCATTACCCAAAAAATGAAGAACAAGCCTGTCATGACTTTTAGGGGCCGATATCTCTCTGATCTGATGCTGTATGGCCATGAAACAAGTTGGTGATTGTAGTATTACGTTAGTACTATAACGTTAACACGAATTCCAGCCCAGAAATCAATGAGAACATAGAAATAAAACCGGTCAAACAAGGACCCTCGAACACTGACAAGAACACTCAAGAACACTCAAGAACACCAATGGCGACAGACAAGTGTCGCTAAAGGCCTATAGCGACAGTTTATTTATTATTTTCCAGAAAATGATTAAAAATTAGAAAAAAATGGTTTTTAATTATAAAAAATACAAAGTAAATTATGAAAAATTATTTTAAAGCTTGAAAAATAGTTTTTAATTATTTTGGATATATTTCAAAAATATTTAGTATTTTTGGAATATAAATGGTATTTATTTATTTAATTATAATATTAAATAAATTATTTAAAAATAAATTTAATTCATGAAAAATCATGAAAAATAATATTATGGTATAAGAAAATATTTTAAGTTATTTTTGATGACTTTTAATATTTTGGAATGAATTTCATTAATTAATCAATATTAATGATAATTAGTTTATTTAATAACTATATTAAATAAATTAAGGAAAAATAGAATTAATGCTTTATAAATCATATAAAAATGATTTAAGTGTTATAAAAATATTTTATGTGACACCCCCAAAATTAGGTATACATCACCCATCTTGAGTCGCCAGATACATGGTACAGAATTCAAATACAACTTACTAATACCAGTGTCGTGTACAATACGACAAAACATAACTGTGAGTTTGAATACAATTATTGTCTACTAGAGAGCATACAAACTCAAAAGGTGTCCTCAATACAATTATTGTCACACTATTTAACAGAATAGTGAGGACTACTAATGCTATCCTCTGGACCATTACTTCGTTCCCCGACTCGTCCCAGCTATATTCTCATTTCCTGAAGAGAACAGTGAAAGAAAGGGTGAGCTCAACTAGCCCAGTAAGAAATATTATGACTAAGATAATGCAGAATAATTTATCATTAGCCTTCAACAGTGTTAAATTGATAAAATATAATAATCATCAAGTTTAACTGCAGCGGAACCAGCAATCCATTAAAAGAGTCAAGTAGAAAATAAAATCTACTATCTTTTATGATTTAAAAGGTTTTTCATCATCGTTATAGCTGAGACTCAGCTTAATAAATATTCCACATCATCGAATCACCCCCGCACTACGGCCAAGGATATTCTTTAGTATCACGACCACAATTATTCATGCACTACGGCCAAGAATATTTGTGTATTCATTAATGGTCATGATCATGCCAACAACTGTCCATCATTGCACTACGGCAAATGAGACTTTTACCACATCATTTGTAACATTACGGTCATGATTATACCGAATAATCCCTGGTCATAATCATACCAAGTCCATCCATGCTCTACAGGCCACAGATGACTTTCAAAAATATAAATAAGAGGATGATGACAATTTTATAAGAATTCAATAAAACAAGTTCAAGAATTATTTTATCCAGAAATTATTAACGTCCAAATTGTCAACACGATACTGTTTTGTGGTGTAAAATTCAAGAATGATCAGAAGAATATTTTCATGAAAGGATACTGGATGAAGCGCAAATATCAAGGATATTCCACTAATTTCATGGAGTATAGAAGTCAGAATTTTGATCAGCTGAGTAATATCGAATATAATAACAAAAGATATCACCATGCATGCGATAGAGACCGCACAAACAGGTTATTCCAGCAGAATAATAATAACGGAACCAGGTCAGGTGAAATTCACACCGACAGGATGTTCCAACAGAATAATAAATGCGGAATAGTAAATGGTGGAACCAGGTCCGGCGTATAGCACAGACAGGATATTCCGACAGAAATGTAAAGACGGAATAGTAAATGGAACCAGGTCCGGTGTAAAACACACAGACAGGATATTCCGATAGAATAATAGAAGAATGTCACCAAGTATAGGGTAAACCACGTATACAGGTTATTCCGACAGAATAATAAGAAATGGAATAACGTAAGGATTTCACCAAGTATAGGGTATACCGCGTATACGGGTCATGTATAGGGTATGCCACTTTTACAGGTTATTCCAACAGAGTAACAAAGAATGAAATAACATAAGTTCTCTTCAAGAAGAAAGAAGTACAACAAATAATATTCCCTACCTTAGAATGACTGAATATTGAAAAAGTGAAGTAGCAGAATACTCTTCTTCTTTCTCTCTTATTCTCTATACTTTCTCTCTCTATAGCTTGAACGAATTCGTAAGAAATAATGAAGGAATAAGCTTTCTATTTATAGAAAAACTGAGGGTGGCTCTTGGTCTTAACGAAGGGTCAAAATGACTCTTGGTAATATTGAAGAGACAACTACTATTTACGAAGGGGCAATTAACCCTTGGAACACCGAAGAGGCAGTTAACTCTTGGTAATATTGAAGGGACAACTACTATTGACGAAGGTAACTATTATTTACGAAGGTAATTACTATTTACGAAGGTAATTACTATTTACAAAGGTAATTACTATTTACAAAGGTAATTACTATTTACGAAGGTAATTACTATTTACGAAAATAATTACTATTTACGAAGGTAATTACTATTTACGAAGGTAATTACTATTTACAAAGGTAATTACTATTTACAAAGGTAATTACTATTTACGAAAATAATTACTATTTACGAAGGTAATTACTATTTACTAAAATAATTACTATTTATGAAAGAGACTCTCAGATGACTACATATGGCCCCCCATAAATAATTAAACTTATCACCAACGTCTCATAATAGACTCTTTATATACATCAAAGATTGAATAAAATTACCAGAAATCATTTTATTTTTTAATCAACACATAATTAATCTTCCAACAATTATTATAACTTTTCGTCTCAATTATTGTTTAAATAATATATTATACAAATGATACTGTGACAATAATTGAATCAATAATATAATAGATATGATGCAGCAATTACTGTAGCAATAATTGAGTATAGCTGAGTGACTTCTTACGTAAGCATCAATAATCAATACCGTGTGCTACTATGCAACAACGCGTATTACTGTACTTTTACTACCGAGTAGTTCAACAGTATTAACGGTAACACCTCCGCCGTTATTTTCATAAAGTATTTTTGTCGTTTTCTCAATCCGACAATAATTCCATTGTGGGGTCCACCAATGATTGTGCCGTCGTACGAATATTCCCCGACAAAAAGAATATTCCCCGACCAAACGAATATTTTATAACAACTTGCGTACTTTGCAAAATTTATAAATATTACCCACAACTATAACATTATATCAAATCCACACCATAATTTTCAAAAATATAATTCGAGAAAATTAAATATTTATTCATAAAATCTGGGATCTCACAATCTCCCCTCCTTATGAAATTTCGCCCTCGAAATTTACGTACGTACCTGGTATGCCGAACATGTGAGGATACCTTGACTTCACTTCAAATTCTAACTCTTGAGATATAACCTTTGAGTGTTGAATACGATTCTTCTTATCCAGGATTGTAACACGTATCTCTTCAAACGTTAAATCATCCGCTATCTCGTCCGGTTCTAAATTAATAATGTGGTTCGGATCGTCCACATATTTACGTAACATCGATACGAAAAAAAACGTTATGAACATGCAATATATTTGGTGGTAAAACGAGTCTATAAGTCACAGTTCCTACTCAATCGAGGATTTCAAATGGGCCAATTAAATCGAGCGTTTAGACTTCCTCTATTCGTCAATTCTTGCTTCTAGAATAACGCCCTCTTGAACCTTCTTAATTCTTCACATTCTTCAGCTCCGAGTGTGTAGCTTGAGCGGCTTTAACTTTATCGATTTAAAGTCAATTTTACTCGTATATTCGTTATCTTCACGTGGGTCCCTAGAGTCTTTAACTCTATCTTCATCATTTACAAGTTATATGAAATGAGTCTTTGTGTTAACAACATCGTACTTGTAAACGCATATGATCTTCTACTCACACGTCAGCTACCATGTTCGCTTTCCCACGATAATATTGCATGGTACGGTCGTAATCTTCAACAGCTCGAGCCAACATCTTTGGCACGTTATACGTTCGTTTTGGGTGAAGAAAATATTTGAGGGTTTAAGAAATGGGTTTTGTATTGGGGTCAATACAAAATTCGATTTCACTCTCTAGGGGTAAGCTAAGAAGTCTTCAAGAATACGTCAGAAAATTTATTAACACTAGAAATATCATTCAAAATTATGATCCTCATCCAAGACTTGAATAACACTTCACATTGATACCTATCAACTTGTCATCTTCATTCACGACGTCTCCTACGGAAAGTCTGTCTTCGGTGCATTCCACATAAGGAAGTCAACAATGAAAGGACTGGGGCTCTTTATTTATGGCTTGAAATGATAATGATTGACTTTAGTGGTTTGGTTGCTTGAATTCGCATAACAGGTTTATTAGGAATATGAAAGCTAACAACCTTACGAAAAGCATGATGAATAGTTAACCAATCGATTTCTAAAATCACATCAAAGGCAAGTATTTTCAAAGAGATAAGATTGACAGGTAACGTGAAAGTGTCGATTTGAATCAAACAAGATTTAAGTGGAGGTAACGAAAGTTTCTCGAAGTTAACTTCAAACATTGAACACAACTAGGTGAAATAAAAGAGTGAGTAGAACCGGTATCTAACACAGTATAGACTTCGCAAGAGTTTATGACTAACATACCCGTGATAATTTTATTCAGGTTCCTCGTCACGGAAAAAAAACGCTCTCTCTTAAACTACCGGCTTTGGCTTACCTGGGACATCCTTTGGTGCCTCCATCCTAGCTAAACTTGTCTTCGGTGAACGACAAAATCGGGCTAGGTGACCTTCTCTTCCACAATTATAGCATGCTTTGGACGGCATCGCACAATTTGGACTGATGTGTCCCTCCCCTCCGCATTTGAAACATATAATAGGTGGTCGTTCTCCTTCCTTAACGACAGGTGTTGGTGCTGACGTCTTTCCATCATTGTTAAATCTTCTCTTCTTGAAATGTCCATTCTTATTGTTTTGGCCCTGATTACCACCGAAGTGGTTACCATTTTTGGCCTGTTGATTCCCTTCACGCTTGTTGTCACCGCTTCGATGACCACTCTCGCTGGTATTATAATTTTGCCGGCTGCTCTCTTTTAGTTGCGTTGACTCGTTATCGCGCTCCACTAACTGAGCCCTATTTACAACATCTGAATATAAACACAATTTATGAGAAATAAGATGTTGACGTATCTCCGGCTTCAAACCTCTTAAAAACATTCGCGCCATTCTCTCTTCATTATCCACCAAGTGGGACGCAAACCGGGATAACTCCGCAAATTTTGCCTCGTATTGCGACACGGTCATATTGTTTTGTTCTAACTTGATAAATTCCACCTCCTTCATGTGGCGAATACTTTCGGGAAAGTATTTGTCATTGAACAGCTCCTGGAACTTCTCCCAAGATATCTTCAGTACAGCAGGTTGAGTACGTTTTACCGATTCCCACCAGTAATCTGCCTCTCCGCGCAACATAAAGGCGGCAAAGGGAACCTTTTGCTCCTCGGAACATCCCAAGACATCAAATATCTTGGTGATCTGCTTTATCCATGTTTCCGCCATAAGTGGTTTTGGCTCTCCCTTAAACTCCGGTGGTCCCAGCTCCTTGAACTGCTTAGCGGTAACCAACCGTGGATTGCCATTGTTTCCTCCTGCATTATGAACAGGAGCCGCCTTCGCCTGATGTTGCATGAATTCTAAAAAGCTCCTAAACGTACCGTCGTTCGTCAATTGATCAGTGTTGGTGTTTACAAGAGGATTATCGCCATCCTGTTGCACATTGTCCTGACTATTGATATGTGGTGAATCAACGATCGCCTGTGCTCCATTGCTATTCTCAACATTCTCAGATGTCATTTTCAGATACTGCCACAAAATAAAAGGTTAATTGACATGTAACATATTATCCCTATATTTTGACCGACCAATAAAATAGCACATAAACTTAGGTAGGTCATACTAGCGAAGGAATTCCCCGTCTCTCCCCTCCTAGTACTATTCTCACATCTTAGCCAGGGATCATATCCCTAAGCTCTGATACCAACTGTGACGCCCCCAAAATTAGGTATACGTCACCCATCTTGGGTCGCCACTTACATGGTACAGAATTCAAATACAACTTACTAATACCAGTGTCGTGTACAATACGACAAAACATAACTGTGAGTTTGAATACAATTATTGTCTACTAGAGAGCATACAAACTCAAAAGGTGTCCTCAATACAATTATTGTCACACTATTTAACAGAATAGTGAGGACTACTAATGCTATCCTCTGGACCATTACTTCGTTCCCCGACTCGTCCCAGCTATATTCTCATTTCCTGAAGAGAACAGTGAAAGAAAGGGTGAGCTCAACTAGCCCAGTAAGAAATATTATGACTAAGATAATGCAGAATAATTTATCATTAGCCTTCAACAGTGTTAAATTGATAAAATATAATAATCATCAAGTTTAACTGCAGCGGAACCAGCAATCCATTAAAAGAGTCAAGTAGAAAATAAAATCTACTATCTTTTATGATTTAAAAGGTTTTTCATCATCGTTATAGCTGAGACTCAGCTTAATAAATATTCCACATCATCGAATCACCCCCGCACTACGGCCAAGGATATTCTTTAGTATCACGACCACAATTATTCATGCACTACGGCCAAGAATATTTGTGTATTCATTAATGGTCATGATCATGCCAACAACTGTCCATCATTGCACTACGGCAAATGAGACTTTTACCACATCATTTGTAACATTACGGTCATGATTATACCGAATAATCCCTGGTCATAATCATACCAAGTCCATCCATGCTCTACAGGCCACAGATGACTTTCAAAAATATAAATAAGAGGATGATGACAATTTTATAAGAATTCAATAAAACAAGTTCAAGAATTATTTTATCCAGAAATTATTAACGTCCAAATTGTCAACACGATACTGTTTTGTGGTGTAAAATTCAAGAATGATCAGAAGAATATTTTCATGAAAGGATACTGGATGAAGCGCAAATATCAAGGATATTCCACTAATTTCATGGAGTATAGAAGTCAGAATTTTGATCAGCTGAGTAATATCGAATATAATAACAAAAGATATCACCATGCATGCGATAGAGACCGCACAAACAGGTTATTCCAGCAGAATAATAATAACGGAACCAGGTCAGGTGAAATTCACACCGACAGGATGTTCCAACAGAATAATAAATGCGGAATAGTAAATGGTGGAACCAGGTCCGGCGTATAGCACAGACAGGATATTCCGACAGAAATGTAAAGACGGAATAGTAAATGGAACCAGGTCCGGTGTAAAACACACAGACAGGATATTCCGACAGAATAATAGAAGAATGTCACCAAGTATAGGGTAAACCACGTATACAGGTTATTCCGACAGAATAATAAGAAATGGAATAACGTAAGGATTTCACCAAGTATAGGGTATACCGCGTATACGGGTCATGTATAGGGTATGCCACTTTTACAGGTTATTCCAACAGAGTAACAAAGAATGGAATAACATAAGTTCTCTTCAAGAAGAAAGAAGTACAACAAATAATATTCCCTACCTTAGAATGACTGAATATTGAAAAAGTGAAGTAGCAGAATACTCTTCTTCTTTCTCTCTTATTCTCTATACTTTCTCTCTCTATAGCTTGAACGAATTCGTAAGAAATAATGAAGGAATAAGCTTTCTATTTATAGAAAAACTGAGGGTGGCTCTTGGTCTTAACGAAGGGTCAAAATGACTCTTGGTAATATTGAAGAGACAACTACTATTTACGAAGGGGCAATTAACCCTTGGAACACCGAAGAGGCAGTTAACTCTTGGTAATATTGAAGGGACAACTACTATTGACGAAGGTAACTATTATTTACGAAGGTAATTACTATTTACGAAGGTAATTACTATTTACAAAGGTAATTACTATTTACAAAGGTAATTACTATTTATGAAGGTAATTACTATTTACGAAAATAATTACTATTTACGAAGGTAATTACTATTTACGAAGGTAATTACTATTTACAAAGGTAATTACTATTTACAAAGGTAATTACTATTTACGAAAATAATTACTATTTACGAAGGTAATTACTATTTACTAAAATAATTACTATTTATGAAAGAGACTCTCAGATGACTACATATGGCCCCCCATAAATAATTAAACTTATCACCAACGTCTCATAATAGACTCTTTATATACATCAAAGATTGAATAAAAATTACCAGAAATCATTTTATTTTTTAATCAACACATAATTAATCTTCCAACAATTATTATAACTTTTCGTCTCAATTATTGTTTAAATAATATATTATACAAATGATACTGTGACAATAATTGAATCAATAATATAATAGATATGATGCAGCAATTACTGTAGCAATAATTGAGTATAGCTGAGTGACTTCTTACGTAAGCATCAATAATCAATACCGTGTGCTACTATGCAACAACGCGTATTACTGTACTTTTACTACCGAGTAGTTCAACAGTATTAACGGTAACACCTCCGCCGTTATTTTCATAAAGTATTTTTGTCGTTTTCTCAATCCGACAATAATTCCATTGTGGGGTCCACCAATAATTGTGCCGTCGTACGAATATTCCCCGACAAAAAGAATATTCCCCGACCAAACGAATATTTTATAACAACTTGCGTACTTTGCAAAATTTATAAATATTACCCACAACTATAACATTATATCAAATCCACACCATAATTTTCAAAAATATAATTCGAGAAAATTAAATATTTATTCATAAAATCTGGGGTCTCACATTTTAAGTTATAAAATATAACTTTTGATATTTTGGTATGAAAATATTAATATTTTAATATTAATATTAATTATCAGATAATGGATTTAAGTGTTTAAAAATCATATAATTATGATTTTAAGGTATTAAAAATACTTTGTGATATTATAAAATATATTATAATATTATGTAAGGATTTTCATTAATATTTTATATTAAATGAATATTAATGAATAGGGAATTATGTGGTATTTAATTCATTTAAATACGATTTTAATGATTGAAAAATGGTGATAAATGGTAATAATTATCCGAAAATTATTACGAGCCTAGAAAAAAAATTTTGTCTGATAAGAAGTTATCTGTGATAATGGTTAAGTGGTTAGTCAAAGTTTAATTGATCTTAAACTCGATATTAATCCGACTAGACCGTCGGGATGATAGAATTATGTCGGGTTCAACTCAAACTGCAATAGTTTGACTTGATACCTAGTCTTATGTGTTGTAAAGACTGATAGGGTTATGTGGTAATGTGTTTAGGTTATTCTGTATGTATAAATATAACAATATTATACTGTGATGTTGTTATTCTAATATTGGAGATCTATATTATTAATATTAGGTCTACGGATAAAAGCGTTATAAATTGTGTTGCGGTAATCAACGGTTCAGGCAAGTTTTCTTTTACTTAACTCTAATAAGAGTAGTTTCTTCAAGCTTATGGTTAATCATTGTTGATTGTCATAAAATTGGACTCTGTACATCTTGCATGTATAAGTCAGGTATGAAAGGCTGATCACCTTCATTACCAGTTGGTTCAGAAATGTTTGTTCATGTTTAAAACTTGTTCAGTCAAAAGTTTGTTTGTGATAATTCTGAACTATATTGATGAATTATAGTCAGCTTATTATTAATACTCTTCAATCATGATATATCGTTATGTTATTGTATTTAAACTTGCTGGGAAACTTTCATGCTCACCCTTGCTATATCATGATAAAACATTGCTGTTCGTATACAGGAAAAAGGTTAAGGCCAAGTTCAGCTTGGGATATAAAGTGCGGCTAATTTGTAATAATATATTTTGGTAAATATTGTTGTGTAATAGATACTTTATGAATTGTGTATTAAGTTAAGGTTACTCGACCTTGGGTAATAGTGTGTAATGTATTGTATACATAATTTATGTTTATATCTTCCGCAAATAGTGATAGAAATAGTATACCGGATCCGAGGTGATTTGGGGCCCGGATTCGGGGCTGCTACATTATATGGCTTATGTATTTCGTGAACCAGATAGACATATACTATTTCACCGTATAAGTTTGAATAAGAGCTTGAACTTAAAATCAATATAGTTGCAATTTCACATAGACATATAGTGATTTTGGTTATATTGATGATTACATCGGGTCTATAATCTGTGGATGCTATGTAAGTAGGTCTTAGTGCATTGAAAATGGCTAATACTCTTTTAGTGCTCTTGGCTACTTTCCTGTCATATGTGAGCAAATCATGCTTGATAGTGATGATTTAATAAAGTTAGGATCCCATTAGTTCCAATATTATTTATTCTATCGTTATTATTGCTTTAGTTGTTATTTGCAATTCGAGAACAAACCAAATTTAATCATTACTTTGAGCATATAAATATAGTGATTTAATTAATGAATAGTAGTTTAAGTTAAACAACTTTCTCTGTGGGATCGATACTTTACTTGCTCTGTATTACTTGTTGACGCATGTATGCTTGCATGAGTTAGAGCTCTTTTGTTAAGACTAAAAAAAATAGGCAACAATAGACTCGCTTTACCACCAAGTATGTCTCGTGTTCATAATGTTTTTCACAGATCCATGTTACATAAATATGTGGAAGACCCGAACCACATTATTGAGTTAGAACTGGACGAAATAGCGGAAGATTTAACGTATGAAGAGGTTCCTGTTTAAATCTTGGATAAGAAGTAACATATTCTACGCTCCAAGGTTATACCTCAAGTCAAAGTTTTGTGGAGAAACCACGATGTTGAGGAAATGAACTGTGAGTTAGAATCTGAAATGAAATCAAGGTATCCTTACCTCTTCGACATGCCAGACACGTAACCTAATTTCGAGGGTGAAATTTCATAAGAAGGGGAGGTTGTAAGACCCCAACATTTTAATAAAGATGATTTTTTCTATATATATAATTTTTTAATATTATGGAGTAAATTTGATATAATGTTATAGTTGTAGGTAATATTTAAAAATTTTGTAAAGTACGCAAGTTGTTATATAATATTCGATTGGTCGGGGAATATTCGTACAACGGCACAATCATTGGTAGACCCCACAACATAATTATTGTCGGATTGAAAAAACGATAAAAATATCATTTTATAAAAATAACGGCGGAAGTTTTACCGTTAACTGTTGAAACACAAGGTGTTAAAAGTATAGTAATACGCGTGGTTACATAGTAGCACACGGTATTGATTATTGATTCTTACATGAGAATGAGAAGTCAACCAGTTTTGTTCAATTATTGCTACAGTAATTGTTGCATAGTATCTCACGTTATTTGATTTAATTATTGTCAATATTTTATATATTATTAAATCAATAATTGAGACGACAAAGTTATTAATATTATTATTTGCAATATTAACGATGTCTAGAAGTTCTGTCAATGAGAGGTTTGGTCACCTAATTGCGCGTCAATAGGGAGAAATCCTTATTGGAAAGCCCTCTCTTTCCTAGGAACAATCTGGTCGATTAATATTGTGAATTATAATAAATGTGATAAATTTTGTTTTTTTTCTTGCTTTTACATTGAATTTCAATAAGCCTTACACTCGTGAATGCTAAACTTCATCCGTGAAATTTTTATTCGGTGCACCGTGATCAAACAGTACCCTCCAATTCTCCTATAAATAGAATCTCATTCCTTTATTATTTCTTACGAATTCACTGAAACTCTAGAGAGAGAAATTATAGAAAAGTATTCTACTACTTCCCTACTCTTATATCCAGATTTTTTTACGGTAAGGGGTATTATTTCGTTTGTATTCATGAAAAGAAAGTCTGTTATTCCATTAATTATTATTTTATTGGAATAACCTGTATACGTGGGTTACCCTATACTTGGTGAAGTTCTTCTGTTATTCCATTCTTTATTATTCTGTTGGAATATCCTGTCTGTGCGTTTTACGCAGGACTTGGTTTCGTCTTTATTATTCTGTTGGAATATCCTGTTTGTGCATATTACGTCGGACCTTGTTCCGTCTTTATTATTCTGTTGGAATAACCTACCTGTGCGGTCTATCGCATGCTTGGTTATTTCTGTTGTTATTCCATTCTTTATTATACTCAGTTGGTTAAAGTTTTGACTTCTATACTCCATGAAATTACTGGAATATCCTTGATATTTGCGCTTCATCCAGTATCTTTTCATGGAAATATTCTTCTGAGCATTCTTGAATTTTACTCCACAAAGAAGTATCATGTTGACGATTTGGACGTTATTGATTCCTGGATAAAATAATTCTTGAACTTGTTTTATTGAATTCTTATATCATTGTCATCATCCTCATGTTTATATTTTGTTGAAAGTCATATGTGGCCTGTAGTGCATAGATGGACTTGGTATGATTATGACCAGGGATTATTCGTTGTAATCATGACCGTAATGTTACAAATGATGTGGAAAAAGTCATCATTGGCCCGTAGTGCATTGATGGACAGTTGTTGGCATGATCATGACCATTAATGAATACACAAATATTCTTGGCCTGTAGTGCATGGATAATTATGGTCGTGATACTAAAAAATATCCTTGGCCGTAGTGCAGGGGTGATTCAGTGATGTGGATTATTTATTAAGCTGAGTCCCAGCGATAAAAGTGATGAAAAACCTTTTAAATTATAGAAGATAGTAGACTACTTGACTCTTCTAATGGATTGCTTGTTCCGCTGCAGTTAAACTTTATGTTTGTTATATTTTATCAGTTTAACACTGTTGAAGGATAATGATAATTTATTCTGCATTATCTTAGTCATAATATTTCTTACTGGGCTAGTTGAGCTCACCCTTTTAACTTTCTTTGTTCTCTTCAGGAAATGAGAACGTAGCAGGGACTAGTCGAAGAACGGAGTGACGGTCCAGAGGATAGCATTAGTAATCCTCACTATTCTGTGAAATAGTGTGTTAATAAATGTATTGAGGACTTATTTTGGGTTTTAATGTTGTCTAGAAGACAATGTTTGTATTAAAACTCACAACTCATGTTGTATATTTAAGATCGTATTTGTATTCTGTACCATGTATTTGGCGACTCAAGATGGGTGATGTATACCTTTTTTGGGGGCGTCGCAATATTAAAACTGTTAGAGACTCGATGTGTACCAAGTATAGAAATTAGATACGTATGATGAAGAAAAGGAAAGAAAGACGATCGTAAAACAAAACGATCACGAATTAAGAAAAGAATTTTAAGGGAGATGATTATAAAATAAGATCATAACATGATCAGTTCAAGTTATAAAAGAAAGATGGTTTGTAATGTTTGAATAATTATAGCTTGATGTAATTAAGGTAATGTACTATGATATAGTACAACCTAAACTCACGAGGAGTTATAAATAATGTGATACGAGGAATTCATATTGAACAAGTTAAGGGCAAGTTAAAAATAAGTTAAGAGTAAGGTAATGTTAGATGGGATTTCAATTGAGGACTCATATGGTGACTAAGTTGTACAAACCTTTGTATGGGCAGAGATTTTGTGCTTGAACTTGGTTTATCACATTTATAATCATTGGAATGTCGGTGTTGCGCTATCAATGTATATGTGGTGAAAATGTGATTCTTTTCTTATGTGTATATTTGATAGTTAGAAACTATTAAGATTAGTCAGATATTATTAGGATTAGGTGCGGTTCTTAAAACTAATGCATATGGTAAGTTCGTGACTCATAATAATATGGTATGTTTTGAACCCCTCATTGAATGGACGCCTATGGTCTGACTGGGAAATGTAGAATGGGATTTGGTCCATGAGAAAGGTCAAACCGAAGATAAGACCGCAGAGATAGAAAAGTTGAAGAAGGATCTGAAAGAGAGTTCAGAGAGGCTTGCCATAGTAGAGAAGGGCTTGGTAAGAGAGTCACGTCGTGCTGATCTTGCGGAAGAAGACGGTCGTGCAAAGAAGTCGAAGCTTCAAGAGACATACTCTACACTTAATCATGCAATGGATGAGGCCCAAGATAGAGTTTTGAGGTACCCCATCCAGTTTGAAGTACTTCCATCGTACATGCTGGATCACAGGACGATGTCTCGTATCATGGAAGAGGAGAGTGGCAAGGCTTTTCAGCACCTTGACAGACAGTGATATAATCTGTTTAATTATGTGAAAGACTTAGCTAGTTTTTATATGTAAATTTAGATATGTTTATGAACGAAGGAATATGTTAATATTTTAAATCCTGTAGATTCTTTATCTAAGGATAGATGATGTAAATAGCAGTGATGCTATCATTTGAGGTTAAAACTTTTAGTTTGACTGAATATTTATCAAGTTGTTTGAGATGATGTGTTACATAAGTATGTTAAATTATTGAGTTAAGTCTTATCTATCTAGAGAATTTAATAGAGATTTAATAAGCATATATTATTCTTAACAGAAATATACCGCCTAGAAGAAGACAACCACGTCAACCAGCTCAAGAAGAGTCAACAAATAACAACAATAATGTCAATGCTAATCCCATGCAGCAGTTGGTTAACTTACTGACTGGAGCAATGAATAATCAACCTCAAGCTCCACCAAATACTACGTTTAAAGATTTCAAGGTGGTGGGATCGCCAGAATTTAAAGGTTCCATGAACCCGATCGAGGCTTATACGTGGGTTATGGAAATGGAGAAGGTTTGCGACGTTGCTAGGGTTAGAGAAGACCAGAAGACCGCTTTTGCAACATTTATACTAAAGTCTGAGGCTAGCTATTGGTAGCAAGCAAACAAAGTGCAAGGAAGTGAAGGTGTAATTATTTGGGAGACATTTAAAGAAATATTTTTCAAGATGTACTTCCCAACCAGCTCTCAGAACCAGATGGAGGTTCAATTTCTGGAATTAAAGCAGGGAAATATGAGTGTACCTGATTATGCGACTAGATTTAACGAATTAGCGAGGTTTTTCTCGTATCAAGTACACACGGACGAAAGAAAAGCAAGAAGATTCGAACAAGGACTAAAGCCTTGGGTATATAGTAAACCAACAATGTTTCAGATAAACACTTTTGCTGGAGTACTGGAAAAGGCCATCCTCGCTGAAGGTGGAAGCAATGCATTGACCAAGTACAATCAAGATCAAAAGAAGAAGAAGAGTGAAGGTGAGGGAAATAACAAGGTTAGTGGAAGTGGCACAGGAGGTGGAAATTTTAAACAAAAGAAAATATGGAATGACAACTCATCATCGGGGAATCAACAAGGTAGTCAGAAGAAAATAATCGAAGCCTGCCCGACCTGCGGGAAAGCACATCTGGGAGTTTGTATAAAAGGAAAAAGAGTGTGCTATAATTGTGGTTAGGAAGACCACATAGCACCAAACTGTTCAAACCCAAAGAAGGGTGCTTATTTTACTTGTGGTTCGTAGGACCATCTGGAAAGAGACTGTCCCAAGAAGGGATCGGGAGGGTCAGGATCAGAATGAAACCCGGGAAACAACAGTGGAAATGCCTTAACCATGACCAGACCAATCGCAACAAACCGACCGATCGCCCGGACTTTTAACATGACGGTGCAAGATACAGTTCAATCCCGTGATGTGGTGTCAGGTATCATTCCGATCAATAAAATTAATTCTTATATTTTATTTGATTCGGGTGCTACTTGTTCCTTTATATCCGATGACTTTACCAAGAATTTAGATTTTCCTAAGGATGAATTGGATTATCCCATGAACATTGAAATTGCGAATAGAGAAATAATCCTTGTTAAGTACGTACATAAGAACTGTAGAGTGGATATTAAAGGTAATATCATGAACGTAGATCTTATCCCTACTCAACTTGGGGAATTTGACATTATATTGGGAATGGACTGGGTATTCAATTACGGGGCTGTAATTGATTGCCAAAAGAAGCGTATAAACCTTATGACCCCGTCAAATGTTGTGTTTTATGGTAGCAAGTCGCTTAGACAAGCGAGTTGTCTGACGATGATGCAGGCCAGGAAGTTATTAAGATAAGGTTGTGTAGGATACTTAGCTTACATAGTCGACAGTCGAAAAGAAAATCTGAAGGTAGAAGAGATACTGATTGTGATGGAATTCGTCGACGTATTTCCAGGCGATTTACCAGGACTTTCACCAGTTAGAGAGGTAGATTTCGTGATCGATTTGGCGCCCGGAACTGCTCCAATATTGAAGGCACCATACCGAATGGCACAAGTAAAGATGAAGGAACTAATGGTAAAACTATAAGAATTGTTGGAAAAGAAGTACATTCAACAGAGCATATCGCCGTGGGGAGCGCCGATGTTATTTGTGAAAAAGAAGGACGGATCGATGCGGCTCTGCATTGACTACAGATAACTGAATAAGGTCACGATTAAGAACAGATATCCATTACCGAGGATCGACGACCTCTTTGATCAATTAAAGGGTGCGGGATACTTTTCCAAGATAGACTTGAGAAGCGGTTATCATCAATTGAAGGTGATGCCGGAAGATGCACCAAAGACTGCGTTCAAAACGCGATACGGTCACTACGAATTTTTAGTAATGTCGTTTGGTCTAACAAATACTCCTGCAGCATTTATGGGACTAATGAATGGTGTGTTCAAGCCATTTTTGGACTAGTTCGTAGTGGTATTTATTGATGATATTTTGGTTTATTCGAAAACCAAGGAAGAACACGAAGAGCATTTGAGATTAACGTTGGAAGTATTGAGAAGAGAGAAGTTGTATGCTAAGTTTTCTAAATACGAATTCTGGATTGAACGAGTACAATTTCTTGGTCACATGATCGATAAAAACAGAATTTCGGTAGATGCATCTAAAGTCGAAGCCGTGATTAACTGGGATCATCCGAGGACGCCATCGAAAGTACGAAGTTTTCTTGGATTGGCAGGATATTATAGAAGGTTCATACAAGACTTTTCCATGATCGCAACTCCGTTAATGAATTTAACCCGAAAAGCTGTGAAATTTGTTTGGAAGTATAAGTGTGAGGAAAGTTTTCAAGAATTGAAGAAGAGTTTGAGTACGGCCCGTGTGTTATCTCTTCCGGATGATACAGGAAATTTTGTTGTTTATAGTGATTCATCACATAAAGCACTTGGTTGTTTGCTGATGCAAAACGGCAAATTCATTGCGTATGCATCACGACAATTGAAGGATTATGAGAAGGGATATCTGACCCATGACTTAGACCTAGGTGCAGTTGTTTTTGCTTTGAAAATTTGGAGGCACTACCTCTATGGGGAGAAGTGTGAAATATATACGGACCATAAGAGTCTGAAATATATTTTCACGGAGAAGGATTTGAATACGCGTCAAAGAAGATGGTTGGAATTAATTAAGGATTACGACTATGAGACTTTTTACCATCCGGGTAAAGTAAATGTTGTTGCCGACGCTTTAAGTAGAAAGGGTCAGGAGAAATTGACAATGTTGACTGCTCAGGAGGAGCTAATTGCAGAAATGGAGAAACTAGAGTTGAAAGTGAAGTATCCTATGGAGATTGATGAGAAGCTATTTCAGATAAAATCTGGTACAACCCTACTAGATAAAGTTAAAGAGGCTCAACTTTAGGATGATGAATGTAAAAAGGTGACAAAAAAGATATCTGAAGGAACCGAACCGAGATTTAAGATGGATAAGGAAGGAATACTGAGATTTGAGAGTAGAATTTGGGTACCGCCGATATATGAGATTAAGAAAGATATTTTAAGTGAGGCTCACAGTTCACGATATTCAATTCACCCTGGTAGTACCAAGATGTACCAAGATCTTAGACAACATTTTTGTTGGCTAAATTTAAAACGAGATGTTGCAGAATGTGTTGCCAAGTGTCTTACCTGTCAGAAAGTGAAAGTAGAACATTAGAGACCAAGTGGATTGCTATAACCGCTGGAGATCCCAGAATGGAAATGGGAACATATTACAATAGACTTCGTGGTTGGCCTTCGGATGACTCATAAAGGCTACGATGCAGTATGGGTTATCGTTGACAGCCTGACGAAATCCGCCCACTTCCTTCCGATTAAAATCAGATTCAACTTAGATCAGTTGGCGAGGTTATACTTAAAAGAGATTATTTTGAGGCACGTAGTTCTAGTGTCAATTGTTTCTGATAGAGATCCGCGCTTCACATTAAATTTTTAAAAACTTCTTCAGGAATGCATAGGTACGCAATTACGAATGAGTACAACATACCACCCTCAAATAGACGGACAGAGCGAAAGAATGATTCAGACCTTAGAAGATATGTTAAGAGCCTGTGTGATGGACTTTAAAGGAAATTAGAATGATCACCTACCGTTAGTAGAGTTCGGCTATAACAACAGTTACCACGCTAGTATTGGCATGCCACCTTATGAATCGTTATACAGTAGAAAGTGCAGAACTCCGCTTTATTGGGATGAAGTTGGCAAAAGACAATTGCTAGGGCCAGACGGTGCAAGATCCAGTTCAATCCCGTGATGTGGTGTCAGGTATCATTCCAATCAATAAAATTAATTCTTATGTTTTATTTGATTCGGGTGCTACTTGTTCCTTTATATCCGATGACTTTGCCAAGAATTTAGATTTGCCTAAGGATGAATTGGATTACCCCATGAACATAAAATTGCGAATAGATAAATAATCCCTGTTAAGTACTTACATAAAAACTGTAGAGTGGATATTAAGGGTAATATCATGAACGTAGGTCTTATCCCTATTCGACTTGGGGAATTTGATGTTATTTTGGGAATGGACTGGTTATTCAATTATCGGGTTGTAATTGATTTCCAAAAGAAGCGTATTAACTTTATAACTCCGTCAAAGGTTGTGTTTTATGGTTACAAGTCGCCTAGATAAGCGAGTTTTCTGACGATGATGCAGGCCAAGAAGTTGTTAAGACAAGGCTGTGTAGGATACTTAGCTTACATAGTCGACAGTCAAAAAGAGAATCCAAAGGTCGAAGAGATACCGATTGTGAGGGACTTCATCGACGTATTTCTAGACGCTTTACCAGGACTTCCACCAGATAAAGAGGTAGATTTCTTGATCTATTTTGGGCCAGGAACTGATCCAATATCGAAGGCACTATACCGAATGGCACCAGCAGAGATGAAGGAATTAATGGTACAACTACAGGAATTATTGGACAAGAAGTACATTCAACCGAGCGTATCGCCATGGGGAGCGACGGTGTTGTTTATGAAAAAGAAGGATGGATCGATGCGGCTCTGCATTGACTATAGAGCACTGAACAAGGTTATGATTAAGAATAGATATCCATTACCGAGGATCGACGATCTGTTTGATCAATTAAAGGGAGCGAGATACTTTTCCAAGATAGACTTGAGAAGTGGTTATCATCAACTGAAGGTGAGGCCAGAGGATGTACAGAAGACATCGTTCAGAACGTGATATGGTCACTACGAATTTTTAGTAATGTCATTTAGTCTTACGAATGCTCCTGCAGCATTTATGGGACTAATGAATGGTGTGTTCCAGCTATTTTTGGACAAGTTCGTAGTGGTATTTATAGATGACATTTTGGTTTATTCAAAGACCAAGGAAGAACATGAAGAGCATTTGAGATTAACATTAGAAGTATTGAGAAGGGAAAAGTTGTATGCCAAGTTTTCAAAATGCGAATTTTGGATTGAACGAGTGTAATTTCTTGGTCACGTGATCGATAAAAACGAAATTTTGGTAGATCCATCTAAAGTCGAAGCCGTGATTAACTGGGATCAGCCAAGAACCCCGTCGGAAGTAAGAAATTTTCTTGGATTGGCGGGATATTATAGAAGGTTCATACAAGACTTTTCCAAGATCACAACTCCGTTAACGAATTTAACTCGAAAAGTTGTGAAATTTGTTTGGACGGATAAGTGTGAGGAAAGTTTTCAAGAATTGAAGAAGAGGTTAAGTACGGCACCTGTGTTATCTCTTACGGATGATACATGAAATTTTGTTGTTTATAGTGATGCGTCGCATAAAGGACTTGGTTGTGTGCTGATGTAAAATGGCAAAGTAATTGCGTATGTATCACGACAACTGAAGGATTACAAGAAGTGATATACGACCCATGACTTAGAGTTAGCTGCAGTTATTTTTGCTTTGAAATTTTGGAGGCACTATCTCTATGGGGAGAAGTTTGAAATATATACGGACCACAAGAGTCTGAAATATATTTTAACACAGAAGGATTTGAATATGCGTCAAAGAAGATGGTTTGAGTTAATTAAGGATTACGATCGTGAGATTTTATACCATCCGGGTAAAGCAAATGTAGTTGCCGACGCCTTAAGTAGAAAGGGTCATGAGAAATTGACGATGTTGACTTCTCAGAAGGAGCTAATTGCAAAAATGGTGAATCTTGAATTGGAAGTGATGTATCCTATAGAGATTGATTAGAAAATATTTCCGATGAAATCTGGTACAACTTTACTAGATAAAGTAAAGGAGGCTAAACTTCAGGACAAAGAATGTAAAAAGGTGACAAAGAAGATATCTAAAGAACTGAACCGAGATTTAAGATGGATAAGGAAGGAATACTGAGGTTTGAGAGTAGAATTTGGGTACCGCCAGTACAAGAAATTAAGGAAGATATTTTGAGCGAGGCTCATAGTTCACGATATTCAATTCACCCTGGTAGTACCATGATGTACCAAGATCTTCGACAACATTTCTGGTGGCCGAATTTAAAACTTGATGTTGCAGAATGTGTTGCCAAGTGTCTGACCTGTCAGAAAGTGAAGGCAGAACATCAGAGACCGAGTGGATTGCTACAACTGTTAGAGATCCCGGAATGGAAATGGGAACATATTACAATGGACTTCTTGGTTAGCCTTCCGACGACTCAGAAAGGCTACGACGCAGTATGGGTTATCGTTGACCGGCTGACGAAATTCGCACACTTCCTTCTGATCAAAATCAGATTCAAATTATATCAGTTGGCGGGGTTATACGTAAAAGAGATTGTTTCAAGACACAGAGTTTTGGTGTCAATTGTTTCTGATAGATATCAGCGCTTCACATCAAATTTCTGGAAACGTATTTAAGAATGCATGGGTACGCAATTGCGAATGAGTACATCATACCACCCTCAAAAAGACGGACAGAGCGAAAGAACGATTCAGACCATAGAAGATATGTTAAGAGCCTGTGTGATGGACTTTAAAGGAAATTGGGATGATCACCTACCGTTAGTAGAGTTCGGCTACAACAACAGTTACCACGCTAGTATTGGCATGCCGTCTTATGAAGCGTTATACGGTAGAAGTTGTAGAACTCCACTTTACTGGGATGAAGTTGGTGAAAGGCAATTGCTAGGGCCATAATTAGTATAAAAGACAGCAGAAGTAGTCAAAGTTATCCGAGTACGATTAGTACCAGCTCAAGAAAGACAGAAGAAATATGTTGATCCACATCGTAAAAATATCGAATTTGAATCAGGTAGTTATGTTTTCTTGAAGGTCTCTCCTTGGAAGGGGAAGATCAGGTTCGAAAAAAAAAAGATAAATTGAGCCCAAAATTCATTTGACCATTTGAAGTACTGAGAAGAATAGGAGAAGTTGCGTACGAGGTAGCCCTACCTGTAGCACTCGAGACTGTCCATAACGTCTTCCACGTTTCGATTCTACGATCCTAAAAACCCGATTATAAGCATGTAATTGAATACGAACCCCTACAGTTTGAAAAAGATTTATCTTACGAAGAAATTCCTGTTCAAATTGTCGACAGAAAAGAACAAGTTCTCAGGAAAAAAGTAATACCTTATGTTAAGGTAATTTGGAGGAACCACAACGCTAAAGAAGCTACGTGGGAACTCGAAGAGAATATGATGAAGAATTACCCTCATTTATTTACTTAATTATGTGTAAGCGATTCTTGCGACAAAATCTTTGTAAGGGGGGAGAATGTAACGGGTCAAATTTCTTGAGTCGTGATTCTGGGGACAGAATCCTTTTAAGGGGGGAAAGATGTGACGAACGAGATTTTTGTAAATTAATTTTTAATATTTATTGAATTAAATAAATATTTTTCGATGATTTAATTATTGGATTAAATAATTATTTGATGCAATTGTGGTAGATTAAATTTAATTATGTGTTACATTTATTAAATTAATGTTGAGAATATTTATTATTAAAGTATGTATTTATGTGAACTTATTGAATTAAATGAAATATTTAATTAAGCATGATGTTATTCTAATTAATTTATTTATTAATTAGAGATTTAATAATTTAATATAATTAGTTAATGAGAAAATTAAATATATGGCTATGTGAATTTATGAGAACTTATTATATTTTATTTATATTAAATAAGATATTTGATTTATTGTGGAAGTGAGTGTGACATGATTTAAACTATATGATAAAGCTTTATTAAAATAAATAGTTTTTGTAATCTATTAATCTAGCCAAACATGGCCTTTGGGGGAGTTATGGGCAGTTAACCCATGGTGGTTTACTGATCATAGTGCGCGTCAGTCGATTCTTATTATGCGTATTCTCTTTTCTCTTCTTCATTATTTTACTAAGTCTGATAAAATTTCACAGAGAGAAAATCAGAGAGAGTTTGTCAGAGAGAAATTGTGAGTTTGTGAAAGAGAATTGAGAGTGAGGAATCTAAGCCTACTAAATTATACTCTACAGGGTAATCTCCTCATTCCCAAATTCAATTTTTACGTTATTTGAGTTTTATGAAAATAGCTTTCATTCATACTGTAAAGCCTCTGTAATTGGGATAGGAGTAACGATTATGGGTTTTATATGTGTTATGGCGCATCACATCGTATTTAATTATATATATTATGTAAATCATATCATAAGTTTCATGAAAACACATGTCGTATATGTTTTTCATAAATTACAGAGTTTGGGTTTTGGCCATATGGCCTTATATGTGATATTTCATGTGTTGATCGTATATTATCTTTAAATTTTACACTCGTATGTTGTTATGCATGTTGATATGAAGAGACCAAAGTATAAATGAACGGATTCAGTGTTATAACGAATCCGTAGTGATAATTTTCATGTTTTATTTTCAAAACCTTCAAGAACATCAAAGTCAATGAAATTGCAAGATTAAATTATGTAATTAAGTGTTTAAATTGGGTAAAGTCATTATATAAATATTTGGTTATGATTATACATGAATTATAACATGTGGGTATGTCTAAATTGAAGTAGAAATTAAGGAATTGGTAGAAATTGGAATTTTTTGCGATTTTTCGTGAATTATCATTTCTGTGTCTGGTACGCCGTGCCGCAGCGCCGCAACGTCAAGTGTCCAGCCGCAGCGCCATCGCGCCGCAGTGCGAAGACCAAGTGTAACAGTGGCGCCGCAGCACCACTCTCCAGAAAGTTCAGAATGATTTTTTTTTAAAATGTTAAGTCTAGCAATGTGTTAGTAACTTAATGTAATGAACATATAAACATGTTAGAAGTATAATGAGATGTAAAATAGATGTTTAACATGTAAATAACATAATTGCATGTGGATCGAATTATTGAATACATAATTAGCTTGTTATTCATGAAGTATAAATTATGTGACAAAGTGGTAAATTAACGAAGTATAGTTAATAATCAAAGTAGACAAAGAGAATGAGTTTTTGATGATTATTTAAGTTATAATTAACTGGTATTGTGAACGTGAATGGTATGTAGGATTAAATTCAAAGAATGTGCTTAGTTAAAGTGTAATCTACGCACGAGGCAAGTTTCTTAACCCTACTTGTCATTATTGTTCAAGTTTATTATTTACCTCGAGTAAATTATCAATTCTATTATTCAAGTTCAAATGTTATATTAAAGATTGATTATCTTTTAAAGAATGATTCAGTTATATAATAACTGTTCTATTGTATACTTCTTGAGATTATTATTCAAATTAAATTTTATTATTGTTGAACCTTATTAGACTAGTGAACTTTATTGATTCAACTAGTCCTTAGTTGATGAACGTTCTAAATTTCAGAACCCTTGTTGAATTATCCAACCCAAACGTCCTTTGGTGCGGACTAGAATGTCAAACTGAGATGAACAACCCTGCAAAGGGATTTACTTATGCGTTAGTGTTAAGATATTGTGCACAGTATGGTACTAAGGGCTGATCCCCCTAAGTACGAGTAGAAAGGTCCATAGTCTTATGACTGTAAAAGGTTTCAAGTATAACCCTTGATAACCTAGGACATAGTTCAAGGTCTTATGACCCTCAGAAATCTTTTGATTCTTATTATTCGTTCTTGATTCAAAAGTTGAGCTATTATTTCTCTCGCGTGTTATTATTCATTGTATATTATTATTCTTGTTGGAAATCGTGCTCACTCTTTTTTTAATAATAACACTGCAGTTAAGAACGAAAGAACCGACGAACCTTCCATTAGTAAAGGCAATGGCAAGGTTAACAAGTGATGAGGAATTGTTATTTTTATTAGATGATGTATTTATGCTTAAGACTTGAGTTAATGGTGTCCACACAAATGTTTAAGGTTTGTTTAACCTGGGATTTTATTATTAGTATTCGAATGTTGTAACCCTTAAGGGGAAGATTTTTATTCTATCTATTGAATGGCTTGCATTTATTATGGGTAGATAGATAGATAATATTTGTACAGTGAACACCAAATCCCGTGGAATTGAAGTACCCGGATTTGGGGGTGTCACAACGTATGCATGTCTTCTTTTCTAATTTTCGTCCGTTGGAAAATGTGTTATCATATGAAATATGTCTAAAAACATAGTAGTGAATATGCATGCATATATGACTTGATAAAGAATATTCAACATAGTAAATGTTAATATTAAACTATGTTGAACATAATGATGTGAAAAAATTTGACTTTTGAAATAATCAAATTTATACCTTTTCTGCTATTTCTTATCCAATTTGAGGACAAATGAGCAAAGGTTGTAAAGAAAAGTAATCTTGGAAATTAGGCTACCATAATAGATTACGACTTTTGTAAAAACCCAAAACCCTAATAAGACTCGTATGTATAAATCCCATTATATAAATCAAATTTCTCTGTTCTGAATGTGTTACGTGTTATTATATACTTGGTTTGACGAAATTGACCGAATAAATTTTTATCCGAAAAACATCGTGCTTGACACCTCGTGCTTAAATTTTTTTCCATAATTGAAATTTTTGGTAAAAATATTTTGACAAGTTACTTTGTCGTGCTTACACTGACAAAACGCTTTGTCGTGCTTGTCAGGATTAGTGAGTTAACCCAAATTAGCAAAAACCTAACCCTAATAAACCCTAATTAGCTAATCTAACTCTAATTAGCTTATGTTAACACTTAATCATGGTTAGTAAACTTCTATTATGTACTAATTAACATTACTGAACATTCCTAATCATTAGAAACAAAACCCTAATCAAGATTAGTGAAGATTTAAGCCTAATTAAGCTATTAACTTAATCAACTAGCTCACAAGTAGGTTGGGAGTCACCATTACAAGTTTCAAAACATCACATGACATGCTTCCAAAAACCCAAGCATCAGAAGAGTCACGGATCAGATCTTTATGGAGGTAAATAGGTGAAAAAATTACCAAAAAGCCAAGATGGAAAATTCTATAAATAGGAACATTAGGGCTGAGCAAACCCATGAATTCTCAAAGCCTAGATACACTTATAAGCCTACCATATCAAGCCTAGGTGTTATCATCAAAAAGATCAGAAGCTAGAATCACAAATTTCTCAAGAAAAGGTGCAAACCCTAGTTCATAAATTTCTCTTTAATCTTATGTTAGATTTGTTATTCAGATGTTTAGAATATTGTATTAGGATGTTAGAAAGTATGATATAGTGGTAGAACACGTTTTCATAGCATCTAAATGCCTTAATTAAGCATTTTATGAAATATGGGAATTTTAAAAAAAATGGTCAGACAGCCGAATGTCAGGGCTTTTTCATTCATGTGTGTTTATATTTTGGTCTGTTAATCGATTGATATTTGTAGCCTGTAAGTAGGTCTTTAATCTGGAAAAGAAAACAGGTTCAGATGAACCATAGATTCCAAGATATAATCAGTCAAAGTTGGTTGACCGTTCACGGAAGCTGATTTTCTGGGTTACCCAGAAAGCTCAAGAACAGCTGAACCGGCTACTTTGACCGACCTGTTTAATCATCTTCTGATTGTTAATTGTTTATGTTTTTGTTGTAAATTGGTACTCTGGTATACGTACTACATATCTATGATCTTCAATCGAACAAACAACTCATAGGATTATCGGAATTATTGGTCAAAAGTAGTTGACCGATCATGACCAAGTTTTTTGGGTTTTCCAGAAAACTGAAGAACACGAAGAACAGTTGTTAGCTGTACTTTGACCGACATAAATAGATATCTTAGAATTACGATTTATTCATGTTAATATTATATATATGTACCATGGTATATAGACTACATGTTACAACAAATACAACATACATATAATACACCGAATCAAAGTTATTCAAGCCACAAAACCGTTGACCGGCCTTGACCACTGTTCTGGGTTACCCAGAAACCCAAGAACAACTCTGACAGTAACTTTAAATCTTTATAATTTCTTGTTAGATGTAGATTAAAGCCTGCTTATTGCTTCATCTTGTACTATTACATGAGTACTACAACACCAATACTTCTCTGACCGAAACTCAATACCAAAACCGATTTATTTAATGGTCAAACTAGCCACTCGACCACGAGCAACGGCTGCCCAGAAACTCAAGAACACATACAACGACACTTTATGTCACTGTAGTGCTTTAGCGACGGAAAAAAATATATTTTTTAGAAATAAATTATAAAAAATTATAAATAATTAATAAAAACAGTTTTAAAAATTATATTAAATTATTATAAATTATTTCTGATATTTCTACAAAAATGTAATAATTATTTTATTTTATTTAGATATTATTTATAATTAACTTATTAATAAATTAATTAAAATAATTACTTTTAAATACTAAATAATAATGTAAAAATATTATTAATGAAATAAAAATCATAATAAATGATTATAAATTATTTAATAATATTAAATAATGTTTTTATAAAATTTTAGTAAATATAAATTATTTATAAATAGAAACAAATGGTTTAAAAATCATTTAAAGAATAAATAAATATTTTAAAAATACTTTAAACCTTCTAAAATATATTATAAGGATAATTAAATTATTTAAAAATATAACAAAATTTTATAAATAAAATTTAGTTCATTTATCAAAGGTACTAAAAGTCAAACCCTATTAAATCTAACCCGGTATTAAGTAAATGTTTTATTTGAGTATTGTTATCAATACTAACGTGTTAGATTTATATTCTTGAACGTCATAGGTACTTAATAGCGTTCGAATAGTATAACTTGACTGATCTACGCTCAGGCAAGTCTTCTATACCCAATTTAATACTTATGCAAAATTTATCAACCCTGTTTATTCGCTGAACAAGATTCTATTTTGCTATATTGTTGATATAATACACCTATGTTGAATTACCTATTATGGAAAAGTTATTGCTATAATTCCAGCATGACTAAGAAATGAATTATTTATTCATATGATATTATTTATTGAGCATAAACTGTTGTGTCAAGCCAAATTATTTGGTAAGGCAATCGTATACTGAAGTTGAGTATCCCGTAAGGGAGCAAAGTGTAGTCAATGAATATATTGACAGTAAATTGTAAGTGTAAATGAGCACTGTAGGTGATATGCATACTGCTAGGATGTTGAATAGGCTAATTCCCTATCTCATATCTGAACATAATTTCTAAGTCTTTTTGACTGACTGAATTGATAAAAATTTCAGAACTAGTTGGAATTAGAAATCCAGAAATGGTAACAAATATCAGTCAAAAGTTGAATTGTTATAATTTTTCAAATCCTATATTGTTATAAATATACAACTTGCTGAGCATGTCATAGCTAACCCTTGCAAATTATTCCCTTTGCGGTATTAGATGGTAATCCTGGAACATCTGGATTAGATAAAGGGAGGCATCCCTAAATAGATTAGACTATATTCTTGTCTGTATGAATACTTTGTAATAAGAACTCGTTATGAGAATTTTATAATCGAATCATAATATTATGATATATATAACATCTTTTATTTCCGCAACCGTATTTTCTTACATAAATAGATGTAAAGTAAGAAGTCTTCTATTCTAGTTGAGATCCTTGGGAACTATTTTTCTAAGTGACGGTGTTAATAGCGTGGACTGTTCATATTGTTATTGATACTCTGAATTTTAGATAGATAGTTACTATCGATACGATAGTATGTAATCGCATGACATGGACTATACATCTGGGTGAGGGTATCGGTAATATGGACTGTTCATGTTATTACTGATACTCTAAATTTCGGATAGATAGACTCTAGTCACAGATAAAGTTCATATATTCAAGTAAGAGTATCCAAACATAGTAATATTTCTCTTGGAAATTACCATCTGTTATGGGATACTGTGAATCTTGAATCTATGGGAATTATATCTGATAGTCCCCCTATCTAATGTAATATTTTAATCAGATACCATGGGTGTATAGATTTAATGCATTATGTTAATTCTCTGTAAACACCATACCGGATACCACGGGAGTATAGGTATGGGGGTGTTACAATTTTGGTATCAGAGCTGTTAAGGCTATAAATATAAGGAAGAGTTTTCTTAGTATATAGTCTTCGAGTCCATAAAAATTTGTAAAAGACATATAAAATATAACATTAAAACTATTATGTTGTGTAAACCTTTATACCAGTATTTATGGAGTTTTCTTTTTATAGATGGCTAACTCCAATGCTGAAGAAAGAGTGATCAATCCACCGCAAATAGAGTCTTTTATAGTTAGTGATGCAGAAGAAGAAGAATTGCTTCATGATCAATAACTACTTGATGCTGAAGAAGAAGAAGAAGATCCAGTGGCTGGACAATTAATGAGAATAGATGAGCATGATGAGACAATGACATCACTACTGCAGACAATAGAATGTGAGAACAATAAGATGAAGTTTAGGGCAGATTTAGCTGAGTGTATGCTAATGGATGAAAGGAGTCATAATCATAAACTGAAAGGACAACTGCACCATGCATATAGGAGCAGGAAGGAAATTCAGTCAAGACTTCTTAAAACATCTCTGTGAGTTCTAGATACTTTTAATGATTTGCAGCGTCGTGTAACTCGATATCCAGTAGAAGAGAAGAAAACTGCTTATCTTATCGATCGATCTGTGGTTTGTCACATGATCCAGGATTCCTTTGATGATATCATTGAATTCTAGAGAGTAGCATAGGAGGTTGGATGCTTTATATTAGTACAATAAAGAAGCATTCAAAGTTTGTATTGTGATAAGTACTGTGTAATATACTAGTATGTTTAAAGTTGTTGTAAGACTGTGAGTTATAAATAAACAATATGGTTTGGTTATATAAGAATCTTATGTGAATCTTTGTTGTTGTTTTACAGAATCATGCCACCAACCAGAAGACCCCAAAGAGAAATGAATAATGGGGATAATCCAACTCAACAGTTAGTAGATATAATGTTAGGAGTAAAAAACAGACCTGTAAACCAAAATACATCCTTTAAAGACTTCAAATTAGTTAGACCACCTGAATTTAAAGGTACATTAGAAAGGGAAGCGTCCCTACATAGATTAGATTATATTCTTGTCTGTATGAATACTTTGTAATAAGAACTCGTTATGAGAATTTTGTAATCGAATCATAATATTATGATATATATAACATATTTTATTTCCGCAACCGTATTTTCTTACATATATAGATGTAAAGTAAGATGCCTTCTATTCTAGTTGAGATCCTTGGGAACTATTTATCTAAGTGAGGGTGTTAATAGCATGGACTGTTCATGTTATTATTAATACTCTGAATTTCAGATAAATAGTTACTATCGATACGATATTATGTAATCGCATGACATAGACTATACATCTGGTGAGGGTATTGGTAATATGGACTGTTCATGTTATTACTGATACTCTGAATTTCGGATAGATAGACTCTAGTCACATATACAGTTCATATATTCAAGTAAGAGTATCCAAACACAGTAATATTTCTTTTGGAAATTACCATCTGTTATGGGATACTGTGAATCTTGAATCTATGGGAATTATATCTTATAGTTCCTCTATCTAATGTAATATTTTAATCAGATACCATGGGTGTATAGATTTAAATGCATTATGTTAATTCTCTGTAAACACCATACCAGATACCACGGGAGTATAGGTATGGGGGTATTACAACTTTGACATGTTCATGCATATAGGATGTTTATGACTGTAGGTAGGTGTGCTACTGAATGGCCACCTAGTCAATCCTATGCACATGTGGATTGTCCTTTTTACAATGGAGACTCTGGAAAAAATTTCCATAAGCCTAAGAATTGGGTAGTCATGCATTTTTAACTCTATTGTAGGCGTATATTAAAGTAATACATGCATGCATGTAGTCATAAAATGCATTTGAAAAGCTCTATTTTAGAATTTACCACACCCTTTCTAAGGTGATTTAGAGACTTATGTCCATATATTATGAATCCGGATTAGCCGAGTAGTTCCCACAGGAGCACTTCAGTTGTACGGAGGAGGACTTCTGAAGTGCCTCGACCCCGTTCAGTTAGATAACCTAATTGCTTGATGGAGGCGATGATTTGTCTTGTCTGGGTTGATGTAACAGATGTTGAGGATGAGGAGGATGATATACCAGTTGCGGCTCCAGCTTCTGCTACTCATGCTCCCCGTAAGGATCTTCCATGCATTAATATGACAATTCCAGATCTTCTAATCAATCCAGGATTTAACACAACTTTGATTTGCCACCCCTCAGTTTACTTACAGGCAAACGAGGTAAAAGTTGTGTTTGATCTTCCTTTTTACTATTGACGAGGAGCAAGGATCCTGATGTTGATATGTATTTATGGTGTAGGTTCCCGGCTTTACGCAGCCTCGAGGGATCTAGTTCAGCAGACACTCCCTATATCAGGCTCTACATCTAGATTACCGAGGGATTCTATATAGTTGGGGCTTTGGGGCATTCTTTTCCATTCTTCCCCGTCGTTGTCCCTGGGGTTACCTCTGGGCACTATCTGAGCGCTGGTTTTACTAGACTCAGTCTCTCCATTTGTTGAATTGTAAGGTGATGATGACGCCGATGGATTGGTGGTTTATCACCGACATGGAGTTTGGAGGGGCGACAGTGCCATGTACGGCGAACATTACCCCTACTATCGTTAGATCCTTGTTACAAGTTTTGTTTGAGGCACTCAAGGGGAGGACAGTCCGTACGGGTCCTTTGAGCGTAGATGCTATAAGTGGGCTATTGAGTGAGCTCATGCCCACTAATTTGAGAGTCAGGGATTACATTCTTCGGTTATTGTTCCTGATTATTATCAGGGGTTGTTATATAGCAGACAACTCTTCCACGATGTTATTCGCTTTGATCAACGCCACTCGGGAGGTGGACCGTATTGGAGAGTATGATTGGGGTTCCTAGACATTTTTCTATTTCCTCAGGGAATACGCATGCGTTTGCAGGGCTTGACAGAGGCTTGGCTAGGATTTTACCCATTTCTCCTGGTGAGTATTTTTCTTTTGATTTCCAATATATAGGTTAAGAGTGTTTACCGACAGCAGATGTTTGCCTTTGTGTTTGCAGTTTTGGGCCTATGCGAGGCTTCCATGTTTATGTCCTATTAGTGTGTTAGGTTTACTTACCTATCCACGAGGACGGTGATGGAATCACTCCAGTTTAGTTACCTACCCATTGTCATTTACAATTGGAGTTGTTGACAGCTGATGCCATCATTTGGGTTCCCCACTCTGGGGAACATTTGACTAACGACTTTGAGGAAGGATACCCGACTGCTATCGAGTATATGATATCCACCCACCGAATTCTTCTCTTTAGAGATGGAGGATGGGAGCTCTATTTAGGAGAGCATGCTATTAGGAGCACCACACGAGAGATTTGTGTATTGATCGTGCCTCCTGCCAGATGTTATTATCCTGTGTTGCAGTTATTTGTCAGTGAAATCCCGTTGATCTGCGCTGATGGCTTTATTTTGTCAGAGGGTCTGTTTACTCATGAGGCATTATACCGCTGGTGGTCACTTTGTACGAACGAAGCCCAAACCCGCACCACTCAGTTCATGGGGGATATGGTTCCTGGATTCGTGATGATGACAGATTGGATAGCTTGTGTCTGAGATCTGACTCATTTGACACAGATTAAAAGTTTGACCTAACAGTTGGACCAGGCATATTTTTTCATTCGACATTTGGGCAGATATCCTTCAAAGGTGGATACATTTGATCCTTCCAACTCAGCGGCTGGCCCTTCAGATGACCCATATGGCTTTGTCGGTGTAGATCCTCCTTTGTATAGGCCTGACATCCCTCTTAGAGGAGATCCATTTACTCAGTAAGAGTTACATCAGGTGGACAGGATTGATGATGTAGACACAAAAACCATTGTCTTCTTCTAATGTATTTTCTTGCTATATCTTTTGATAGGCCTCTGTTAGATACTAGGTGGTTGTGCCCCATTCTCGTTATATCTTTTGATATGCCTCTGTTAGTCATAGGGTGTCTGTGCCCCATTTCCCTGTATTTTCTGTTGTACAGATATGATGTATTTAGATGATGATGTACTTAGGAATGTATGTACTATTTTTCATTCCTACATCATATTGCCATATATTATTTATCATGAATGTATTATGTCATGAATATGTATGTCCAGAGATGTTCAGCATTGACTCATGGATGGTCTTATGATACGACCCACATAGATGTCTTCATCGACAGTCAGCCGTTTTGATCACACCTCACCAGTATCGGTGGCCTCACGCTTGAGATCTTGGTATGATAGTGTAACCTCTTCAGACAAGGTGATTTTAGATCAACTATTACAACATTCTATGACCCTCCTGACGTTCCAGGTTCCATTGGGCTTTGTAGATGGAATGCTAGAGCATTGGGTACTGGAGAGGTAGTTTTCCAGTTTGGGACCCATGAGTTGACTCCTACCTTGGAGGAGTATGAGCGGTTGACGGCTTTGCCATTGGACATGCCTTACGCTTGGATGGCTATCAGAGATATGCGTCAATAGTTCATGACCCTCACCGGGTTGAGGCGTAGAGTAGCACAGGATGAGATTACATCCGGCCATGTATTGTCCCAGCATTTTCTGATGGACAGATTTAGCTCATTGGATAGCTATGCACAGCACTCCAGGGATTTCATCACATCGGATGATCAGTGGCGTGTTGCCAGAGTGGACGTACTCATGATGTGCGTAGTGGCTTATTTGTACATGCCACTATATATTGATGAGCTGGACATCGGTGTTGTCATGCAACTGAGAGATCTTGGGGAGGTGTGCCGATGATTGTGGCAGAGACACTGAGGTCAGTCACGTATGTCCACATATATCCTGTAGGGGTGTTCATAGGTAGCTCGGTCTTATTGTATGTGTGGTTCATGTCACACCTAAGACTGATTGGAATATTCCGACGACATGGGTACTATTTTCCCCATGAAATAGCTATGTCTTACTCCTTTTAGCCAGCGGAGTGTATAGACGTTGTATCTTAGTTGGTGTTCTTAGCAGGGATAAGAGATTCATTTGACATTTCACCGTATAAAGGGCTCAGCTCACCCTAAAGCTTCATTACTCATGCACCGGGCATGGATTATCTCCCTCTAGCTAGTTTGAGAGGCATGACAACATATCACCCACTGGCTATGATGTCATAGTTTAACCAGGATCAGGATGTTCATCCTTTTGAGGGGGCATTAGGTCATCGCTTGTCATCTTGCCATTTGTCAGCAGAGGATAGATCCAGGGTGTATGCCTGTTGGGATCAGCGTGAGAGTGGTGAGTTTTCTGTTAGCCATACGGGCTATTCGACAGAGTATTCTGCATGTATAGAGACAGAGACTACATCAGTTAAGGTAGTATCCACAGTGTCGAAGATTGATTCAGATGGTGCAGAGCCCATGGAGGACACTGATTCTCACACCGAGGAGGAGCTATACTCCAGATTCCCAGTAGCTCTTGTAGATTCTAACAATATGACTGCCATTGTGATTCATCATTCATCAGATTATTTTGAGCAGAGTCTCAATCTGATAACCTTTTAGAGAGATCAGGCCAAGGCCTTGATGTTGACAGCTCTTGATTGGAGAGACGTCACTCTGTTAGAGAGAGATGAGGCATTGGCCCATAGAGATGTCGTTCTTGCTGAGTGGGATAAGGCCAGATCATCTAGAGATACAGTTATTACTGAGCGGGATAATGCTATATCTACCCGAGATATCACTATTACAGATAATACTGTAGTGAGGTCCCTCACTACTGGCATCATTGCAAAGATGAACACATATATTGATTAGCATAGTGTCACCATGCAGTTGGTTATAGATCTGTTGACTCGTGTAGAGACCCTTGGGCAGGAGATCACATTGTTACATCCTTTTTCTAAGAGGGATGCCATGTTGGACTTGATAGCTCTGATATATACTGCCTTGTAGATGGGGTAGTATTTTCCTGCACAGACTAGCTTAGCCATTTTGTCATGTACAATACACATTGTATATATCAAACAACATTATACATGACAGGGAAACATATTTTGATCACTTCCCTTTTATTTGAGCCTTATCGCTTGCTTGATAATTGCTTGTTTCTATGGGGCTTATGATCTTGATATATTTTGAACTCATCCTTGATGGTTGAACATTGAGATGTCTCAGGATCTTTCAGAATGGATCGTTGATCTGTGTATTCCCTACCATCTTTGGTGTCTTGGAACTGGTATATGGAGATGTTGAGAGGAGTGTGGCTTTCCTATCTGAGGTTGGCTGCACAACAGATGGTCGCTGGTACTCCTTTGTATGGGGTGCCCAGTTAGTTCCATCTCTTATTGATTGGTGTTTCTCTTTAAAGAATCAACCGCAGCTTAGATGGTCGCCGATTCTCCCATTTGTGTGGGGAGGTCAGGTAGTTCTATCCCTTTGGTCTGAAGCCAATGAACTATGATGGATTAAAAGATAATCCCATTATCGTTTGACAAGTTTTTGTGTTTTAGTAGGTAGTAAGACCAAACAATGAATGGTTGCCTACGTACTCATATTGAAGAGGAGATCAGGCCATCGTAGTTCGAACTTTGTCTGAAGGTTCAACGCTGTATGTGGCAAAGAGGTGTAGAGATGTGTTTATTTTTTTAGTGATAAAGGTGTAGAAATATTTTTGTTGTTTTTATTTTATTGCGACCGGACCATATAAAATGGCTGCCTACGTACTCCCCTGTATTGGGGAGATCAGGTCGGCGTAGTTCCCCCCATGTATAGGGCGAATTGCAGTCAAAAAGTTTAATCCCATGTACAAGATTAACTGAAGGTGTGAAAAGTTTAATCCCTGGTGGGATAAACTGAAGGTGTAAAAGATTTTGAAAACTTATGAGGAGTGCATGATCTGGTGATCCGAAAACCAGGCTGCTGGTTGAAAAGTTTGATTGGCCCTGATGGGGCAAACATGTGTGAAGAAAGTTATATGTAGTGAGGTTTGGAAAGCCTGAATTGATTGGTGATCTGGTAACCCATAACGAGCATGTTTGCTTGATGGTAACTTCGGATATAGTACCGTTTCACAGTGTCTGAGTTAATGAGTTGCGGAAATTCATCGCCATCCATCTGCTGTAATTTGAGAGCACTTCATGTCAATACCTCCTTGACAACAAATGGGCCTTACCAGTTCGAGGCGAATTTCCCTTTGGACTGATCATTGTTGTCAATGATCTTCTTCAAAACCAAGTCATGTTATTTAAACTGTTGTAGCTGACCTTTTTTGTTATAGGATCTGGCGATCCTTTGTTGGTATAACTTACCATAGAAGATAGCAGCTATTCATCTTTCGTCTATTAAAGAAAATTGTTGATACCTGTCTTGTAACCACTGGTCTTTTTCTAGCTGAGCATCTATCAACACTCTAAGGGATTCCATTTCTACCTCTATGGGGAGCACTGCTTCCATCCCATAGGTTAATAAGTAGGGGGTTTCCGAGTGGAAGTGCGCATTGATGTTTTATAGGCTAACAGAGTCAAAGACAATAAGTCAGACCATCCTTTGTGATTGGTGGACATCTTTTGCATGATCTTCTTGATATTTTTGTTAGTTGCTTCAACAACACCATTCATCTTTGCACGGTAGATGACGGAGTTGAGACGTTTGATGTGGAATTTATTACATAACTCCTCCATCATTTTGTTGTTGAGGTTCATAGCATTGTCTGATACAATTACCTCTAGTTGTTCATATGGACAAATGACATTGTTTCTAATAAAAGTAATGATAACTTCTTTTGTAACCCTGGGAAGGAGGCAACTTCTGTAAGAACCCGAATTTTTAGAAAATATTAAAATAAGAATTTAGTAAATAAAATTCTTTAAGCATGATAAGGGTTCGAATAAGAATATATATATATATATTAAGACTACTCAGACTTACCTTTCCCCTATTTCTCATGTCTCTCGCCGTTTTTTCATCAAATGGTGGGATAAATTCGGTGTGGATAGAATAGTTGGCCAAGTTTAGAAAGAATTTCCAACATCTCCTTTATTAACTCCTCCAATAACTACTCCCTCAGTTACCACGGCTCCTGCTATTGCATCTTCTAGTACTTCCAGTAATACAAAGATAGATGATAGGTCCAAAGAAAAATTAGTTGTTATTCCAGAATCTGATAAAGTTACTAATGTTTCTAATTACTCCACTTCTAAGTTAAGGCGTCTTGCCGATGCCATTCATATGAGACTTGACCAGTTACATGAAGAGTCAGACAAGGCTTCTTCTTAGTCCAGAGGAGAAAACTCTAGTCAAGGTCTTGAAGTTGAAGGTGATTGTGATCCCTACGGCACAATCTATCTCCTGGATGCTCAGGATCCCTTTGCCTGAGTCTTATAGTAATCAATCAAAGTGGGTATGATGACATTGTACCTGTGTTAATAAATTCATGTGTAAGAAAATCTAGAACTGAGTTGTTACTACCTTTAATATATTCAATATCAAAATCAAAAATGCTTAAAATTTCTTGCCATCTAGCGAAAGAATGCTTAGAGGCGACATTTTCAACATCTTTTTCAAGAATAAATTTTGTTGACTTGCAATCTATTCTAACTAGGAATTTTTGGTTCAATAAATCTCTCTAAAAATTTTTAATACATAAAACTAATGATAAAATCTCTTTTTTAATCGTACTGTATTTTAACTGTGTAGGATTCCATGCGCCACAATGGAAACGAACAATTTGTTCATTAGAAGTAGGAGTTAACTTTTTTTTGACTATGCCACTGAATCCAAAATCAGAGGTATCAGTTTCAACTATTTTAAAAGCTAAATCATTAGAGATGCCAAGGCAGGGTAAAACCTTAACATATTTATAACTACGGGTTAAGTTTTTAAAAGAAAAACTTTAACAGAAGAAAAAAAAAAGATTAAAAAGATGACCGGTGAATCGGATTAAGGACTTCGTCTTCATCTTTAACTAAGAATATCGAAGTTAAAAGCTTCGTCTCCGGCTAACTAAGAGAGAAGGTAGAGGACCTCAGAAGAGCTTTCTAGAGAGAAAAGCTCTAAGGCTACATTGAATTAAGCCTAAACAACTCTAAACACTTCGAGTTGTTTAAATAGAAAACTGAAAAGTAAATTACTATTTGATTCACGCAGGAATCACTATTACATTAACTGAAGTAAAAGTTATTTACTAAAGTAAAAGTAAAACGTAAGAAACATTTTACATTTACATTTACATTGGTAAATGTAAGAAACATTTAACTAAAGTTAAAAACATTTAACTTAAATAAAAACAAAAGTTATTCTTTTACTTTTACTTTTACATTTACTAAAGTAAAAGACTTTTGCTTTAAGTAAAAGCAAAAGCTGATGATGGCTTGGGCCATCACTGTCGGTTGACTGAAGATGCCTCTGGCGTCTTCTTCCTTGACTTGGTCCGTCTCCTGTAGATGCCGGAAGGTGCTGTTGTTCATCTTCTCAGATGAGTCACCATCCCAATACATTTCCACCTCAAAATTTTTATCCAGGAAATAACCCTTTCACCCCAAAAATTTTGTTTATAAGAAGGAGAAAAAAATATTTCTACCGAAAATTGGTCAAAAGCTTCAAAATTTCTTAGCTTTTGTAAAAAAAAATTTGTTTAAAAACAAATCAGACTGAAATCTGAAACAAATGATCACTCGATTGGTCCTGATCTATCAGTGAAATCGATCTAAACCGAAGACTAATTTATTAACTGTTTAAACAAAAATTATTTCTCTTGAAGGTCAACTTAGACTCTAGCCTTACCTGCCTTGAACACATACCCATAGATCTGTAGATTCCCTTTAGCCTTACACTGCTCCCAATTGAGAATTACAAACGGCATTAGTCGGGACTTAGGGCGATCTTGGGTGGTTTACGGCGAAGGTCGAGCGATTAAAAGCGGAGCAAGAAAAATAAAAGTTTGAAAAAACATTTAAGTAAACAAATCAAACTGTTTTTAATTGAAACCACCGATAGCATCAAGAACCAACCGTGTGGATCTGATACCATATAACAACGACGATTAAGTTTTTAAAGGAAAAACTTAATAAGAAAAAGAAAAGATTAAGAAGATGACTTGTGAATCGATAAAGTAATCTCTTTCTTTTGATTATAAACATTTGAGGAAGGGATTACATTAATTCCTAGACTAAATGATTAAGAGGGAAGATCGAAGTATTAAGGACTTCATCTTCATCTTTAACTAAGAAGATCGAAGTTGAAAGCTTCGTCTTCGGCTAACTCTAGAGAGAAGGGAGAGGACCTCGGAAGAGGTTTCTAGAGATAGAAGCTCTTAGGCTACATTAAATTAAGCCTGAAGAAACTCTAACACCTGAGTTTCTTTAAATAGAAAACTGAAAAGTAAATTACTATTTGATTCACGTAGGAATCACTATTACATTAACTAGAGTAAAAGTAATTTACTTAAGTAAAAGTAAAACGTAAGAAACATTTAACTAAGTTAAAAACATTTAACTTAAGTAAAAGCAAAAGTTATTCTTTTACTTTTACTTTTACATTTTCTAAAGTAAAAGAGATGATGGTGTGGGCTATCACCTGTCGGTGACTAAAGACTCATCTGGCGTCTTCTTCGTTGACTGGTCCGTCTCATGAAGGTGCCAGAAAGTACTGTTGATCATCTTCTCAGATGAGTCACCATCCCCATACATTTTCACCTCAAAATTTTTATCCAGGAAATAACCCTTTCACCCCCAAAAATTTGGTTTATAAAGAAGGAGAAAAAAAAATGTATACCGAAAATTGGTCAAAATCTTCAAAATTTCTTAGATTTTGTAAAAAAAATTTGTTTAAAAATAATTCAGACTGAAATCTAAAACAAAGGATCACTCGATTGGTCCTAATCTATCAGTTAAATCGATCTAAACAGAAGACCTATTTGTTAACTGTTTAAACAAAAATTCTTTCTTTGATCATTCCAGTTAAACTAAAACCATTCTTGCCATGAGTAAACACATACCAGTTGATCTAATGATACCCTTAGCCTAAACTGCTCTCTTACTAGAGTCTTACAATGGCGTAACGGGACTTACGACGATCATAGGTGGTTTACGGCAAGTCAGACGCATGATTTAGGAGCCAAAGAAGAAAAAGTTTGAGTAACCGTTTAAAAACAAATCAAACTATTTTCAATCGAAATCGCAAATAGCATCAAGAACCAACCGTGTGGCTTTGATACCATATAACAGCGGGATAAGTTTTTTAAATAAAAACTTAAATAGAAAAAGAAAATATTAAGAAGATGACTGGTGAATCGGTAAAGTAATCTCTTAATTTTATTTATAAACATTTGAGAAAGGATTATAGTATATCCTAGATCTAAATGTTTAAGAGGGAAGATCGAAGTATTGAGGACTTCGTCTTCATCTTTAACTAAGAAGATCGAAGCTGAAAGCTTCGTCTTCGTCTAACTCTAGAGAAAAGGGAGAGCTGACCTCGGAAGGACAAGAACAGAGCAACAGTAGGAAAACAGCTAGATAAAATTGAAGAAAAATTTTAAGAAGGTATAAAAAACCTGATACACAAATTGAACAACTTTTAATCAAATTACCTAAAAACAGATATAATTTAAGTTTACCTAATAAAGAAAGTGAATTAGTCCAATCTATTGAAAAATTATTTAAAAAACTTAAAACAGAACCCGGTCCAAGTGGAACTATCGCCGTTATTGATCAGGTAGAATCTGATGATAACGCAAGTTCTTCTGATCACTCTAATCACTCATCTATTTCGAACCTTAATGAACAGATAAATAAATTAACTATTAATAACACAAGTATTACAAGAAACTAGTACTCTAGACCAACTCCTCCGGATCTACAATTCGAAGAGAGAAACCTAGATAAACAGTTTTCTGTATCTTCTAATAAAATTTATGAATGGAATATTGATGGATTTAGTGAACAAGAAATCCTTAATAAACTTAATCATATGTCCATGGTAGCCAACAGTTATATTACCAAATTCAACACTTTATCTCAACCAGATATAGTTGAATTATTAGCTAGTGGATTTACTGGTATTCTTAGGTCTTGGTGGGAAAAACATCTCACAGAAGATATTAGAATATCCATAGTTCATGCTATCCAAAGAGATAATGAAGGCAATCCCATCTTTGATGAAGATGCTGGTATTGGTCTTCATGGAGGAGTTAATACTTTAATATTTACTATAATTAAACACTTTGTTGGAACCCCTAATAATATTACGGAAAGAATTCACGATCAATTAAGTAATCTTACGTATCCCACTCTGAGTGACTTCGGATGGTACACAGATGTATTTACTTCTAGAGTTATGATGAGAAATGACGGTAATAAACCATTTTGGAATGAAAAATTTGTTAATGGTTTATCATCCTTATTTGCTCATAAAGTCATAGAAGAATTAAGTAAAAACTTGGGATATATTGACTTATGATAATTTAACCTATGGTGATATTATTAGTAATATTCAAAAAATTGGATTAAAAATGTGTATTGACTTTAAATTAGCCAAACAAGCTAGTAAGGATAGAAATAAAGCCAAATACGAGTTAGGAACATTTTGTGAACAATATGGTTTGCCGCCGGTTTCTCTTTCGAGAAGGAAGCACAAGCATAAGAATAAACATATTGAGTCACATAAAAGTCATATACGTCGTAAGAAAAGATATACTCAAGATAAAAGTAATAATAAAAGTAATAATCAAGATACTTATTACAATAAACCTAAATTATCGAAGAAAAAATCATAAAAAAAAATCAAAAGAATATGATAAAAGTAAAATTATATGTCACAATTGTGGGCAGAAAGGACATTATAAAAGTGAGTGTAGAGTTAAACAAAAATTAGCTCAATTAAATATTTTGACTGAAGATACAGAATAATTATTAGAATTAATGAGAATTGATAATAACAGTAGTAGCAGTAATGAAGAAGCTTCTGATATCTCAGAATCTTCTAGTAATAACGCATCTAACGATGATTCAGATAGTGAAAATGAAGTCACCATATGTACTGAATATTGTAATAAAAATTGTTGTAAAAGAATCAATGTAATTACAAATGAAGAGGAAGAAAGTACTCTATTAGTTGATTTAATCAGCAAAATTATAGACCCTGAATTGAAAATTCAGTATTTAAAACAGTTAAAGGATTTATTAACCAAAGATAAGAAAGTCACTGATAAGGTTCTTAGAGCCAAAGAAAAACCCATTTTCAGTCTCAATAAAACTCTTGAAAGATTTAAAACTCCAGTAAAAGAAATTACCCTCCTAGAATTAAATCAAGAAGTTAATAAACTTAAAAAAGAGATTTCTAATTTAAAATTAGATATTTCTAATCTAAGAAAAGAGATCGACGATAAAAAATAAATTCTTCAAGTTCATGATTCCTCTTCTAGTGATGAAAGTCACGACGAACCAGAATCATCAGGTGCTAAAGATTTTGATCTTTTTATTCAAGGTCTCTCACTTAAAAGAATTAAAGATATTACTATTCAAAAATTGTATATCTCTATTAATTTAGTTATCAATAAAACTTTCTCTGTACAGCTCCCTGCTTTGGTTGATACTGGTGCAGACTTGAACTGTATTCAAGAAGGTATTATCCCCGCTAGATATTATAAAAAAACTAGTGAAAAACTAAATTCAGCTAATGGTAGTCAAATGGAAATAAAGTATAACTTACCTAATGTACATATTTGTCAGGACAGTATGTGTTTTAAGACTTCTTTTGTCTTAGTTCGCAATCTAACTGACAAAATCATTTTAGGCTTACCATTTATGTATTTATTATATCCATTTACCACTAGTAATAAAGGTTTAAGTCGTGAACATTTAGGAAAGAAAGTTACATTTAAATTCTTAATTAAACCAAAAGAAAGAGATTTAAAATTTATTCAAGAAGAATCAATTTCTAAATCATTGAATCTGTTAAATTGTAAAGTCAACCACCTAAATTTTCTTAAGGAAGAAGTTAGGTATCAACAAGTTGAAGAACAACTTAAGAGTAACAGAGTTCATGAAAAAATAAAAGAGTTAAAAGATTATTTAATAAAAAATTTATGTTCTGATTCTCCCAATGCTTTTTGGCATAGGAAGAAGCACACAGTTAGATTACCCAATGCTAAGGAATTTAAAAAACATTTAATTCCTACCAAAGCTAGGCCTATTCAATTGAGTCATCAACAAATGGAGTTATGTAAAAAGGAAATTAATGATCTTCTAAGTAAAGGTTTAATTAGACATAGTAAGTCACCATGGTCTTGCCCAACTTTCTATGTTAATAATGAAGCTGAGAAAGAGCGAGGAGTCCCTTGGTTAGTCATTAATTACAAACCATTAAACAAAGTTCTAGAGTGGATTAGGTACCCTTTGCCCAATAAGGATGATCTCCTTAGTAGGTTAAGTGTTTCCACTATTTTTAGTAAATTTGACCTAAAGTCAGGATTCTGGCAAGTTGCTATTCATCCAGATGATAGGTACAAATTTGCATTCACCACTCCGTTCGGACACTAAAAATGGAATGTTCAGTCATTTGGACTTAAAAATGCACCAAGTGAATTTCAGAATATTCTTAATAATATTTTGAACCATTTCTGTCATTTTATTATTGTATACATCGACGATATCCTTGTATTCTCCAAGACTATTGAAGAACATATTAAACATTTAAATTCATTCTTCAATACAGTTAAACCAATGGTCTTGTTCTTTCTCCTTCCAAGTGTAGTATTTTTCTTACTAAGTTCAGGTTTCTCGGATTAATCCTCTATCATGGACTCACGCGGCCAATTGACAGAGCTATTCAATTTGTCAACCGGTTCCCAGATAAGATTACCGACAAAACTCAACTACAGAGGTTTCTTGGCTCGCTCATTTATATTGGCCAGTTCTATAAAGACCTCAGGAAGATTTGTAAGCCTCTTTTTCAGTGCTTACAAAGTAATCCACCTACATGGACTGACATTCACACTTCTGTCGTCCTCCAAGTTAAAAAATATGTTAAGGTTTTACCCTGCCTTGGCATCTCTAATGATTCAGCTTTTAAAATAGTTGAAACTGGTGCCTCTGATATTGGATTCAGTGGCATACTCAAACAAAAGTTAACTCCTACTTCTAATGAACAAATTCTTCGTTTCCATTCTAGCGCATTGAATCCTACACAGTTAAAATACAGTACTATTAAAAAAGAGATTTTATCATTAGTTTTATGTATTAAAATTTTTTTGAGAGATTTATTGAACCAAAAATTCCTAGTTAGAATAGATTGCATGTCAGCAAAATTTATTATTGAAAAAGATGTTGAAAATGTCGCCTCTAAGCATTCTTTCGCTAGATGGCAAGCAATTATAAGCGTTTTTTATTTTGATATTGAATACATTAAGGTAGTAACAACTCAGTTCCAGATTTTCTTACCCGTGAATTTATTAACACATGTACAATTACAGCAACATGAGTGTACGAAGAGGTTCATCTTCTCGTGGTCATGGCCGCTCTGCCGGTCCAATTAATCAGTCAAAAGGAACTGTTGTTCCCCATCCAGTTACTCAAACTCATAATAAATTCCAGGTGCTTGGTACAGTCCCCAAGCCCTACTCCCCAGTTCTTACTAGTCAGCCAAAGCCATTCGATATTTTTGCTAGTCAACCCCCAGCTACTTCATCAAAACTCAGTCAACCAATGTCTGATTATCGTCAGATTTTTGATCAGCACTTATTCTATATTGAGTTAGCTATGAAACCCAAGAATGATCCAATTCAATTGGCTCCCCAGTATTTTCCTACTGGATTGAATTTCCTTCCTCTTGCTCCCTATAAATCACTTGTGTATTATAGGGATATTCTTATCGAAACAGAGTCAGTATTCCTTAAACCAATTTATGCCAACGATGATAAATCAAAACTCCTTTATCATTCGTTGTATATTAAACAAGTTCTCAATCTGTCCGATTGGGGTAGTCATCCTTCAGATCTCAAGTCACTTTCTAATCACACTAGCTCATATTGCTATTATGATTATATTGAGGCTTGGCATAAAATTATGCTTCATCAAAATAATAATCATAGTCATTCGTGGTTTTTCTAGTTCGACCACATGTTCAAGAGTCAATTCCCCAAATGGTTCATCCTTTGGTGGACAAGGTATGGTTTGTGTCATGATATTTTCCCCAAGCCTCTCCTTGCCCAGTTAGAACATTTCTGCCATCATAGTAACTATCAGTCCAAATATAAGGAAATTCCAGTCTTCCTTATATTTTGTAGTAAATACAAAATCCCTTGAATTCTCAAATTGCAATATGTCATTTTAGCCACCGAAGAAGTTACAGTATTTTAGTCTCCGTCGTCCATAGGTATTAGGACTGCTCAGACTTACCTTTCCCCTATTTCTCATGTCTGTCGCCGTTTTTTCATCAAATGGTGGGATAAATTCGGTGTTGATAGAATAGTTGTCCAAGTTCAGAAAGAATTTCCTCCATCTCCTTTATTAACTCCTCCAGTAAGTACTCCCTCAGTTACCACGGCTCCTGCCGATACATCTTCTAGTACATCCAGTAAAACAAAGATAGCTGATATATCCAAAGAAAAATCAGTTGTTCTTCCAGAATCTGATAAAGTTACTAATGTTTCTAATTACTCCACTTCTGAGTTAAGGTGTCTTGCCGATGCCATTCATATAAGACTTGACCAGTTACATGAAGAGTCAGACAAGGCTTCCTCTCAGTCCAGAGGAGAAAACTCTAGTCAAGATCTTGAAGTTGAAGGTGATTGTGATCCCTACGGCACAATCCATCTCCAGGATGCTCAGGATCCCTTTGCCTGAGTCTTATAGTAATTAATCAAAGTGGGTATGATGACATTTTCTCTGCACCCACTCCGGCAGCCTAATCATCAGTCAGCCAGCACCTGCTCCGGAAGCCTAGTCACCAGACTAGTCACCTCCTCCGGCAGCCTAATCATTAGTCAGCTAGCACCTGTTCTGGCAGCCTAGCCACCATCAGCTTTTCCACCAAAAGCAGATTCCAATCAGTCAGACATCTTGCCCCACGGCCGCAGTAGTCAAAAAAGACGTCTGCTTTTCCACCGAAAGCAATTTTTTTTACTTTTACTTTAGTAAAATATTTTTTACTTGTACTTTTACTTTAGTAAAATGTTTTTTTTACTTTACCTCAGTTATTGTAATAGTAATATTGTAATACTTCGTTTCCTTGTTCTATAAAAGGAAATCAAATTCATTTGGTTTAGGCAGACTTAGAAAGACTCAGAGTTCCTTCTCTGATTAATCTTTAGCCTCAACCGCTGATTTAGCCTACTTAACCCCATTTCATCTAATGTTCTCATTCTGGTAAACTTGTAAGTTCAATTAATCATTCATCTTGAAAATCAATTATTAGCAATAAAATTAAACTATTTTTATTTAGTAATTTAATTGTGTTTGTGCGCACTTATTCTTTTCCTTTTATTCTATGTTCTTGTCCTTTCGCCCTCTCATGGTGACTCGTCTGAGAAGATGATCAACAGCACCTTCCGGCATCCATAGGAGACGGACCAGTCAACGAAGAAGACGCTAGAGGAATCTTCAAGCCACAGACAGGTGATGGCCCATCCATCATCTAAGCTTTTGCTTTCCGTAAAGCAAAAGTCTTTTACTTTAGTAAATATAAAAGTAAAATTAAAAAAATAACTTGGATTTGATACCATATAACAGCGGGATAAGTTTTTATTCAAAAAACATATACAGAAAAAGAAAAGATTAAGAAGATGACCGGTGAATCGGTAAAGTAATCTCTTTCTTTTATTTATAAAAATTTAGGAAGGGATTACATTTGAATCCTAGATCTAAATGTTTAAGGGAAGATCGAAGTATTAAGGACTTCGTCTTCATCTTCTAACTAAGAAGATCGAAGCTGAACGCTTCGTCTCCAGCTAACTAGAGAGAAGGGAGAGAGGACCTCGGAAGAGCTTTCTAGAGAGAGAAGCTCTGAGGCTACATTGAATTAAGCCTAAAGAAACTCTAACACTTGAATTTCTTTAAATAGAAAATTGAAAAGTAAATTACTATTTGATTCACGCAGGAATCACTATTACATTAACTGAAGTAAAAGTAATTTACTAAAGTAAAAGTAAAACGTAAGAAACATTTTACATTTACTTTTACATAGGTAAATTAAGAAACATTTAACTAAAGTTAAAAATATTTAACTTAAGTAAAAGAAAAAGTTATTCAATTACTTTTACTTTTACATTTACTAAAATAAAAGACTTTTGCTTTACGGAAAGCAAAAGCTGAGATAATGGCTGGGGCCATCATCTGTCTGTGACTTGAAGATACCTCTGGCGTCATCTTCGTTGACTGGTCCGTCTCCTGTGGATGCCAAAAGGTGCTGTTGATCATCTTCTCAGATGAGTCACCATCCCCATACATTTCCACCTTAAAATTTTTATCCAGGAAATAACCATTTCACCCCCAAAAATTTGGTTTATAAAGGAGGAAAAAAAATTTCTACCGAAAATTGGTCAAAATCTTCAAAATTTCTTAGATTTTTTTAAAAAAATTTATTTAAAAACAAATTAGACTGAAATCTGAAACAAAGGATCACTCGATTGGTCCTGATATATCAGTGAAATCGATCTAAACAGAAGACTAATTTGTTAACTGTTTAAACAAAAATTCTTTATGTTGAAGGTCCACATAGACTCTAGCCTTACTTACCTTGAACACATACCCGTAGATCTAAAAGATTCCCTTTAGCCTTACATTGCTCCCAATTGAGACTTATAAACGGCATTAGTCGGGACTTAAGGCGATTTTGGGTGGTTTACGGCGAAGGTTGGGCGATTAAAAGCGGAGCAATAAAAATAAAAGTTTGAAAAAACATTTAAGTAAACAAATCAAACTGTTTTTAATCGAAATCACCGATAGTATTAAGAACCAATCGTGTGGCTTTGATACCATATAACAGCGGGATAAGGTTTTATTCAGAAAACTTAGACATACAAAGAAAAGATTAAGAAGATGACCATTGAATCGGTAAAGTAATCTCTTTCTTTTATTTATAAACATTTGGGAAGGGAATACATGTGAATCCTAGATCTAAATGTTTAATGTAAGATCGAAGTATTAAGAACTTCATCTTCGTCTTCTAACTAAGAAGATCGAAGCTGAAAGCTTCGTCTCCGGCTAACTAGAGAGAAAGGAGAGAGGACCTCAGAAGAGCTTTCTAGAGAGAGAAGCTCTGAGGATACGTTTAATTAAGCCTAAAGAAACTCTAACACTTGAGTTTCTTTAAATAGAAAACTGAAAAATAAATTACTATTTGATTCACACAGGAATCACTATTACATTAACTGAAGTAAAAGTAATTTACTAAAGTAAAAGTAAAACGTAAGAAACATTTTACATTTACTTTTACATGGGTAAATGTAAGAAACATTTAACTAAAGTTAAAAACATTTAACTTAAGTAAAAGTAAAAGTTATTCTTTTACTTTTACTTTTACTTTTATATTTACTAAAGTAAAAGACTTTTGCTTTACGGAGAGCAAAAGCTGAGATGATGGCTGGGGCCATCATCTGTCTGTGACTTGAAGATGCCTCTGGCATCTTCTTCGTTGACTGGTTCGTCTTCTGTGGATGCGGGAAGGTGCTGTTGATCATCTTTTTAGATGAGTCACCATCCCCATACATTTCCACCTTAAAATTTTTATTCAGGAAATAACCCTTTCACCCCCAAAAATTTGGTTTATAAAGAAGGGGGAAAAAAATTTCTACAGAAAATTGGTCAAAATCTTTAAAATTTCATACATTTTGTAAAAAAAAATTGTTTAAAAACAAATCAGACTGAAATCTGAAATAAAGGATCACTCAATTGGTCCTGATCTATTAGTGAAATCGATCTAAATAGAAGACTAATTTGTTAACTGGTTAAACAAAAATTCTTTCTCTTGAAGGTCCACTTAGACTCTAGCCTTACTTGCCTTGAACATATAAGGCGATCTTGGGTGGTTTACGGCGAAGGTCGGGCGATTAAAAGAGGGGCAAGAAAAATAAAAGTTTGAAAAAACATTTAAGTAAACAAATCAAACTATTTTTGATCGAAACCACCGATAGCATCAAGAACCAATCGTGTGGCTTTGATACCATATAACAGCGGGATAAGTTTTTATTCAAAAATCTTAGACAGAAAAAGAAAAGATTAAGAAGATGACCGGTGAATCGATAAAGTAATCTCTTTCTTTTATTTATAAACATTCGGGAAGGGATTACATGTGAATCCTAGATCAAAATGTTTAAGGGAAAATCGAAGTATTAAGGACTTCATCTTCATCTTCTAACTAAGAAGATCGAAGCTGAAAGCTTCGTCTCTGACTAACTAGAGAGAAGGGAGAGAGGACCTCGAAAAAGCTTTCTAGAGAGAGAAGCTCTGAGGCTACATTGAATATATATATATATATATATATATATATATATATATGCGTTGTGATGTATGTAGTATTATGTTACACAGGATAATATGAGCTATGCAGTAAATGATGTTGTGTTTAATAAATATATATCATCATTACATATTTGTTGTTGAGGTGAATTGTAATGTAGATGGATAAGATTTATCTATCGACATTAAATAATTTATAGAATTATTTTATAATAGTAATTTGGTGACATTAAATATCGTTGATAATCACCGATTTCTTGAGTATATGTACGAGTAAGTATCAAGTCTATGGTAGTGCAACTGTACTCTTTAATGGTGGATGTATAGGAGCTGGGCTAAATAATTACTTCAGAAAGAGGATGTATATACTAATTAGTAACCAATCTAACTCATTGTGAAAACAGTGTAGACGAGACGGAAACTAATTTGTAGATTGTTTGTGGGAAACCACTCAGTGTACTATATTAAATACTATTAAAGACTCGACGTGTGCTAGGTTTAGACTTGTATATGTGTACATTGTTGACGAGAGAAGGAAATCGATATACCTTTAAATTGGTTAGGGAATTATTAAGTAAATTGATACACCGTTAGAAGTGAAGATGAAAGGAATGTATGTATGTGTTATATTCAAGTTTTGTGTTATTGGTGGTGTCAAACCATAAAGAAGATGTATAGTTAGTTAATCTAATAAGGGAGATAGAGTTTTAAAACTCGAAGTGTGATCCTTAAATTGTTAAGGAAAATAGTAACTGACGATGTTGAATCAAAGAGGGCATTGATGTTAGACGAGTTAACACTTAAGGAGGATGTGTGAAGTATTTAGAAGCGTAGGTTTAAGTTCTGCTGATGCAGAACTTGTCTGCCTCTTATTTTGGTATGGCGCAAATGCGCCATTTCCAAGCCTGTGACTAGCGCAGTTGCGCCGGTCTATAGAAAACTCTGAGTCAGTTTAGGAAAATGTGATTGCAAGTCATGCATACTAATAACTCTTATAAGGTCATGAATAGTGACTAAGTGTTCTTTTGGTTAGCAAAACACGACTTGAATAAAGATTTAATTAATTAACCCGGATTAAATATTGGTTAATTAAGCGATATTATAAAATATTATATTCTATTAATTAGAGGAATGCATAATAATTATTGAAAAGAAATTATTAATATTAATTAAATATTGTGTGGGTTGAAAATACCTAACTAAATAATATTTAGCCCAATTAAAATATTAATGTGGGTATAATCATTAAATAATATTAATATGTGTAATATGGAAAATGTGAGCAGTAATAATATATAATGCCTACTGCGTAAGAATACATGAAGTGTGACGTTTAATTGGGACTAATGATATAAGGTACCAAGTGGTACAGTCAAATCATGTGTAGTGGTAATATGGAAATAATTAAATATATGTGTATTCTATAAAATGGGAAAGAGATTAAATGTTTAAACAAACATTAATAATAGATAATGTTATAATGTGGTTATACGAGTAGAAATAATTATGGAACTACTCGGACAATAATACCTGACATGGATATTTTATTACATGAATTTAATGTACATGGATTATATGATGCGAGTAAAAAAATTATCTTTAAATTCCTAATATGGTAACAATTGTACCATAATATTACATTATGGGAATTAAAGAACCAAACCAAGCCTCAGAATAACAAGTTGTTGTGATTTATTTGATCTTATCCCAAATTGAGTGTCACAAGGTAAATGAACAGTAACACATGAAGCTAAAATACGTGTTTTCCAAAAGGCTATGGAGATAAGTGATGATGGCTAAGAAGGTGGCTGGGAAGTGGAGGTTAAACCACTCTTTGATAACCATTGTTTCTTTCTTATAAATCATGGACTCAAACCTCAGTATAAACTCAATACCCAGTCCACCATTATTCTATAAATAACAACTTCATTTTCTTATTTTACGTTGTTGAGAAATGGGTCTGTGAAATCCTACGAAATTGAGTGAGAGTATTTGTTATTCAAAGTGAAGTCTAGCAATCCCAGAAGATAGAAGTTAAGCAAGCTAAGCTCCAAAAGGTAATAATTTTAATGTATATGCTTTTTGAATTCCTTAAAATGTATATAGAAACAATTCTTAGTCCAAAAATTGATGCCTAAGGATTGTTATAATCCATGAATTGATGTTAGGTACTATTAAGATAGTCAAATACGAAATCAACGAAAGTTAAATGAGCCAATTTGGTTGAGAAATGAATTCATAGCAAACGAATTCGCTAATTTGTCAAAAAATGAACATCTAGTATGAACTTCCGTTGTAAATTCATATTTGGGTTAATTAATGTTGATGTTAATGTTAAGTTTGTAATATTCATGAACGCAATCAAATTGCACAAATTAAGTGGAAGCGTGAAAAATAAGAGTTTAAAAATTTTACAAACCATATACTCGGATAATCCTTTATGCACAATTATTAATTAAATGAAAAAGAAAGAACAAGAATCATACCCTTGAAGATTCGAGCTTCCTCAAGTACAAGTTCACCTCCAATCTTTTTCGCGTTCAACTTGAATCCACCGGGTTTGGTTCCTTCTTTTGATCAACGTTAACCACCCAAGTGTTTGGCCTCTAGAGGTGATCCACCAAGGAAGAAAAAAAAATCAAGAAGATGGGTATTTGGCTAAACCTTAGTTTTCTATCTCTATAGAAAAAGAACGTATTCTCTAACTATTGGAATTGCGTATCACTAATATATGATATAAGACTCCCTTTATAAAGATATCGGGTAACCCTATTAAAATAAGGTATTATTTATTTAATTAAACACTTTTAATTAAATGGGCTCTCTAATTTTATTAGGGATAATTAATTAAACTCCTTTAACTAATTTTCCCTCCTAATCCTATTAGGAATAAATGAGAGTACTTATATTAAATTAATTCCTAAACTCTTTTAGAAATTAAAATAATAATAATGGTAATAATATTAATAAGACTCATCTTATTAATTTATATTTAATATTTATAAAATATTAAATAATAAATATTAAGCTATTTAATCTATTCTATCACCATAAATTAAATTAAATATACTTAACATATTGTTGCCTCTTTTTTAGTTCTAACAAAAGAGCTCTAACTCATGCAAGCATAAATGTGTCACCAAACAATACAGAGTAAGTCGAGTATCGATCCACAGAGAAAGTTGTCTAAATTAAACTATTATGCATCGACTAAATCACTATTTTTATATGTTTAAACTAATACTTATAACTGTGAATTATTTTAAATGCAAATAATACCTAAAATAAGAATACTAATATAATAAATCAAATCAGGAGATAATGGGATCCTAACTTCATTTAACAGTTCATCTAATTACAACCACCATGCAAGATTGTTCACGTATCACAGAAAAGTAGCCAAGAGCACTAACGTAGACATAACCATTTTTCAACGTATTATGACCTACTCACATAACATCCACATATGATAGACTTCATGTAATCACCAATAAAACTAATCACACTATATTTCTATGTGAGATTGTAGCAATATTGAATTTAAGCACAAACCCTTATTTAACTCATACAGTGAAACAATATATGTCTATCTGATTCACGAAATACAAAGCTAAGCAAAACAGCCCCATATATGCATGATATCATGATTACAACCATACTCAAATGTTATCTTTCAATTCCATACAAGTACTTAAATCGAATGGCGATCAATCATTCATACATTCAAATCAACCGTGATAAAAATTCCTTATGACACATAAAATAGTCCAGCAATCAGGCCATAAAAGAGATTACATATTAAACTTAGTTAGAATCCCATTATGGAGTTAAGTTCATGACAGAACACAAAAGCCATTATGGGATCAAAGCAACGCATGGAAAATAAACAAACAATTGAAAGAGAGAAACGAGAATCGATCAAACCCAATCGATGATTATAACCCGAATGTAAAGTTTAAATCCTTAATAATATCTAGCAACATAAAAGTAAAGCATCCACAATGACTGAATTCCAAAGAAGAAGTAGAAAATAATAAATCTATGATTGGTTTCACGTTAGAATACTCTCCAAGTGAAAACCCTAGTTCTCTCCTATGAAAAATACGTAAAAACCGAAGATAATCGTGTCTGGTGCCAACCATAATCGTTTATACAAACTCAAACACTTGAATTTTTAAAATTAAAATAAATTCAGCAGCCTCGGTCAACTACGCGCGCGACTGCATGAGATCCTAGTGCACCACAGGCACGGGCGCGCCTGGTAACATTTTTCGGCTCTAAAGGTGTGTGGCGCGGGTGCGCGCTTCCTTGTTCTTATAGCCGCGCGCCTCCTATAATCTGTAATCTGTGCTCTGTTACTACTTGTTCCTTCCATGCTCCATTTCTTTTGTCCAATCGACATACCACATTCCAATGCCAAGCTATGCCATTTCCTGCACTTTCACACCAAAGGAGTTCTCCGTATATGCAATCCAAAATAACGCGAAATGCAACTAAAAACACACTAAAATGTACTTGAGATGGGCATAGTTCTCGTGGATTGATATCCAATAAGTAGGCATAAAACCTACTTATCAAATACCCCCAAACTTGAACTATTGCTTGCCCTCATGCAATGCATATGACATATATACTGAAAATGAAAATAAATGCTATGCAACTATATCATGATGCAAACGAGTCTCACATTTTTCCAGCTATAACAAAATTCAGTCCAAAATGCCTCAACGAATTATCCAGATTCAAGAACACTAATTCAAACCAAAGTATAGGCATAATATCATACACTCAGATAGTTCATGTATGCTATAAATATGTTGTGTGTGTGTGTTGTGTTCACCAAAACTTGATTTAAGCAAAGAATACACATGCTAAACTGCTAAAAACAGAAAATTATAATCTAAATCAAGACCCATGTATACTTATGCACAAAGAATGTTCCAATATATAAAAACAAACTAAGGTTCAACAATGGTTTTAACTGCTTTATTGCTACTCACGAGGGAAATTTTTACTCTTTCCCGCGGTGTTTATTGCTATTTTTCTTTTCTTTTTCGTTTTCTCTTACTTTTTTTTCTTTTTTTTTCACATGACTATGCAATGCATCATTCCATTAGGCAAACACTGCTACCCCTTAACGAGCTTTAAACCAACGACTCCCAGACCATGAAAGACTTTAGGGCACTAGGTGTTAAGACACCCTTACGGGCGTACTTACTCAAGTAGCCAGATCCCCGAAATAAGACTAGCCATGTTATTGCTATTCATTTTTTTTATACATAGCATACCCATGTTTTCCCAAAGTTTGAATATTAATGTTTTTGCACAGTCTAAGTCCATGTTTCACATATTTCTCTTTTTAAAACCATATTTTCTATTACACAATGCAACACATCATTCTTATGCCTACAAGCAATTGTGAAGACGTCCGTGCAAATCGAAAACATTTAAACAGCAACATGAATTTCATCGTGTAAAAAATTATAAATAGGTTCATGTTATCCAAAATACTCCACACTCCTTCAAAATTAACTTCCATCATCGGCTAGACAAAAATTCCATAATGCTAGAATTTACGAGACATGCACGACACATAAAATGTAACGAAACATATACTAACACAAGTAATAATGACTACAAACCAAAAAAAACTTGCAAACTAAACATGCACATATACTAACACATAAACATGCCAATTTTAAACAAATCATGCAAAAACTATATGCAACTAATATGAAACTAACTACCCCAATACCCCCAAACTTATAATATTCATTGCCCCAATGAATGAAGGTATAGTGTTAAAGAAAACTCCCTTAGTGCTCAGCTGCACCACCCTCTTCGGGTGGTGAATCCGGTGGTGGATATGGCACGGCGGTCCCGAATTATGGCCACTCTAGCATTGTCGTCAGCTGTGCAAACGCCTCTTCTAGTGACCTCGTCAAACTCATTGTAAACGCTGCTAAATTGTCATACATAGAATCAACTTTTTGCTCCAACCTTCGGAGTTGTCTATCCCCAATAGCAACTATTGCTTGAGTTGACGGGCCCATTTCATCTGTCTGAGAGGGTTGCGGTGGTGGTGTAGATGATGTCGGGAGAAGAATTAATCTCTTTCCTCGGGGATGCGGTGTACCACCTTGCCAATCATCAAATCTGGTGATGGTAGCATGTGTAATGTCTTGCCTTGGGTATTGTAACTGCTCATCCGTCCACCTCACTCCTGCCGTGATACATAAGTGTGTCACTATAGAAGCGTGTGAAATACTGCCCATTGTACTTTCTTGCATATATTTCAGCATGTTCTGATTCATCAGATACCTTACGTCGATATGCTTGCCCACAATGATCCCCCACAGTATAATAGATCGCTAAATGGTAATCTCGTGTTGATGAGAAGATGGCATGAGTTTGGCACACACAAACAAGTTTTAGGCCTTTGCACAGCGATTGAGAGTGGACACCAGAAATATCATGGGGTGATTAGTGCCCGACGTGCATGTCCACTGCATCCCTGGGACGCACAAATCTGTGATAACAACATTCAAATCTGTATCCAAATGATATGTCTCCACCCAACTTCTTCGCCCAGCCAGAGGGTCGGGTAAATGGAACACTTGGCGAATGGCTCTCGGTCTGTAATCCACTTGAATCCCATGTACGAAAGAAAACCCATCCATCGCTCGCTGCGCATTTACGTAGTACTCCCGCACAATAGCCATATGTGCCACCACTAGCATAGAGCACACCCCATGCCAACACCTCTCCTGAATCATCTGTACTAACTCGTCATCCTGCGCGTCGGGCTTGAACCCTCGATCCCGAACAAACGACTTTGCCACAATTCGGTAGTATTTAATTTGAGCATCCAAGTTAATAAATTTAGAGAGATCTACATTATACCCACTGTCACTACTTGACGATGATGATTCCGGGGTACGAGACCTCGCACGCTTAGGACCCATTGAAGATTGATAATCAATGAAGAAGATTACTTGCCTGATAGTGAGTGATAACCGATGACAGATTACCCCCAAACTGATTTTCGCACAACCCTCTCTGAAACCCTAGATTTATCAATCCCATTGTAGAGGTTGAATGTAAAACCCCATCTTTTTGAAAAAAGATGAATTTTCTATAAATATTATTTTTGAATATTATGGAGTGAAATTGATATAATGTTATAGTTGTGGGTGATATTTATAAATTTTGCAAAGTACGCAAGTTGTTATATAATATTCGATTGGTCGGGGAATATTCGTTTTAACAGAGAATATTCGTACAAAGACAAAATAATTGGTGGAACCCACAACGGAATTATTGTCGGATTGAGAAAACGACAAAAATACTTTATGAAAATAACGGTGGAAGTTTTACCGCTAACTGTTGAAACACCCGGTGTTAAAAGTACAGTAATACGCGTGGTTGCATAGTAGCACACAGTATTAATTATTGATGCTTACGTGATAAGTAACTTAGTTTTGCTGGTATTATTAATGTAATAATACAGAAAATCTTTTTATATAAAAAGAAATACTTTTATAAAGTTATTCTATAAATAGAATATATTATATTCTATTATGCATAGTGTTGCATAGTGTCTGTATAGTGCTTTGTATAGTAAAATCTTTTTATATAAAATAGAATACTTTGATAAAGTTATATGTTTTATTAGACAATAATTATAATATATTATATTTTATTATGTATAGTGCCTGCATAGTGTTTGTATAGTAAAATATTTTATAAATTTATTCGTTTTATTTGATTATAAATAGAATATATTATATTTTATTTAAAAGATTTTGCTTTAAATATGGACCTTCAGATTAAAGTAAATCAATCTAGACCATTCATGAGTTAGTTACTATGTAGTCCATTTTTCTTGAAATAGAAGCTCATTCCGTCATTATTTTCTTACTAGTTCACTTAAACTCTAGAGATATAAACTATAGAGAGAAAGAAGAAAGTATTATGCTACTTCACTACTTATATATCTAGTACTCTTCTTCTTAAGGTAGGGAATATTATTTGTTGTACTCGTAAGCGGTGTTATTATTTTTTATTCATGAAGAGAACTTATGTTATTCCATTATTTATTATTCTGTTGGAATAAACTGTATACGCGGGCTACCCTATATTTGGTGACATTCTTCTATTATTCTGTCTTTACTATTCTGTTGAAATATCATGCCTGTGCGTTTTACGCCGGACCTGATTCCGTCTTTATTATTTTGTTGGAATATCCTGTCTGTGCGTTTTACGCCGGACCAGGTTCCGTCTTAATTATTATCCTGTTGGAATATCCTATCTGTGCATTTTACGCCGGACCTGATTCTGTCCTTATTAGTATTCTGTTGGAATAACCTGTCTATGCAAAGTACCGCATGCATGATGATTTCTATTGTTATTCCATTCTTTATTATTTTGTTAGAACATCTTGTCAGTGTGAGTTTCTCCTGACCTGGTTTCATTATTTAGTATTCTGTTGGAATAACCTGTCTATGCAAAGTACCGCATGTATGATGTTTTCTTTTATTATTCCATTCTTTATTATACTCAGTTGGTTAAAGTTTTGACTTCTATACTCCATGAAATTCGTGGAATATCCTTGATAATCGTGCTTCATCTAGTATCTTTTCATGGAAATATTCTTCTGAGCATTCTTGAATTTTACTTTACAAAGCAGTATCGTGTTGACAATTTAGACGTTATTGATTCTTGGACAAATTAATTCTTAAACTTATTTTATTGAATTCTTATATCATTGTCATCATCCTCATATTTATATTTTTTTAAGTCATCTGTGGCATGTAGTGCATAGATGGACTTGGTATGATTATGACCCGTGATTATTCGGTGTAATCATGACCGTAATATTATAAATGATGTGGTAAAAGTCCTCATTGGCCCGTAGTGCATTGATGGACAGTTGTTGGCATGATCATGACCATTAATGAATACACAAATATTCTTGGCCCGTAGTGCATGGATAATTGTGGTTATGATACTAAAGAATATCCTTGGCCGTAGTGCAGGGGTTATTCGATGATGTGGATTATTTATTAAGCTGTGTCTCGGCGATAAAAGTCATGAAAAACCTTTTAAATCGTAGAATATAGTAGATTTTATTCTCTACTTGACTCTTCTAATGGATTGCTTGTTTTCGCTACAGTTAAACTTGATGTTTCTTATATTGCATCAATTTAACACTGTTTAAGGCTAATGATAATTTATTCTGCATTATCTTAGTCATAATATTTCTTACTGGACCAGTTGAGCTCACCTTTTCTTTCACTGTTCTCTTCATGAAATTAGAACGTAGCTGGGACGAGTCGGGCAACGGAGTGATGGTCCAGATGATAGTATTAGCTAGTAGTCCTCACTATTCTGTTAAATAGTCTGACAATAAATTTAATGAGGTCTTATTCTGAGAGTGGATATTGTCTAGAAGATAGTATTTGTATTAAAACTCACAGCTCTCTTGTTGTATATTGAAGATTGTATTTGTTTTATGTACCATGTATTTGGCGACTCAGAATAGGTGATGTATACCTATTTTGGGGGCGTCACATTGAACGTGGGTAGAATCGTGGGTAGTAGAGCAATTGGTAACGACTTGGAGATGAGAAGTCATGTGTTATAGAGAGAACAAAGGAAAACGCCTCTTGTGTGATTTCAAATAAAACAAGGAATGAGTCACAACACCTGTACTCAGATGCTGTAAATAGGGCTCAGTTATTGGAGTGCGGTAACGAGTCAATGCAACCTAGAGAAAGAAGCCGGCAGCATGAAAATACTAGTGGTATTAGTCATCGAAACGGGTGCCAACAAACGTTGAGGGAATCAATATGCCAAAAATGGTAACCACTTCGATGGTAATCATGGCCAATACAGTAAAAATGGACATTTCAAGAAAAGGAGATTCAACAATGATAGAAGGACGTCAACACCAGCACCTGTTGTTAAGGAAGGAGAACGACCACCTATCATATTCTTCAAATACGGAGGGGAGGGTCACATCAGTCCAAACTGCGCGATGCCGTCCAAAGCATGTTATAATTGTGGAAGAGAAGGTCAGTTAGCCCGATTTTGTAGTTCACCGAAGATAAGTTCAGCCAGGATGGAGGCACCAAAGGCCGTCCCAGAAAAGTCAAAGTCGGTAGTGCAACGGAGAGCGTTTGTTGTGACCTCCCAGAAAGAAAGGAACCGGAATGAGGTCATCACGGGTAAGCTTATAATCAACTCTAGTGAAGTCTATACCTTATTAGATACTGGTTCTAACCATTCTTTTATTTCTCCAACTTGCGCCCAATGATTAAATTTGACTCCGAAGACATTAGACTTTGACTTATTTATTGAAACTCTGATGGGAGAAACCTTTGTTACATCCACTGTTTATAAGTCTTGTTTGGTTCAAATCGGTATCCTCACATTACTTGTCGATCTTATTTTATTATAAATACTTACATTTGATGTGATTCTAGGGATTGATTTGTTAACTACTCATCATGCTAAAATTGATTGTTTTCGTAAGGTTGTTAGCTTTCATATTCCTAATCAACCTATTTATGTGAATTGAAGTGACCAAACCATTAAAATCAATCACGGTCATCTCAAGCCATAAAGCTATTTGTTTATTGAAAAACAGATGTCAAGCTTTCTTAGCCCACGTCACGGATCTAAACAAAAATACGTCAGTTTTGAAAAATATTTCTATTTTTAATGAATTTCCTGACGTATTCCCTGAAGAACTTCCTGGCTTGCCCCCTGAGTGTGAAATTAAATTTTGTATCGACCTTGAACTCGGTACAAAACCCATTTCAAAAGCCCCAAATCGAAAGGCTCCTATTGAACTTCAGGAGTTAAAAGACTCAACAGCAGGAATTGTTAGACATTGGCTTTATTCGTCCTAGAACTTCTCCTTGGGGTGTTCCTGTTCTATTCGTGAAGAAGAAAGATGGGAGTATGCTACTTTGTATTGATTATCAGGAGTTTAATCATTTCACCATCAAAAATAGGTACCCATTGCCACACATTGATGACCTGTTTGACCAGTTGCAAGGAGCCAAATTCTTTTCAAAGATTGATCTTCTTTCTGGATATCACCAATTGAAGATTAAAATCGATGACATTCCAAAGACGGCTTTCAGAACTCGATACGGGCATTATGAATTCCTAGTCATGTCCTTTGGATTGACTAATGCTCATGCTGCCTTCATGGATATAATGAACCGAGTATTCAAGGAATATTTGGATCACTTTGTGGTCTTTTTTATTGATGACATCCTTATTTATTCCAAAAGCCGTGAAGATCATGAGAAACACTTGAGGCTGATACTCCAAAAGCTTTATGAATACAAGCTTTATTCCAAGTTGAAGAAATGTGAGTTCTAGCTTGAGGAAGTAGCATTCCATGGGCACGTGGTATCAAGTCATGGAATATCTGTTCACCCAGCAAAGATTGAAGCTATTCAAAGCTGTGATCAACCTAAATCAGTGACCAAAGTACGTAGCTTTATCGGCTTAGCTGGTTATTATTGGAGATTTGTAGAAGGATTTTCTCGAATCACTACTCCACTAACTGAGCTGACTCGAAAATATACAAAGTTCAGTTGGAGCGAGGAATATGAGAAGAGTTTTCAAGAACTCAAGAGGAGACTCATTTCAATACCTGTTCTAACAATACCATCTGGTTCGGAGGTATTTGTCATCTACAGTGATGCTTCGGGCAAAGGGTTGGGATGTGTTCTCATGCAACATGGGAAAGTCATAGCCTATGCCTCACGATAACTCAAAGAATATCAGAGGAATTATCCTACTCATGATTTAGAGTTGACAGCTGTTGTCTTCGCACTAAAGATTTGGAGGCATTACTTGTATGGGGAAAAAGTGGAGATCTTTACGGATCATAAAAGCCTCAAATATTTCTTCACTCAAAAGGAAATCAACATGCGACAACAACGTTGGCTTGAACTGTTGAAAGATTATGATCATATCAACCAATACCATCCTGGAAAAGCGAACGTGGTAGCTGACGCATTGAGTAGAAGATCATATGCAAGTACGTGTACGATATTTTCAACACAAAGGTGTGTGACTTGCAAAGGATGGATATAGAGTTATAGACTCTAGAGACCCATGTGATGATGGCGAATATATGAGTAGAACCGACTTTAATTGATAAAGTTAAAGTTGCTCAAGCTACAAACCTAGAGCTGATGCGTATGAGGAAGAAAGTGCAAGAAGGTGCTATGCCGGAAGCAAGAATCGATGAAGAAGGAATACTTCGAGTCAACTCCAGACTTTGTGTTCCTAACGACCCTAATTTAAAGTATAAAATCATAATGGAGTCGCACAACACACCGTTTGCAATCCATCCTGGGAGTACCAAAATGTATCATGATCTTCGACATACATTTTGGTGGGGCAATATGAAGAGAGAGATAGCACTGTTTTATTTCAAGGTGTCTAACGTGTCAACGAGTTAAGGCGAAGCATCAAGTACCAAAAGGTCCATTGAAACCACTTGAAATTCCAGAATTGAAGTGGGAGCACATTACGATGGATTTCGTTACCGATCTTCCTAAGGTTTCTCAAGGTATAGATGCAATTTGGGTCATTGTTGATAGATTGACCAAGTCTACTCATTTCTTACCGATACGAGAAACTTATACACTTGAACATCTTGCTCGTATGTATATAAACGAGATTGTAAGACTGCATGGTATGCTAGTATCCATAGTTTCTGATCGAGACCCAAGATTCACTTGACGATTTTGGGTTAGTTTGCAGAAAGCTATGGCACAGATTTATGATTTAGCTCGGCATATCATCCTCAGTCAGACGGACAGTTGGAGAGGACTATTCAAACTCTTGAAGATCTATTAAGACTCTGTGTCCTTGATTTCAAAGGAAATTGTGACTAGTTTTTACCATTGGTGGAGTTTTCCTACAACAACAGTTATCAAGAAAGTATTGGCATGGCTCCATTCGAAGCGTTGTATGGAAGAAAGTGTCATTCTCCAGTATGCTGGGATGAGGTGGGTGAAGCAACGTTGTTGGGACCAGAGTTGGTACATATGACTATGGAAAAGTTCCAAACGATCCGACAACGAATAAAAACCTCACAAGATCGATAAAAGAGTTATGCTGATCTTCATCGAAAGGACGTGGAATTCCATATAAGAGATAATGTGTTGTTGTGTGTTTTTCCATGAAAAGGAGTTACGAGATTTGAAAAGAGAGGAAAGCTCAATCCCCGATTCATTGGCCCATTTTTAATCCTCGATCGAATAGGAACTGTGGCCTATAGACTCGTTTTACCGCCAAGTATGTCTCGTGTTCATAATGTTTTTCACATATCCATGTTACGTAAATATGTGGAAGACCCGAACCACATTATTGAGTTAGAACCGGATGAAATAGCGAAAGATTTGATGTACGAAGAGGTTCCTGTTCAAATCTTAGATAAGAAAGAACATATTCTACGTACCAAGGTTATACCTCAAGTCAAAGTTTTGTGGAGAAACACGATGTTGAGGAAATAACTTGGGAGTTAGAATCTGAAATGAAATCAAGGTATCCTTACCTCTTCGGTATACCAGGTAAAATTCCCTAATTTCGAGGGTGAAATTTCATAAAAGGGAAGATTGTAAAACCCCAAATTTTTGAATAAAGATGAATTTGTTATAAATATTATTTTTGAATATTATGGAGTGAAATGGATATAATGTTATAGTTGTGGGTAATATTTATAAATTTTTCAAAGTACGCAAGTTGTTATATAATATTCGATTGGTCAGGGAATATTCGTTTTAACAGGGAATATTCGTACAACGACACAATCATTTGTGGTTACCACAACAGAATTATTGTCGGATTTGGAAAACGACAAAAATACTTTATGAAAATAACGGCGGAAGTTTTACCGTTAACTGTTGAAACACCCGGTGTTAAAAGTACACTAATACGCGTGGTTGCATAGTAGCACATGGTATTAATTATTGATGCTTATGTGATAAGCCACTCAGTTTTGTTAGTATTATTAATTTAATAATACAAAAAATCTTTTTATGTAAAACAGAATACTTTTATAAAGTTATTCTATAAATAGAATATATTATATTCTATTATGTATAGTGTTGCATAGTGTCTGCATAGTATTTTGCATAGTAAAATCTTTTTATGTAAAACAGAATACTTTTATAAAGTTATCTATTTTATTAGACAATAATTAGAATATATTATATTTTATTATGCATAGTGTTTGCATAGTGCCTGCATAATGTTTGAATAGTAAAATCTTTTATAAAGTTATTCATTTTATTAGATTATAAATAGAATATATTATATTTTATTTAAAAGATTTTGCTTTAAATATGGACCGTCAGATTAAAGTAAATCAATATGGACCGTTCATGTGTTAGTTACTATGCAGTCCATTTTTCTATAAATAGAAGCTCATTCCTTCATTATTTTCTTACGAGTTCACTGAAACTCTAGAGAGATAAACTATAGAGAGAAAGAAGAAAGTATTTTGTTACTTCACTACTTATATATCTAGTACTCTTCTTCTTAAGGTAGGGAATATTATTTGTTGTACTCGTAAGGGGTGTTATTCTTTTGTATTCACGAAGAGAACTTATGTTATTCCATTCTTTATTATTCTGTTGGAATAACCTGTATACGCGGGCTACCCTATACTTAGTGACATTCTTCTATTATTCTGTCTTTAATATTCTGTTGGAATATCTCGTCTGTACGTTTTACGCCGGATCTGATTCTGTCTTTATTATTCTATTGGAATATCCTGTCTGTGCATTTTACGCCGGACCTGGTTCCATCTTTATTATTATTATGTTGGAATATCCTGTCTGTGCATTTTACGCCGGACTTGATTCCGTCCTTATTAGTATTTTGTTGGAATAACCTGTCTATGCGGAGTACCACATGCATGGTGATTTCTGTTGTTATTCCATTCTTTATTATTCTGTTAGAACATCCTGTCGGTGCGATTTTCGCCTGACCTGGTTCTGTTATTTAATATTCTATTAGAATAACTTGTCTATGCGAAGTACTGCATGCATGGTGATTTCTTTTGTTATTCCATTCTTTATTATACTCAGTTGGTTAAAGTTTTGACTTCTATACTCCATAAAATTAGTTGAATATCCTTGATAATTGTGTTTCATCCAATATCTTTTCATTGAAATATTCTTCTGAGCATTCTTGAATTTTACTATACAAAGTAGTATCGTGTTGATAATTTAGACGCTATTGATTCTTGGACAAATTAATTCTTGAACTTGTTTTATTAAATTCTTATATCATTGTCATCATCCTTATATTTATATTTTTTTGAAAGTCATATGTGGCCTGTAGTGCATAGATGGACTTGGTATAATTATGACCAAGGATTATTTGGTGTAATCATGACCGTAATGTTACAAATGATGTGGTAAAAGTACTTATGGGTCCGTAGTGCATTGATGGACAGTTGTTAGAATGATCATGACCATTAATGAATACACAAATATTCTTGGCCCATTGTGCTTGGATAATTATGGTCATGATACTAAAGAATATCCTTGGCCGTAGTACAGGGGTGATTTGATGATGTGGATTATTTATTAAGCTGAGTCTCAGCGATAAAAGTCATGTAAAACCTTTTAAATCATAGAAGATATTAGATTTTATTTTCTACTTGACTCTTCTAATGAATTTCTGTTTCCGCTACAGTTAAACTTGATGTTTGTTATATTGTATCAGTTTAACACTGTTTAAGGCTAATGATAATTTATTCTGCATTATCTTAGTCATAATTTTTCTTACTGGACTAGTTGAGCTCACCTTTTCTTTCACTGTTCTCTTCATGAAATTAGAACATAGCTGGGATGAGTTGGGGAATAGAGTGATGGTCCAGATGATAGTATTAGCTAGTAGTCCTCACTATTCTGTTAAATAGTGTGACAATAAATGTAATGAGGACTTATTCTGAGAGTGGATATTGTCTAGAAGACAATATTTGTATTAAAACACACAGCTCTCTTGTTGTATATTAAAGATTGTATTTGTATTCTGTACCATATATTTGGCGACTAAGAATAGGTGTTGTATACCTATTTTGGCGGGGTCACATTGAACGTGGGTAGAATCGTGCGTAGTAGAGCAATTGGTAATGACTTGGAGATGAGAAGTCGTGTGTTATGGAGAGAACAAATGAAAATGCCTCTTGGGTGATTTCAAATGATACAAGGAATGAGTCACAACACCTATTTTAAACTTAAAAAAATGTCAACTACTGGTGTCGCGCGCAGCCGTACTGTGACGCCCCCAAATTCGGGTCTCTTACAACCCGACAAATGGTGCTACACGGTACTACCATTCATTCACACATTTCCTCAAATAATCACAAGAGGACTAATATAACTCCATATATATCAAAGTAATATTACATTACCCAGGTTCTTTATAACCCATTCATTTGTTCTTGTTATAATATCAATATATTACAGACATTCTTCCTATACTATTACATAAGTATGCTACGGGTTCGTCTTCGCCTTGCATTTATCCTTGCCGGATCCTTCAGTCCGCTCGATCTTAGCTGTGTTCATATGGTTCAAGCAAGAGTGAGCATGGCTAGCTCAGCAAGTACTATAATTCTAATAAACAACATGCTTGAAACATAGAGCAAATATATATATCTCCAGTAACTGAACAATAGTTACGAAGTACTATCGGTGATTCAAAATAGCACTTCATTAGCTTCAAAACGTTTTTCCATCAATATTCAGTAGAATAACAATTATGGCTCAAGATTATGAGCATACATAAGTTCTTTTGAAAAGGACATCCCGGCACTAAGTCCGTAAGTCCGGCATAGCTTACGAGCACTTCTGAGTGATCAGCTCATAGTACTCTATGTTGATCAACACTACATTCATTAAACGTGTATACGTTTAATTTTGGCAACCTCACGTGCCGGTCGTTAAACGACAAAAACATTTGAACATGCGTGGTCTTCGATTGAAAACCATACCAATATAACTCGGTAATTTACAACTCATGCTTAACAACATCATAATATAAGTCTAGCCGGAAGAATTGGCTTAAGACTTCATCACTCTAGATTTCATGTGAAAGAGAACATGAATTACAAAGCTTGTCCAGACTGAACTGGAACAAGGGTTAGAATACTTGCCTTTGGTGACTGCTTACTGGTTAATACACGTACACTTTAAGTCTTTATGATACTACAATTCATAATCATATAACGTACCATATTAGATCATAATTAACCAGGTATGTTTTCTATTATACATTACCCTTCATCTCAATGTAATTCTAACTTATTTTCGTTATTAAGGGTTTCGACTTTCATTATGTCATTCATATCCCGCTCGTCTTGATTGATTATAAACATGCATTAGTGTATTACAAGCACCTTACAATGTCTTAATTATGTTGTGATTACATCACAATTCATTGTTATTAATCCCTCTTTCATTCTATACTTGGAACTCTTCTTCTCTATCTTCTTCCTTGTTCTGGCGCCGCGGCGCCACTAATTGGTCTGTGACTCGCGCTGCGGCGCGGCCAAGAAGGCTTAGAGTCGCGTCGCGGCGCGGACTCTGGTCCTCAGAAAATTTTGTAGTTTTTGAAAATTTTGCTAACTTCCCGGACGCATAACTTCTTCGTTTTAACTCCGAATTGGTCCGTTCAAAAGCCTACGGTTCACAAATTTCATAATCTATGCATTCATACAAGAATTTTATCTATTTGACTTCATTTGCTAAAATTTGACCTATTAGTCCATTTTAACGAAAACGATAAACGTTCGTGAACGTTCAACGCTCATTTCTTCGTTCTAAGTCGGAATCCGGTCATTTTCGAGTCCGCAACTCTATAATGACTACAATGACTTGTCTCCATTGAAAACCAACGTTTTCGACTTCCAATACAAAATATGACTTCTATTCCGAGACTTTCACGAATTCGACGTTAATCGTCTAATCGTGCAAAGTTCGTCAATTCAACCATACTAAGTGTTCCAAGTGGATTTTAACCAACATATCATCATTTCAAGTTATTTATTATACCAACTTATAATCAAAGTAGGTTTTGACTTATTTCCATAAGTCATTGACTTTCTCAACTTATGAACTAGAAATCTTCATACTCATGACTTACCAATAATTTAAGTCCTTCAATCAATGTTCTCATGTTATAAACAACATACTAACATCATATGACAAATCCTTCATGATCTTAACAACTTATTAGGGTTCAAGTTGCTTATTCAACTTATTCGGCTTAAGTTCATTCCTTATAACTTATTACATGTTATCCTCAAGCAATCCCCCTTCTCTATCAATCCTATCATAGAAAAGATATAGATAAAAGAAAATGAGTCTTACCCTTGAAGACTTCTATTTGCTTTGGAAACTATCAAAGGTTGAAGTGGCTTATAAGTGCTTTAAGTAACTTATTCTCTCTACCAAATAAGTAGCTTATATGCTTGAGAGGAAAGTATTGGATGATAACAAAACAACCAACAAAAATGAAATGAACTTGGTATTTATAGGCCACCAAAGCTTGGGGCAAAATGGACAATAATCAATCCCACCTCCTCATTCCACCTCCTTACTATTCACAACTTAACCTTCAAGTCTTCTTGCTAGCCACTTCTTTTACTTGCTCACCACAACACTTGGTCATCACACTTAATCCTTGCCCATCAAGACTACCCACTTCCTCACTTGGTTTGACCCATGGGTCAAAGCTTTACCTTGGGCTTGGTTAATTAATCCAACTACTTTCCTATTGGGCTTGAGTTACAATAGATTGGACTTGTGATAATCATACACTTGGGCTTCTATCAATAAACTAGAAATCCCACAAGTCCATTATCTTAAATTCAATAACTTAACATACATATCCTACGTATAATTCTCGTATGCTATCTCGTATATTAATTCGAAATATACGATATCTCGTTCTTCGTACATAATAATACAATACGTCGTATTATACCTCCATTCCTTACTCCATATAATGTTTACACATTATACGATTACAACTTCATTCTTTTAACGCTTAATAACCTAACTATCTCAAATTAGGTACGCATGCGAAATATTTCATTTTCCATACTTAGATTATTATTACATAATCGATATCATCTCGATATTATAACATTACGTATTTCTCGGAAGTTCAAAAATAATTCCCGAGCAGAAATTGATGAATAGTGTTTTTCAGAAAATTTCTCAGAAAACTTTTATTTTCGTTTTAGAAATTTAACCACTTTAATTCTCCCACGTAGTTAAAATACTACTACTTTACGACGTTTCTAGGTTATAGAACGACATCCATCTTCTCAACACACAATAATAATAAATAATATTATTTTATTCATTATTAAAAGAAATTACAAAATGTTCAATTTTCTGGGGCGTTACACTCTCTCCCCCTTATAAGGATTCTGTCCCCAGAATCTCGCTATATAAAAAAAATTACACAAATAAATTCGGGTAATTCTTTTTCATCATTTCTTCTAACTCCCACGTTGCTTCTTCTGCATCGTGGTTCTTCCATATCACCTTTACTGAAACTATACTTTTGTTCCGCAGAACTTGTTCTTTCCTATCGACAATTTGAATTGGCGTTTCCTCATATGTTAAGTCCTTCTCGACATGAATAGGCTCGTATTTTATCACGTGCTTATAATCCGACTTATAAGGACGCAATACCGAAACGTGAAATACATTATGTATTCGTTCTAGGTCTGGAGGTAACGCTACCATGTAAGCTACCTCACCTACCCGTTTTAAAACCTCAAAAGGTCCTATAAATCTCGGACTTAACTTTCCTTTCTTCCCAAAACGTATCTTTCCTTTCCAGGGAGATACTTTTAGGAATACGTATGAACCCACTTCAAACTCTTGATTTTCTCTATGCAGATCTGTAAACCTCTTCTGTCTGTCTTGAGCTGCTAAGAGACGCATCTGAATCTTTTTAACAATATCCGCTGTCTGTTGCACCAATTCTGGTCCCAACATTCGGCGTTCTCCTACCTCATCCCAATACAGTGGCGTTCTGCATTTCCTACCATACAAAGCTTCGTAAGGCGGCATACCTATGCTTGCATGATAACTATTGTTATACGCAAACTCCACTAATGGTAGATGATCATCCCAACTACCCTTGAAGTCCATAACATTTGCTCTCAGCATATCTTCTAATGTCTGAATTGTCCTCTCACTTTGTCCATCCGTTTGTGGACGATACGCCGTACTCAGCTTCAACTGCGTTCCCAACTGCTCTTGCAGGCTTCTCCAAAAGTTCGACGTGAATCGCGGATCACGATCTGACACAATCGATACTGGCACTCCATGTCTAGAGATTATTTCCTTAATATAAAGTCTAGATAACTGGTCTAAGTTATACTTAACCCTAATTGGCAAAAAGTGAGCTGATTTCGTCAATCGGTCCACTATTACCCAAATTGCATCATACCCCTTATGAGTAGTCGGAAGTCCCACCACGAAATCCATTGTGATATTCTCCCACTTCCACTCCGGAATCTCTAATGACTGTAACAAGCCACTAGGTCGTTGATGTTCAGCCTTAACTCTCTGACAAGTTAAGCACCTACTGACGTACTCAGCAATCTCTCTCTTCATGTTTGGCCACCAGAAACTCTGTCGAAGGTCTTGAAACATCTTAGTGCTACCAGGATGAATCGAAAACCTTGAACCATGAGCCTCGTGTAGAACCTGCTCCTTTAATTCTGTTTCATCTGGAACCCAAATTCTTCCGTCAAATCTTAATAATCCCTCGTTATCAAGACTATATTTAGTATCTTTTTCATTGGTCAGCCGTTCCTTCATCCGGTCACACTCATCAGTTTTGAGTTGCACCTCCTTAACTCTCTCTACGATGGTTGGTTGCATCTCCATTGCAAACAACATTGGTCCTTTTTCTTCACTGGGCAGCTTCACCTCTAACTCCATCCTAGCCATCTCTGTTATTAACTCAGTTTGAGCCGTTAACAAAGACAACTTTTCCCGACCCTTTCTACTTAAGGCATCGGCAACTACATTGGCTTTTCCAGGGTGATACAGGATTTCACAGTCGTAATCCTTTATCAACTCCAGCCATCTTCTCTGCCTCATATTCAACTCCTTCTGTGTGAAAATATATTTTAGACTCTTATGGTCCGTGTATATCTCACATTTTTCTCCATAAAGATAATGTCTCCATATCTTTAGAGCAAAAACTACTGCGGCTAGTTCTAGATCATGAGTAGGGTAAACTTTCTCATAATCCTTCAACTGCCTAGATGCATACGCAATGACCTTGCCATGCTGTATGAGCACGCAACCAAGTCCTCTATGCGAAGCATCACTATAAACTACAAAATTTCCCGTGTCATCGGGTAATGACAACACAGGTGCCTCACTCAATCTCTTCTTTAGTTCTTGGAAACTTTTCTCACACTTGTCAGTCCAAGCGTATTTCACAGTCTTCCTCGTCAAATTAGTCAACGGAGTAGCTATCTTTGAAAAATCCTGGATAAATCTCTGATAGTAACCCGCTAACCCTAGGAAACTCCGCACCTCAGTCGGCGTTTTCGGTTGTTCCCAATTCATCACGGCTTCTACCTTCACTGGATCCACTGAAATCCCCTCGTGGTCAATGACATGACCTAAAAATTGCACCTTTTCTAACCAAAATTCACACTTTGTGAATTTCGCATACAACTTCTCCTTTCTTAATGTCGCCAACACTAATTTAAGGTGTTCAGCATGATCTTCTGGCGTCTTAGAATAGACTAGAATATCATCTATAAACACCACGATGAACTTGTCCAAATATTGTTTGAACACTCTGTTCATCATATCCATGAATGCAGCTGGTGCATTTGTCAACCCAAATGACATCACTAAAAACTCGTAATGACCAAAACGAGTCCTGAATGCTGTCTTTGGCACATCCTCCTTCCTAACCTTCAACTGATGATACCCCGTTCGTAAATCTATTTTAGAAAAATAATTAGCCCCTTTCAGCTGATCAAAGAGATCATCGATCCTGGGCAATGGGTATTTATTCTTTATCGTTAACTTGTTCAACTCTCTATAGTCGATACAAAGTCTTAACGATCCATCCTTCTTCTTGACAAACAGTACCGGTGCTCCCCACGGTGACACACTCGGCTGAATGTACTTCCTATCCAACAGTTCTTGTAACTGCACCATCAACTCCTTCATCTCTACTGGCGCCATACGATACGGTGCCCTGGAAACTGGTGCCGCTCCTGGCACAATGGCTATCACAAATTCTGTCTCCCTATCCGGCGGAAGACCAGGTAATTCACTCGGAAATACATCGGCGAATTCCCTCACTATAGGTATTTGTTCCATGGTTGCTACCACTCTTTCGGTATCAACAACATGGCACAGATATCCTACACATCCCTTCCTCAGTAATTTTCTAGTTTGTGTCATGGTTAGATAACACGAACTCCCCGGAAATATATTCCCATAAAATACTACCCGAGGTTGTTCTAACGTCTTAATGTTTACACACTTCTTTTGACAATCTATTATTGCCCCATGGTTTACTAACCAATACATTCCAAGAATTACATCAAATTCTTTTAACTTTATTGGTAATAAATCTACCGATAATTTACAACCCCGTATATCTACACAACAACTTCTATGAACATCTTCAATAGGAATTATATCTTCATTTTCTACCTTAATATTTACAGGTATAGGTAACTTTACAGGAAGTAGTCCTAATCGTCTAGCAAAACCGCATGCTATAAATGAACAGGTAGCACCCGAATCAAACAGCACGTACGCATTGATATCGTTAATCGGGATAATACCTGCAACGACGTCCCCTGATGCAACCGCATCCTGGACTGTCATATTAAAGGTACGACCCATCGGCCTACCCTGCTGAACTGGACCCCCAATAGCTAACTTACCGCTATTAGTGCCCCGATTCCCGTCCGTCCCCTTCTTCGGACAGTTCTTTGCCATGTGGGCGGTTGACCCACACACAAAGCATCCATGATTCTTTTTCGGACTCGGACAATTTGGCGCAATGTGCCCCTCCTGTCCGCAGTTGTAACAGACGGCCTTCCCCTTGAGACAGACTCCTAGATGAGTCTTTCCACAGGTCTTGCAGGCCTCAATTCTTCTCTTTGGGTCCCCTTGCTTCACTCCGGTATTCCCAGAGTTAATTACCTTCCTCTTCTGACCCTCGCCACTCCCACTGGCTCCCTCAATCTTGACTCTCCCGTCAACCTTCCCCTTATTCTTCTTTTCCTTGTGGTATTGGCTCAACGCCTCACTACCACCTTCGGCGATTATCGCCTTCTCTAAAACGATCCCAAAAGAAGTACTTTGGAATACTGATATACGGTTATAGAGCCAGGGTTTCAAGCCCTGCTCAAACCGTCTCGCCTTCCTCACCTCGGTATCCACTTGGTGTGGAGCGAACCTAGCCAGTTCATTGAACTTGGCAGCGTATTGGGGAACCGTCATTTCCCCTTGTTTCAGTTCTAAAAACCGCATCTCCATCCTTCTCTGCATGCTCGTGGGAAAATAGTTCTCGAAGAATATCTCCTTGAATCTATCCCACGTTAAAGTCGTTATCCCGACCATAGCATGATTGGCTTCCCACCAAAAATTGGCCTCTCCCTTCATCATATAGGTTGCAAAGGCAACCTTCTGGGCCTCATCAACATTTGCAATTACAAATGCCTTCTCTATTTCCTTAACCCACGTTTGGGCTTCGATTGGGTCCGTAGTTCCTTTGAACTCCGGCGGACCTACACTCTTAAAATCCTTAAAGGTAGTAGCTCGTGCTACTCCTGGATTTACGGGGATATTAGCCCCTGTTCTATTAAAGGCGGCTGTTAATAAATTAACAAACTCCTGCATCGCGTTAACCGGACCTCCCTCCGGTTGATTTACGTCCGCACCTTGATTTCGTTGCACTCTTCTCGGCGGCATTTTGCCTGATACAATAAACACATTACGTTATTATTCCTTTCTTTATTAGCTATCATTAATATAAAACAATAACTCCAAACATTCATAACTCATTGCTTTCCATAAAACGATCTTTATATACATTCTTTGTAGTATAATACTACATCGGTTACATACTCAGCCTAAGCTGATTACATTACTTTCCCGCTATCACTTTCCAAAAATTGGGATTTACAAAAGACTACCCTTTACTATACAAAAAGGGTTTTACATCATTACTACTTACCAAAAATATCTACAACCTATTCTAACCACCACTAAACTACATCTGCCTCAAGGCATTATTGAAATCTGCCTTGGCCAGACCTGCAATGATATCACGGCTAATAGTATGCCTCGTTTGCCCCACCTCCACCGGATATCCAGCTACCTGCTGCTGAAAATCCGTGTGAGAACTCCTATAGATATAGGACATCCTCCCTATTTTCTGCACTTTTGTCTTGAGCTCCTCCTTAAGCTCCAAGACCTCTTGCTTTAAATCCTGGACTTTGTCCTTAGCCAAAATCCTCTCGTCATGCTCCTGCTCCCACATGGACTCGACATCAGTCTTGTCCTCTATAAGCATTTGAAGCTCTGCCTTCAGCTCCTTAACCTCCTGACAGTAATGGATATTTCTATCCAACACTGACATAAACAGAGACATCATCGACCCCCAGGAGCTATCTCTGCTGCTATAGCCACTGGGTTAAAGGAGACTGTCTCTACCTCCTCCTCTATCATCCCGTCAAATACTGACATGTAGTCAGCTTCTTCTGAGTCTTCAGACTCAATGATTACTACTTCTGGCTCTGCTGCTATAGGGTTCGGTACAACCTCTACTTGGTTCACCGACTCTTCACTTATGGTCTGTTCATAAACAAACATCCCGTTTACTCCTGACATCTACATAAAACAAATAAGTTGATTAGTACACGTCAGTAGAATAATAAACATACATATCATAATCATAATGCATTTTTATAAGGTTATTTTCTTCTTGTATTTCTTTGATTCTTCCTAAGGTTATGGCTTAAGGTTTTAATTCCCCCCTTAAGTTTTATAACCTCTTGCTCTGATACCAACCTGTGACGCCCCCAAATCCGGGTCTCTTACAACCCGACAAATGGTGCTACACGGTACTACCATTCATTCACACATTTCCTCAAATAATCACAAGAGGACTAATATAACTCCATATATATCAAAGTAATATTACATTACCCAGGTTCTTTATAACCCATTCATTTGTTCTTGTTATAATATCAATATATTACAGACATTCTTCCTATACTATTACATAAGTATGCTACGGGTTCGTCTTCGCCTTGCATTTATCCTTGCCGGATCCTTCAGTCCGCTCGATCTTAGCTATGTTCATATGGTTCAAGCAAGAGTGAGCATGGCTAGCTCAGCAAGTACTATAATTCTAATAAACAACATGCTTGAAACATAGAGCAAATATATATATCTCCAGTAACTGAACAATAGTTACGAAGTACTATCGGTGATTCAAAATAGCACTTCATTTGCTTCAAAACGTTTTTCCATCAATATTCAGTAGAATAACAATTATGGCTCAAGATTATGAGCATACATAAGTTCTTTTGAAAAGGACATCCCGGCACTAAGTCCGTAAGTCCGGCATAGCTTACGAGCACTTCTGAGTGATCAGCTCATAGTACTCTATGTTGATCAACACTACATTCATTAAACGTGTATACGTTTAATTGTGGCAACCTCACGTGCCGGTCGTTAAACGACAAAAACATTTGAACATGCGTGGTCTTCGATTGAAAACCATACCAATATAACTCGGTAATTTACAACTCATGCTTGACAACATCATAATATAAGTCTAGCCGGAAGAATTGGCTTAAGACTTCATCACTCTAGATTTCATGTGAAAGAGAACATGAATTACAAAGCTTGTCCAGACTGAACTGGAACAAGGGTTAGAATACTTGCCTTTGGTGACTGCTTACTGGTTAATACACGTACACTTTAAGTCTTTATGATATTACAATTCATAATCATATAACGTACCATATTAGATCATAATTAACCAGGTATGTTTTCTATTATACCTTACCCTTCATCTCAATGTAATTCTAACTTATTTTCGTTATTAAGGGTTTCGGCTTTCATTATGTCATTCATATCCCGCTCGTCTTGATTGATTATAAACATGCATTATTGTATTACAAGCACCTTACAATGTCTTAATTATGTTGTGATTACATCACAATTCATTGCTATTAATCCCTCTTTCATTCTATACTTGGAACCCTTCTTCTCTATCTTCTTCCTTGTTCTGGCGCCGCGGCGCCACTAATTGGTCTGTGACTCGCGCTGCGGCGCGAGTTAGCAGTGTGTCATCCTCCGGCCTCGCGCTGCGGCGCGGCCAAGAAGGCTTAGAGTCGCACCGCGGCGCGGACTCTGGTCCTCAGAAAATTTTGTAGTTTTTGAAAATTTTGCTAACTTCTCGGACGCATAACTTCTTCGTTTTAACTCCGAATTGGTCCGTTCAAAAGTCTACGGTTCACAAATTTCATAATCTATGCATTCATGCAAGAATTTTATCTATTTGACTTCATTTGCTAAAATTTGACCTATTAGTCCATTTTAACGAAAACGATAAACGTTCGTGAACGTTCAACGCTCATTTCTTCGTTCTAAGTCGGAATCCGGTCATTTTCGAGTCCGCAACTCTATAATGACTACAATGACTTGTCTCCATTGAAAACAAACGTTTTCGACTTCCAATACAAAATATGACTTCTATTCCGAGACTTTCACGAATTCGACGTTAATCGTCTAATCGTGCAAAGTTCGTCAATTCAACCATACTAAGTGTTCTAAGTGGATTTTAACCAACATATCATCATTTCAAGTTATTTATTATACCAACTTATAATCAAAGTAGGTTTTGACTTATTTCCATAAGTCATTGACTTTCTCAACTTATGAACTAAAAATCTTCATACTCATGACTTACCAATAATTTAAGTCCTTCAATCAATTTTCTCTTGTTATAAACAACATACTAACATCATATGACAAATCCTTCATGATCTTAACAACTTATTAGGGTTCAAGTTGCTTATTCAACTTATTCGGCTTAAGTTCACTCCTTATAACTTATTACATGTTATCCTCAAGCAATCCCCCTTCTCTATCAATCCTATCATAGAAAAGATATAGATAAAAGAAAATGAGTCTTACCCTTGAAGACTTCTATTTGCTTTGGAAACTATCAATGGTTGAAGTGGCTTATAAGTGTTTTAAGTAACTTATTCTCTCTACCAAATAAGTAGCTTATATGCTTGAGAGGAAAGTATTGGATGATAACAAAACAACCAACAAAAATGAAATGAACTTGGTATTTATAGGCCACCAAAGCTTGGGGCAAAATGGACAATAATCAATCCCACCTCCTCATTCCACCTCCTTACTATTCACAACTTAACCTTCAAGTCTTCTTGCTAGCCACTTCTTTTACTTGCTCACCACAACACTTGGTCATCACACTTAATCCTTGCCCATCAAGACTACCCACTTCCTCACTTGGTTTGACCCATGGGTCAAAGCTTTACCTTGGGCTTGGTTAATTAATCCAACTACTTTCCTATTGGGCTTGAGTTACAATAGATTGGACTTGTGATAATCATACACTTGGGCTTCTATCAATAAACTAGAAATCCCACAAGTCCATTATCTTAAATTCAATAACTTAACATACATATCCTACGTATAATTCTCGTATGCTATCTCGTATATTAATTCGAAATATACGATATCTCGTTCTTCGTACATAATAATACAATACGTCGTATTATACCTTCATTCCTTACTCCATATAATGTTTACACATTATACGATTACAACTTCATTCTTTTAACGCTTAATAACCTAACTATCTCAAATTAGGTACGCATGCGAAATATTTCATTTTCCATACTTAGATTATTATTACATAATCGATATCATCTCGATATTATAACATTACGTATTTCTCGGAAGTTCAAAAATAATTCACGAGCAGAAATTGATGAATAGTGTTTTTCAGAAAAGTTCTCAGAAAACTTTTATTTTCGTTTTAGAAATTCAACCACTTTAATTCTCCCACGTAGTTAAAATACTACTACTTTACGACGTTTCTAGGTTATAGAACGACATCCATCTTCTCAACACACAATAATAATAAATAATATTATTTTATTCATTATTAAAAGAAATTACAAAATGTTCAATTTTCTGGGGCGTTACACGTACGGCTTGTCAATGGAGACTGGGCGCAGGCGTGCGAGTGCCTATTTCTGCACAGAGTGGCTTGCAGCGCGGGCGTGCGGTGTATAAAGTCTTTCCAGGCACGACCGCACCTGGCTGCAATCTGCACTCTCAATTTTTCTTATCCAACAATTCACGGCCTTATTGAATTCATTCCAATATACCTTTAATAACACCAATAAGCACTATCAAAGCATGAATTACTAAACAAGCATGCGTGTATATCTTAATACCATAATTTTGAGGCTATGCACAAACATTCTCATTTCTAAATTCAGCTACTAAAATATTTATGCAAAGCTAATCTGACTACCATAATTAAAAATGAGAGTGAACTAACAAAAATAACCTAAACTGAATAAATAAAAAGTAGAGATATAAATATTTGGTTGTGTCCCATCAAGCGCTAAATTATAGTCAATTAGCTTGATTGTCTCTAAATCTCATGTCGAAGAAAGAGTTGAGGTGAATTTCTGTCTGTCCACCTCACCACCAAAATAATTCTTCAACCGCTGTCCATTCACCTTAAATGGCTTATCCGGGAATTTATCAAACACTTCTATCGCACAATGTAGGAAGACAGTCTTCACTGTAAATGGCCATGACCATCTTGATTTCAGCTTCCCGGGAAAAAGTTTTAAGTCTTTAATTGTAAAGAAAAAACCCTTTGTCACGGTTTAAATGTCCTTTCTATGATCTTGCGATCATGCCATTTCTTCACCTTCCCTTTGTACAGCTTCGAATTCTTATATGCCTGTAATCTGAATTCATCCAACTCATTGAGTTGGAGTAAGCGTTTCTCCCCTGCACCTTTCAAATCAAAATTGAGCTTTCGAATTGCCCAATATGCCTTATGCTCTAACTCCATAGAAAGGTGACAGGCTTTTCCATACACGAGCTGAAAATGTGACATTCCCAACGGTGTTTTGTATGCAGTCCTATATGCCCATACTGCATCATCCAATTTTAACGACCACTCTTTCTTTGTGGGATTTACAACTTTTTCAATGATTCTTTTCACTTCTCGATTCGACACTTCCGCTTGGCCATTTGTTTGTGGGTGATAAGCTGTAGCAATACGATGGTTCACCCCATACTTGGCCAACAAAGCTGTAAACTGCCTATTGCAGAAATGACTACCTTCATCACTAATGATGGCCCTATGAGTCCCAAACCTAGTTAAGATACTTCTATGTAAAAACCGGAGGACTACCTTGGCATCATTTGTTGGAAGAGCTGCAACTTCTACCCATTTCGACACGTAATCCACTGTAAGCAAGATGTAGAGATTTCTGTAATAAGAAACAAAAGGGCCCATGAAGTCAATCCCCCACACATCAAAAATTTCTACTTCGAGGATCGTATTCAATGGTATTTCATTTCTTTTCGAGATGTTCCCAACTCTCTGACATCTATCACACCTATGGACGAAACTGTATGCATCCTTAAAAATTTTCGGCCAGTAGAATCTTGCTTGTAGCACTCTAGCCGATGTTCGCTCTCCACCATAGTGACCCCTATATACAGAAGAATGACAGTCCTGCAGAATCCCCTCGGTCTCGCTATAAGGGATACACCTTATCATTTGATCAGCACATTATTTAAACAAGTATGGCTCATCCTATATAAACCATTTGACATCATGCATAAATTTTTTCTTTTGATAACCCACCAACTCAGAAGGTATCATCTTACTCACCAAATAGTTCGCATAGTCTTCAAACCATGGCACTTCCCCTTTCACCACAAACAACTGCTCATATTGAAAGGATTCATTGATTACAACTTTGTCATATGCCTCCTTTTTCGGATTCTCAAGTCGAGATAGTGGTCCGTCACTTGGTTTTTAGTGCCCTTTCTGTCCTTGATCTCTAAATCAAATTCCTGCAGTAATAAAATCCATCTGATCAACCGGGGCTTTTCATCCTTCTTTGCCACTAAATGTCGAATTGTCGCGTGTTCTGTATACACTATCACCTTTGTTCCAATCAGATATGCGCGAAATTTATCAAAGGTGTACACCACTGCCAATAACTCCTTCTCTGTGGTGGTGTAGTTCAACTATGCATCTGTAAGGGTCTTGCTGGCATAATACATCACATGAAACATCTTCTCTTTCCCCTGCCCCAAAGCAGTCCCTATGACGTAATTACTGGAATCACACATCAACTTAAATGGCAAATCCCAATCTGGTGCAGTAATAATTGGTGTTGATGTTAATCTCCCTTTTAAGTGCTCAAATGCCGATATGCAAGCCTCATCAAAATTAAATTATGCATCCTTCTCCAATAAACTGCATAGTGGTTTAGTTATCTTGGAGAAGTCCTTGATGAATCTGTGGTAGAAACCTGCATGTCCCAGAAAACTACGAACACATTTTACTGAAGTATGTGATGTCAATTTCTCAATAGTCTACAGCTTAGCCCTATCCACCTCTAGTCCCTTCTTCAAAACCTTGTGTCCCAGTATGATTTCTTATTATACTATGAAGTGGCACTTTTCCCAGTTTAGCACTAGATTCGTCTCAATGCACCTCTTCAAAACCATTACCAAATTTTAAAGTCATAACTCAAATACCTCCACGTTCTGTTCCACCATGTCCAAAAATATAGCCATCATGCATCTCTAAAAGGTGGCTGGAGCATTGCACAGTCCAAAAGTCATCCTTTTAAAAGCAAAGGTGTTGTATGGACATGTGAAGGTAGTCTTTTCCTGGTCTTCTAGAGATATCATAATCTGATTGTAGCCCGAATATATATCAGAAGGTAATAGTACTCATGACCTGCTAATCTGTCCAACATCTTATCAATAAATGGTAGTGGAAAATGATCTTTCCTTGTAGCTTTGTTGAGCCTGCGATAGTCTATACAGACTCTCCACCCCATTACTGTTTGTGTTGGAATTAGTTCATTATTCTCATTTGAAACCACGGTCATACCACCCTTCTTCGGTGCACACTTCACTGGGCTCACCCATGAGCTGTCTAAAATCAGATAGATTATGCCTGCATCCAGCCGTTTCAGTACCTCTTTCTTGACCACTTCTTTCATTATCGGAGTAAGAATTCTTTGTTGTTCCACCGACGACTTACTATCATCTTCTAATAGGATCTTATGTATACAAAAAGAAGGGTTGATCCCTTTGATATCTGTTATGGTCCATCCAATAGCTGATTTGAATTCTCTAAACACTCGTATCAATTTTTCTTCCTGAAAAGATGTTAGTGCAGTATAAATAATCATAGGTAGCTTTGAATCTTTATTTAAAAATGCGTACCTGAGATGATATGGAAGTGGTTTTAATTCAAGTTCTGGAGGTGTCTCAAGAGATGGCTTTAATTTTACCAATGTCTCTACAACTTTTGTCAACGGCTTGACAGGTGTTCTGAATTTTTTGAATTGTGGAGTGGTATCCTGATATTGCACAAGTTTGTCGAATTCCTCATCCTCCAATTCTAAATTTTCAGAAATGACACCCCTCAATGGTTCATAACCCACCAGACTTTCAACTTCATCATTTAATACACGGTCCACCAAATCAACTCTGAAACATTCTTCTTCATCTGCTGGGAACTTCATTGATTTGAAGACATTAAAAGTAATCTCCTGATTATGTACACGCATAGTGAGCTCCCCTTTCTGCACACCTATAAGAGTCCTTCATGTGGCTAAGAATGGTCTCCCTAGTATGATTGGTATACTTTTATCTTCATCGTAATCCAGAATGATGAAGTCAGCCGGAAAGATAAATTTATCCACTTTCACCAGTACATCCTCAACTATTCCCCGTGGATATGTGATGGATCTATCAGCTAGCTGCAACGAAATGTTTGTCGACCTTGGAGCTGACAATCCAAACTGATTAAACACTGACAAGGGCATCAGATTGATACTTGCCCCAAGATCACATAGACATTTCTCGAAGTTAATTTTTCCAATCGTGCATGGAATTGTGAAACTGCCCGGATCTTTCAGCTTTGGAGGTAGTTTATGCTGAAGCACTGCACTGCATTCCTCTGTCAAGGCTACTGTCTCAAACTCGTCTAAACTCCTCTTCCTTGACAATATACCGTTCATGAACTTTGCATAACTTGGCATCTGTTCCAAATTCTCCGCGAAAGGTATATTAATCTGCAGCTTCTTAAATACCTCCAAGAACTTGTTGAACTATTTATCTTCCCTCTGCTTATTCAATCTCTGCGGATACGGAATCGGAGGGTGAATTAATGGTACTGTACTTTTAGGCTTCTCAACTGAACCAACTTTATCTTTTTATTCTTGCTGTAACTTAGAATCCTCATGATGTTCTTTCTGCTCAGCCGACTGCTCTGCATCGCGCGACCGCGCGACCTCCCTTTGTAAATCAGGCGCGGCCGCGCCTGGTGAATTTTTTACATACTGCTTCCCAGACCTGAGTGTTATAACCTGGCACTGTTCCTTCATTTCTCTTCGTGGATTTGCTTCTGTATTACTTGGAAATGAACCATGGGGCCTGTTGTTAAGCATGTTCGCCATTTGCCCCATCTGAGTTTCCAGATTCTTAATAGCCACTGCTTGGCTTTTGATCATAACCTCTGTATTCACCATGTACTTCATCATCATATCCTGCTTTTCTTATTTCTTTTCTTGCTGAGGTGCAGCTGGAGTGTGATGTTGTTGTTGTTGAGAAAATCCCGGTGGAAAAGGTGGTGTTGGTGTAAACTGTGGTTGAGATGGCTGTGACTGAAATTGTTGATTCAGCTGAAACTGATTCTGCTAATGCCCTTGGTTATTTGACCAACTGAAGTTTGGATGATTGCGGTTGTTGGGGTTGTATGTGTTCTGAAACTATCCTTTGTCTTTCCTATAATTTCCCACATACTGTACCGACTCCGAGCTGATGGCACACTGATCCGTGGAGTGTGATCCTGCACATATCTCACATACAAAGGCAACTATTTTTTCTTTGTTCTCGGCTATTGAATCTATTTTCTTCGCCATAGCTGCCATCTGTACCGACAACTGAGTAATAGCATCCACTTCCATCAAACCTGTAACTTTGGGCTGTGACATCCTAGATGTAGGGTTCTGAAAATCATGTGCTGCCATTATCTCGATAAGGTTATAAGCCTCCTCATAACTATTTGCCCATAATGCTCCTCCTGCACCTGCATCTACAATCGGGCTAGACTTCCATCCCAATCCATTATAGAATGTGTTGATCACCATCCAATCTGACATACCATGGTGCGGACACTTCCGTAGCATCTCTTTGTATCTCTCCCAGGCCTCATATAAAGATTCACCCTGTTGTTGCTCGAACTGAGAGATTGTTGTCCTCCTTTTCGCAGTCTTAGCCATTGGGAAAAACTTGGCTAAGAACTTCTGTGCTAAGTCCTCCCATGTAGTTATAGATCATGCTGGCAAAGAATGAAGCAAACTTCTCGCTTTATCCCTCAATAAAAACGGAAATAGCCTAAGTCTGATTGCATCCTCCATCACCCCCATTATATCTGAACGTGTTACATATCTCAATAAAACTCAAAATGTGTTCATTCGGATCATCCGTAGCAGCACCCCCAAACTATACCGAATTTTGTACCATCTGAATAGTGCCCGTTTTTATCTCGAAAGTATTAGCTGCTATCATTGGTCTGACTATGCTAGACTGTAATCCATTAATATTAGGCATGTAATATTCTCTCAGAGCCCTATGCTCCTCTCTTTGCTCTTCTCCTTTTCCCTCGGCTGCCATATTAGATGTAGTACCCTCTAACTGTGCTTATAAATTTCTACGAACTCTTGCTTTCCAACCTCTCCCGTTTATGTTGTCCTGAGCAGGTGTTAAGTCAGGATTGGATGACCGCGTGCGCATAAAATTTATACAAGTTCCTGAAACAAAAACAAAAACAAAAATTGAAATGAGACAAGATTAGATTTGTCTAAGTCATACAATATAGCTTAAAACTAATGATAATAATAAAAATTTAAACGCCTTTCCCCGGCAACGGCGACAAAAACTTGTTGCCTCTTTTTTAGTTCTAACAAAATAGCTCTAAATCATTCAAGCATACATGTGTCAACAAGAAATACAGAGTAAGTCGAGTATCGATCCACGAAGAAAGTTGTCTAAATTAAACTATTATGCATCAACTAAATCACTATTTTTATATGCTTAAACTAATACTTATAATTGTGAATTATTCTAAATGCAAATAATACCTAAAATAAGAATAATAATGTAATAAATGAAGTCTGGAGATAATGGGATCCTAACTTCATTTAACAATTCATCTAATTACAACCATCATGCAAGATTGTTCATGTATCACAGAAAAGTAGCCAAGAGCACAAACGTAGACATAACCATTTTTCAACGTATTATGACCTACTCACATAACATCCACATACGATAGACATCATGTAATCATCAATAAAACCAATCGCACTATATTTCTATGTGAGATTGTAGCAATATTGAATTTAAGCACAAACCCTTATTTAACTCATACGGTGAAACAATATATGTCTATCTAATTCACGAAATACAAAGCTAAGCAAAACAGCCCCATATACGCATGTTATCATGATTACAACCATACTCGTATGTTATCTTTCAATTCCATACAAGTACCTAAAACGAATGGCGATCAATCATTCATACATACAAATCAACCATAATAGAAATTCCTTATGACACATAAAACAGTCCAGCAATTAGGCCATAAGTTAGACTACATATTAAACTCCATTAGAATCCTATAATGGAGTTCAGTTCATGACTTAACCAAAAGCCGTTATGGGATCAAAGCAACGCATGGAAAATAAACAAATAATTGAAAGAGAGAAAAGAGAATCAATCAAACCCAATTGCTGATTATAAACTAAACGTAATGTTCAAATCCTCAGTAATATCCAACAACATAAAAGTAAAGCATTCACAATGACTGAATTCCAAATAAGAAGTAGAAAATAAGAAATATATGATTAGTTTCACATTGGAATACTCTCCAAGTGTAAACCCTAGTTGTCTCCTATGAAAAGTACGTAAAACTGAAGATAATCGTGTCTAGTGCAAACCATAATCGTCTATACAAACTCAAACACCTGAATTTTAAAAATTAAAATAAAGTCAGCAGCCTCGGTCAACTACACGCGTGGCAGCGCGAGATCCTAGTGCACCACAGGCGTGGGCACGCTTGGTAAAATTTTTCGGCTCTGCAAGTGTGTGGCGCGGGCGCGTGCTTCCTAGCTCTTATAGTCGCGCGGCCGCGCGGCTCTTGCAATCTGCAATCTGTGCTCTGCTGCAGCTTGTTCCTTCCATGCTCCATTTCTTTTGTCCAATCGACTCTCGTGTCATGCCATCACAGATCTCATATCACATTCCAACGCCGAGCTATGCCATTTCCTGCACTTTCACACCAAATGAGTTCTCAGTATATGCAATGAAAAATAACACGAAATGCAACTAAAAACTCACTAAAACGAACTTGAGATAGGCATAGTTGTCGTGAATTGATATCCAATAAGTAGGCATAAAACCTACTTATCACATATTATTATGATTATGCCATTAACTTCTTAAATAATTATTCTTCTTTTTATGGTGTGACCCTTTAGGTTCTCTATATTCAACTGGTTGTGAATAAATCAATTAGAACAATTCTAATCTTATTTAAATAAATAAATTAAACAATTAATTTATTTAAATAAATAATATTTATTTATAATAGGGATAAGCCTCCCTAGCGATCAACGACTTTCCAGATAATATTGATTTCAACATTAATCATAAAAGAATATTTGAGTAAATAGTTACCGTACAATTCAATCCATCCACCATATAATGTCCCAATTAAATATAAGACATGAAATTTGTGACGCCCCCAAAATAGGTATACAACATCCATTCTGAGTTGTCAAAATACATGGTACAGATACAACTACTACTTTATTAATACAACATAAAAACTTTGAGTTTAAATACAAATATTGTCATCTATACAATATCCACACTCAAATAAGTCCTCATTATAATTATTGATACAATATTTTATAAAAATGGTGAGGACTACTAAAACGACTTTCTAGAACCACTTCTAGAACCATCATTCCACACCCCGACTAGTATTCGCTACATTCTCGCCTCCTTAGAAGAAAAATGGAACAACAAGGAAAATGGTGAGCTCAACTTTCTCAGTAAAGAATATTATGACTAAAATAATATAAAAAAAAATTTAGTTAGTCGTCAACATGGGAAAAATCTGATAAAATACAATAGACAACAAGTTTCAGATCAATATTCGTAGCAGAAAATAATAATTCATTGGAGAGTTACGTAGAGAATTAAATCTACTATTATCTATGAATTTACAAGTCCATCATCAATATTTTATCCATGTAACATCAATCAATATTCATCTTTGTACTACATGCTAAAGATATTCATCAGTTGGTCATGTTTATCTTTGCACTACGGGCCAAAGATATTCATCAGAAATCAATCATCTTTGCACTACAGGCCAAAGATATTCAGTTATATCATCATTTAGGACTGAGGATGATGAAAATATTTTAAAGAAAAAGAATCTAGTGAAACAAAAGAATTAATATTAAGGATTCGTATTTCAACTATTCCATGTCCAAAAATACCTCATAAATAATCATAGTGGAGTAAAATTCATGAATGATCAAAACATGGATACAATCAAAGCTAGTATCCATATTTGATATTTTGGACGAAAAACGAAAATTTAATTTTCCTGTGAATAGTGCCGTATACTGAATAGTGTTGTATACGTGAATAGTAACCCTGACACAAAAGGCAAGAATTTCACAAAAAAAATATTACTAATATTCCTGCATAATGATATTGAAAGAAACAAAATCATTTAAAAAATAATAATATCCCTTACCTCGAAAAGACAGTACTTCTGACTGAAATTCTGAATATAGTGCTGAAGGGAACTTGCACCGTATAACCACACTCAAAGTATAAAAATACTCACAAGAATATGCTCACTATATAGAGAGAGAAATAGAGACAAAACTTCAGTTTCTGGTGTGATTTTCAATTCTAACCTAAGCACCCTAATTATAGGAAAATGCTTAGAACACCAAAACATAAAATTTAATAAAATAATAATATATTTATATAATTCTCCTTAGCCCACCTCTAGACATTTGAATTCAACACATTGATAACACATTAAGCTCACTCAATTTAACAAAAACGTTTTTCTTAAAAAATAACTAAAACGGTAATAACTGCGCCATTATTTATAAATAACTTATATTTGTCGTTTTTTTCATCCAATCGCTTTCCGTTATGGGGCCCACACAAGGCTGCGCCGTCGTACAAATATTCGCCGACAGTAAGAATATTCCACGACCAAATGAATATTCTCCGATAAAAATGAATATTTTATAACCACTTGCTTATTTGAAATATTTGCGCATTTTACCCATAACTAACCACATTAATCAAATCAACCCTTACTATTTCAAAATAATAAATAGAGGAAATTTAATTTTATTTATAATAAGTTGGGGTCTTACAAAATTACTGTTAAGTCTTATTTTATTTAATTATATGTATTTCGACTATTAAATGCACAACACCAAATAATACAAATTAGAAACTCTTTTCTAATTTCATTTTTCCTTGGCCAAGGACTACTGGGTTGTAATTTATCGAATCACATAAGACATTTCTCTTCGTTTACTAGATGTGGTAGATTCTTTATTGCTCATACATTATCTCAAGTCAAAGTATAATTCATCGTACACAAGATACTATGATGATCTCAAGTCCAAGGATCACTTGTACTACTATCACTACAGGAATTCCTATTAACAGGCAAGTAAAACTCCATTAGGTATTCCTTAGCGAGCCACGTTCAGTGAACTTATTATCTAATAAGCACCTACATACTTGCTTTAGTGTCTCCATACAAATGATCATGAGATCAATCATCCTCATTCAATGAGCAAGCAACGTATGTACCAATCTATCCAGATTCACTAATCCCCAATTTAGTAATCCAACGATTGGGAAATATTTTAGTTTTAAGTTTTTTAAGAATTTAGATCTCATTAGAATGATCATCATCATTATTCTAAAAGCATTGCTTAAAACTATGGGTTTATCACATATTATAAAACAGCATCATGTAGATAATTAAAAGCCTTTAATAAATTAATACTTTTTATTAATAAATTAATAAGATTGTTACAAAGTATATATTTTATCATCAAACATGATTGGCTCGTGTGCATATTACTTTCAATCTCCCATGTGCACTAAAGCCAATCGCCATGATATCCATACCCTTTTTCTCTAATTGACGATTATCCTGCTGTTGGATCAGCTTTAGTTAATGGATAGGTAATGTTGTTCTTGAGAGTCCACTGTCTCTATTGTGATTTCCCGTCTTTCAATGATTCATATAATCAAATGAAGGTGCCACAACACATGTTTAGATCCAAGATGAGACTTAGGAACTATTCCTAGTCCTGTAATGAACTTTTCATCCAAATAATCAACTTGTAGCTTCATTTATAGCTATATACTTTGTCTTTATCAGAAAACCAACAACTCTTTGTGGTTCAGAACCTTTCCAATTCACAATACCACCGTTCAAGGTAATACGTTACCTTAAAGTTGATTTTTGTTGTCTTGGTCTATCTAAAAAACTTGAGTCAGTTAAGCCCTCTAGTTTTAATTTAGACCCACCATAAATTTTAATCATATCATTAGTGCCAGTTAAGTACTTTAAGATGTTTTTCACTGTCTTAAAGTGATCTTCTCTAGAATATGACTGATCAACGTCAGGTTTCGTATATTTCATTGTATACATGATTGTCACTCATGCGATCTCTCTTTTAAGGAGTCTATGAGGACTGTTAAGAGAGATACACTCCATGGCTCATCAACATGAGTTATCTCTTGAAGTTTGCCATGCTAAAAGACTTTAGCATCAAATGAATATATTTTCATTGGGTTAAGTTGAGAATCCTTTTAAATCTATCTATATAGATTTGTATCCCCCAATTAAGATACTCTTCCCAAATCATTCATCGAGGAATGTTTAGATAACTTTATCTTTACTGATTGTAGCATTGGTATGTCATTCCTTATCCGTAGTATATCAACATATAATACTAGAAATGTCACGACGCTTCCACTGACCCTTTTGTACACGCTAGTTTCATTCTTGTTTTTGTTAAAATCAAACCTTTTTGATTGTCTCATCAAAACGAATGTTCCATATTTGAGAAGCTTGAATCAATCCATTTCTCTGAGTGTCTACAACTATTACCTCATCGTATGTAACTGGATCATCATCTTCTATTATGTGTACCTCATTATCATTATCTATGATGAATCCATACCTCCTAGGTATCTTCAGTACTATTCCAGATTTACGATTCGGATATGATATAATAGGTCTATCTACAGGTTCCTCTAATTTGACTTATAGTATTTTGTGGTTCTTGAACTCTTCAAGATCTATTATTGTAAGACCCTGAATTTTATGAAATAAAAATATTCAATTTTTTTATAGTTACTATTCATGAGTTACTATTCACGAGTTACTATTCATGAGTTATTATTCATGAGTTACTATTCACGAGTTACTGCATGATAAAATTTTTCGTAAGAAGGCATTATTCAATAATTGTTACAATAATTACTGTTTAATATTTTATTTTATTGATTCAATAATTGGTACGTTGATATTTTATATTATTGTTGTTTCAATAATTGTCACGACACAGTATTTCCCATTATCATATCAATAATTCATATTATTTGGATAATATTATTAGATAGCATTATTGGCAATGTCTAGAAAGTTCTGTGAAGGAGAGGTTTGGTTATCTAATTGCGCGCCAGTAAGGAGAAATCCTTATTGGAAAACCCCCTCTTTCATGGGAACTGCCTGATTGTCAGTATTGTGATTCTGTAATATTATTTGTGAATAATTATTTATTGATAAGGAAAATATTCATTTTATGTGGTTATAGATGGAGAAATTTTTTTAATGTAACAGTCGTTGAAAATTGATATTTTATCTTTTCTGATAAAATATATTATTATATTACAGTAATATAATAATGGTGATATTTTTACAATGAATGTGTGATATATAAATAAATGAGGAGGAATAGTAGTTTTGTTGTATTAAATGCTAAACACATGTTTTGTGTGTTACAAAAAATATTCAACACATGTTAAACATGATGATGTACACAAATTTTGACTTAAATTTGATTATAGCTTGTAAAATTGTTCGTTTGTGGATTCCAGTCAATTTCTGTTTGGAATTTGGAAAATCTTTCTTCTGCAAAGTTGTAGAGAATGGAATTTCCTATGGAAAGGACATGTGGTTTGAATTTTTCTAATAAAAGGGCTATTTATTATGAATTATCGAAGTTCCGAAGTTATAGAATAATTGATTTTTGAAAGTTTTAAGTGTTTTATTTAAGAAAAACGTTTTTAACACTTTGGTGGGCCCCAGTTTCATGTGTTAAATTGCTGAATTCAGATTCAAAGGTGTGCTAAGGAAATTTTATTATAAATAATATTATTTTAATAAATTTTCTACTTTGGTGTTCTAAGCAATTTCATATAAATAGGTGCTTAGGTTAGAATTTAAAATCACACCAGAAACTGAAGTTTTCTCTCTATTTCTCTATATATATTATCGAGTGTATTCTTGTGAGTATTTTGATATCATGAGTGTTGCTATACGTTGTTAGTTCATTCAGCGTTATTCTGGTCAGAAGTACTGCTCTTTTGAGGTAAGGGATATTGTCGTTAGTATATGTAAGGGTTATTATGTTTTTGAATTTTGAAATTTTTTTGAATCTTCAAAAATTCTGGAAAAATTTGAAATGATAGTTTGATGAGCTTTGTAGATTGTGTCAAAAAATGGCGATTTTTGGATGTCTAGATTAGGAGTTGTGGATTTTATGAGAAAAGACTATTTTAAAGGTAACCACTTATAACTCCTTGTGATTAACTCTAAAACTGATGAAATTTTTATTGGGAGTACATCTATATAACATTAGTATACTCTGCAAATTTTGGAAATTTTGGATAAAAGTACAATTTATGATAACTGTCTAAATATTCGGTGGTTTTGGCCATGTGAAAAATAGTAAATAAATTTTAAAAATTCTGAAAAAATATATGTTCAATATAGGACTATATTATGCTAAATCACAGAAAAAAAATATTTTTGGAACTGATTTGGTATTTTTCATGAAATATTCTAGTTATGAGTAAATGAATTAAATATGTTATGTGAAGTAAGAAAATTGAAAAATATGATTTTATGGCTTGAGAATCATATATGAGGTATATGCAGATTTTTGATGAGGGTTTTGGTTATTGGTGATGAAATCTTATGAGTTTGGCATTTTAGGATGATTAAATGCATTTATTAATAAAGTGTAATCAATGAAACTAAATTATTTATAAGTTTAAAAAATGATTAAAATATTGTTGTAGTATTAATAATAATAGATTATGAGATTCTTAAGTGATTTATAATATTTTGATTAAGGTGTTATGAGATCATTGATTTATAAACCTTACTCTAGAAATTAAATCTATATGTTGATTATATTATTTTATTATCATATATTGTAAGACCCCAACTTATTATTAATGAAATTTAATTTTCTCTATTTATTATTTTGAGATAGTAAGGGTTGATTTGATTAATGTGGATAGTTATGGGAAAAATACGCAAATATTTAAAAATAAGCAAGTGGTTATAAAATATTCATTGTTGTCGGGGAATATTCGTTTGGTCGTGGAATATTCGTACTGTCGGGGAATATTCGTACGACGGGGCAGCCATGTGTGGGCCCCATAACGGAAAGCGATTGGATGAAGAAAACGATAAATATAAGTTGTTTAAAAATAACGGCGTAGTTGTTACCGTTAATACTGTTAAAATACTCGGTGGTTAAAACACAGTAGCACACGGTATTGCACCAATTATTGATTCTTATGTAAGAAGGCACTACTCAATAATGGATACAGTAATTACTATTAAGTATTTTGTTTTATTGATTCAATAATTGCTGCATTTGATATTTTATATTACTGTTGTTTCAATAAATTGTCATTACACAGTATTTTCCATTATCGAAGCAATAATTCATATTATCAGAATAATATTATTAGAAAACATTATTGACAATGTCTATAAAGTTCTATCTAAGGAGAGGTTTGGTCACTTAATTGCACGCCAGTAAGGAGAGATCCTTATTGGAAAGCCCCTCTTTCCTAGGAACGGCCTGCTTGCCAGTACTGTGATTCTGTAATATTATTTGTGAATAATTAATTATTGATTTATATTATGAGGAAAATATTGATTTTATGTCGATATAGATGGAGAAAATTTTTAATGTGACAATTGTTGAAAATTAATATTCTATCTTTTTCTAATAAAATAATTCATTTAAATATATTATTTTAATAATATATTAACGGTGATATTTTTATAATGAATGTGGGATATATGAGTATATGAGGAGGAAGAGTATTTTTGTGGCATTAAATGTTTAACACATATTTTGTGAGTTGGTGGACACAATTATTGACTGAAATTTGATTATAGCTTGTAAAATCGCACGTTTGTGGATTTCGGTTAATTTGTGTTTGGAATTTGGAAAAAATTTCTTCTGTAAAGTTGTAGAGAATTGAATTTCCTATAAAAACTCGCGAGATTCGAATTTTCTGACAAAATGGCTATTTATTATGAATTATTGAAGTTCCGTTTTAAATATTTTTTTTAATAAAAACGTTTTTCTCACTTTTTCTAGAAGATGAGCACGTGGGATATGTTAGAAATCTAATTTTCCGAGGAGGCGTATGAAATTTATTATTAATAATATATTTTAATAAATATTCTGCTTTGGTGTTCTAAGCATTTTCCTATAAATAGGGTGCTTAGGTTAGAATTGAAAATCACACCAGAAATTGAAGTTTTCTCTCTCTATATTATCGAGCGTATTCTTGTGAGTATTTTGAGTATACTTTGAGTACTGTTGCTATACGGTGCAAGTTCAAGTCATAGCTTATATCCAGTGTTTCAACTAGAAGTATTGTCTTCCGAGGTAAGGGATATTTTTTTTAATGATATTATTTCTTCTAATATCATTATGCCAAAGTATTGATCTGAACTTTTAATCAAATTTGGAACTTTTTGTGTCGGAGTTATTATTCACGTATACATCACTATTCACGTATACGACACTATTCACGAATACGGCACTATTCATCGAAAAATGAAAATTTTCCTTTTCGTCTAAAATATCTATTGTGGATACTAACTTTGATTGTATCCATGTTTTGATCATTCTTGAATTTTACACCACTATGATTATTTTGAGGTATTTTTGGACATGGATAAAATAAAGTACGAATCCTTAATACTTAATCCTTAATCCTTGTCATTTTGTTTCACTGGATTCGTTTCTTTAAAAATATTTTTCATCATCCTCAGTCTTAAATGATGATATAATTGAATATCTTTGGCCTGTAGTGCAAAAATGAATGATTTCTAATGAATATCTTTGGCCCGTAGTGCAAAGATGAACAGGTGTTTAAATGAACATGACCAACTGATGAATATCTTTGGCCTGTAGTGCAAAGATGAATATTTGATTTCAGTTATATATTGATTGATGTTACAGGGATAAAAGATAGACGATGAACTTTTAAATTCATACATAGAAGATAGTAGTTTCCATTCTCTACTTAACTCTTCAAATGAATTATTATTTCCGCTGGGAATATTGATTTAAAACGTGTTGTCTATTGTATTCTATTATATTTTTCCTTGTTGAAGACTAACGATAATTTGTTGTATAATATCTTAGTCATAATATTTTTTTACTGGGCTAATTGAGCTCACCCTTTTCCTTTTTGTTCCATTTTTCTTCTCAGGATGTGAAAATATAGCGAGTACGAGTCGGGGTATGGAATGAAGGTTCTAGAGAATGTTTTTTAGTAGTCCTCACCATTTTTGAAAAATAATGTATCAATAAATGTGATGAGGATATATTTGAGTATAGATATTGTCTAGAAGATAATGTTTGTATTCAAACTCACAGTTTTACTGTTGTAATAATAAAGTTGTAGTTATTTTTGTACCATGCATTGATAACTCATAATGGGTGATGTATACCTGTTTTGAGGGCGTGACAGTTGGTATCAGAGCTTAGGGATATGATCACTGGCTGAGGTCGGGGAATAGAACTAGGAGGGGAAAGACGAGTAAATCCTTCGCTAGTGTGTCCTACCTAAACTTATTTATTAGTTGGTCAGTATATAAAGATATTATGTGATATAATGATTTCCTTAATTAACCCTTGTTTTATGACAGTATTTGAGAATGTCGACTGAGAATATTAATAGTGGAAATGAGACCGTGGAGGCGCCTGTACTCACCAACGAGGAGAACGTGCAACAGGCTGGCAATGTTCCTCCTGTGAACAATACCACTGAGCAGATGATGAACGAGGGAATGTTTAGAAGCTTTTTGCAGTTCATTCAAAATCAGACGAGGGAGACTCGTGTTCAAAATACAGGAGGAAATGATAGCAATTCACGGGTTGTCACAGCCAAGCAGTTCAAAGAGTTGGGACCACCAAAATTTAAGGGAAAGCCAGATCCGATCATGGAGGAAACATGGGTCAAACAAATTACCAAGATATTCGATGTCTTGGGTTGCACGGAGGAACAAAAGGTTCCATTCGCCACCTTAATGTTCCGTGGCGAGGCAGACTACTAGTGGGAGTCTGTGAAGCGTACCCATCCAGCCGCACTCAGCATGTCTTGGGAGACATTTCAGAAACTATTTAATGACAAATACTTTCCTGAAAGTGTTCGTCATATGAAGGAAGTGGAGTTTATTAGACTGGAGAAGAATAACATGACGGTGTTCCAGTACGAGGCAAAGTTTGCAGAGTTATCCAAGTTTGTACCTCATTTGGTGGAGAATGAGGAACGTATGACGCTGATGTTTCTCAGAGGTTTGAAACCCGACATATGTTAGTATCTCATTTCTCATAAATTTTCTCTCTATTCAGATGTTGTAAACAGGGCTCAATTATTAGAGAGAGATAATGAGTACGGTAAACCGAGGGACCACAATCAGTATCATACCGGAGATAGCAGTCAACAAAAAAACGATAACCAGCGGAGAAAGAAAAAGACGGACAAAAATGGTAACCACTCTGGTGGTAATCATTCCCATGAAAATAGAAGAAGCGAGTCAGGAGGAGATTTTAAAAAGAGGAGATTTAACAATGACCATGTGAAGATGACAGTGCCGAAAACAACTGGTTCTAAGGGAGGAGAACGACCACCAGTCATATGCTATAAATGTGGGAAAGAGGGACATATCAGTCCAAACTGCCCACAACAGTTCAAGGTATTCTATAATTGTGGAAAGGAAGGACATATCGCTCGAGATTATACGGTAGCGAAACCTAGTTCAGCGGGGACGGTGACTCAAAAGACTGTCCCAGAAAAGTCAAAGTCAACGGTTCCTGGAAGAGCATTTGTTGTGACTGGTCAAAATGCGAGGAACCCAAACGAGGTGATTACGGGTAAGCTATTTATAAATTCTTGCGAAGTTTACACCTTACTTGATACCGGTGCTACCCATTCATTTATCTCTCCGACTTGTGCTCAACGTTTAAACTTGACTCCGGAGAAATTAGACTTTGACTTATCTGTGGAAACTCCGTTAGGAGAAACTTTCATCACATCCACTGTTTATAAATCTTTTTTGATTCAAGTTGGCACCATCACCTTACCTGTTGACCTCATCTCTTTAAAGATACTTGCTTTCTATGTGATTTTAGGGATTGACTGGTTAACTATTCATCATACCAAAATTGATTGTTTTCATAAGGTTGTTATTTTTTATATTCCTAACAAACCTGTTGGACGAATTCAAGCAACTAAACCATTAAAATCAATCACTGTCATATCTAATCATAAATCTATTCGTTTATTGAAAAATGGATGTCAAGCTTTCTTAGCCCATGTTATGGATTTGAATAAAGACACGTCAAATTTGAATAATATTTCTGTTGTTATTGACTTTCCTGACGTATTTCCTGAAGAACTTCCCGGTCTACCCCCAGAACATGAAGTTGAATTCTTTATTGATCTTGAACCTGGTACAAAGCCCAATTCTAATACCCCATATCGAATGGCTCCTATTGAACTTCAGGAGTTAAAGGTTCAACTACAGGAATTATTGGACATCAGTTTCATTCGTCCTAGTGCATCTCCTTGGGGTGCTCCTATTTTATTCGTAAAGAAGAAAGACGGGAGTATGCGACTTTGTATTGACTATCGGGAATTGAACCATGTCACCATCATGAATAGGTATCATCTACCTCGTATTGATGACCTGTTTGACCAGTTGCAAGGAGTACAATTCTTTTCAAAGATCGATCTTTGTTCTGGATATCATCAGCTGAAGATTAGAACTGAGGATATTCCAAAGACTGCCTTCAGAACTCGGTACGGGCATTATAAATTCTTAGTCATGCCTTTCGGATTGACTAATGCTCCTGCGGCTTTCATGGATATGATGAACCGAGTATTCAAGGAATATTTGGATCAGTTCGTTGTTGTCATTATTGATGACATCCTCATATATTCCAAAAGTCGTGAAGATCATGAGCACCATTTGAAGCTGGTACTCCAAAGGCTTCGTGAATATAAACTATATGCCAAATTGAAGAAATGCGAGTTCTGGCTTAAGGAAGTAGCATTCCTTGGGCACGTGGTGTCAAAACATGGAGTATATGTTGATCCGGTGAAGATTGAATCAATACAAAGTTGGGAGCAACCGAAGTCGGTGACTGAAGTACGTAGCTTTTTGGGCTTAGCTAGTTATTATCGGAGATTTGTGGAAGGATTTTCTCGAATCGCTACTCCATTAACTCAGCTGACTCGGAAAGATATAAAATTCGCATGGAGCGAGGAATGCGAGAAGAGTTTCCAAGAGCTCAAGAAGAGACTCATTTCGGCACCTGTTCTAACAATACCATCTGGTACGGATGGATTTGTTATCTACAGCGATGCTTCAGGCAAAGGATTAGGATGTGTTCTCATGCAACGTGGGAAAGTCATAGCATATGCCTTGCGACAACTTAAAGAGTATGAGAGGAATTATCCTACTCATGATCTAGAGTTGGCAGCAGTCGTTTTCGCGCTAAAGATCTAGAGGCACTATCTATATGGGGAGAAAGTGGAGATATATTCAGACCATAAAAGTCTAAAATATTTCTTCACTCAAAAAGAACTCAACATGCGGCAGCGACGTTGGCTCGAGCTATTGAAAGACTACGACCACACTATTCAATACCATCCTGGAAAAGCGAACGTGGTAGCTGACGCGTTGAGTAGAAGATCATAAGCAGGAACGAGTGTGATGATGTCAAGTATACGCATAGAGCCAACTTTAATTGAAAAAGTTAAGGTTGCTCAAGCCACCGACCCAGAGCTGATGCGTATGAAGAAGAAAGTACATGAAGGAGCTATTCCGGAAGCGAGAATTGATGAAGAAAGAATACTTCGAGTCCACTCTAGACTTTGTGTTCCTAACGACCCTGATTTGAAGTATAAGATTATGATGGAGGCACGCAATACACCATTTGCAATCCATCCTGGAAGTACTAAAATGTATCATGATCTTCGACATACATTTTGGTGGAACAATATGAAGAGAGAGATTGCAAAGTTTATCTCGATGTGTTTAACTTGTCAACGTGTAAAGGCGGAACATCTACTACCTAAGGGTCCGTTGCAACCACTTGAGATTCCGAAATGGAAGTGGAAATACATTACCATGGATTTCGTTACGGGACTTCTTACGGTTTCTCAAGGCATCAATGCCATTTGGGTTATTGTTGATAGATTAACCAAATCTGCTCATTTCTTGCCGATACAGGAGACTTATTCCCTTGAACGTCTTACTAGTATATATGTAAATGAGGTTGTGTGGTTGTATGGCATGCCAGTATCCATAGTATCGGATCGTGACCCAAGATTCACTTCAAGATTTTGGGTTAGCTTGCAAAAAGCTATGGGCACGGATTTACGATTCAGTTCGGCATACCATCCTCAAACGGACGGACAATCAGAGAGGACTATTTAAACTCTTGAAGATTTATTAAGACTCTGTGTCCTAGACTTCAAGGGCAGTTGGGATAAGTATTTACCATTGGTGGAATTCTCTTACAACAATAGTTATCAGGAAAGTATAGGTGTGGCTCCATTTGAAGCATTATATGGACGAAAGTGTCGCTCTCCAATATGTTGGGATGAGGTGGGTGAAGAAACATTGTTGGGACCCGAGTTAGTACGTATGACTACCAAAAAAGATCCAAATGATTCGACAACGTATACAAACGGCACAAGATCGACAAAAGAGTTATGCGGATCTTTCTCGAAAGGACGTGGAATTTAGTATATGGGATCATGTATTGTTGCGAGTTGCTCCATGGAAGGGAGTTACAAGATTTGGGAAGAGGAAAGCTCAATCCACGATTTATTGGTCCATTTCAAATTCTTGACCGAGTAGGAAATGTAGCCTATAGACTCGCGTTACCTCCGAGTATGTCTCGTGTTCATAATGTGTTTTACATATCTGTACTTCGTAAATATGTGAAAGACCCGAACCATGTTATAGAGTTAGAACCGGACGAGATAGCCGAAGACTTAATGTACGAAGAGGTACCTGTTAAGAATTTGGATAGGAAGGAGCATGTCCTACGCACAAAGGTCATACCACAAGTTAAAGTTCTGTGGAGGAATCATGCTGTAGAGGAAATGACCTGGGAATTTGAAATGAAAATGAAAGCGAGGTATCCTCACCTTTTCGAAACACTAGGTACGTATGTCAATTTCGAGGACGAAATTTCATAAGGAGGGGAGGTTGTAAGACCCCAACTTATTATTAATGAAATTTAATTTTCTCTATTTATTATTTTGAAATAGTAAGGGTTGATTTGATTAATGTGGATAGTTATGGGTAAAATACGCAAATATTTCAAAATAAGCATGTGGTTATAAAATATTCATTGTTATTGGGGAATATTCGTTTGGTCGTGGAATATTCGTACCGTCATGGAATATTCGTACGACGGCACAGCCATGTGTGGGCCCCATAACGGAAAGCGATTGGATGAAGAAAACGACAAATATAAGTTGTTTAAAAATAATGGCGTAGTTGTTACCATTAATATTGTTAAAATACTCGGTGGTTAAAACACAGTAGCACATGGTATTTCACCAATTATTGATTCTTACGTAAGAAGGCACTACTCAATAATTGTTACAGTAATTACTATTTCATATTTTGTTTTATTGATTCAATAATTGCTGCATTGATATTTTATATTAATGTTGTTTCAATAAATTGTCATTACACAGTATTTTTCATTATCGAAGCAATAATTCATATTATCTGAATAATATTATTAGAAAACATTATTGGCAATGTCTAGAAAGTTCTGTCTAAGGAGAGGTTTGGTCACCTAATTGCGCGCCAGTAAGGAGAGATCCTTATTGGAAAGCCCCCTCTTTCCTGCGAACGGCCTGGTTGCCAGTATTGTGATTCTGAAATATTATTTGTGAATAATTAATTATTGATTTATATGATGAGGAAAATATTGATTTTATGTGGATATAGATGGAGAAATTTTTTAATGTGACAATTGTTGAAAATTAATATTTTATCTTTTTCTGATAAAATAATTCAATTAAATATATTATTTTAATAATATATTAACGGTGATATTTTTATAATGAATGTGGGATATATGAGTATATGACTAGGAAGAGTATTTTTGTGGCATTAAATGTTTAACACATATTTTGTGAGTTGGTGGACACAATTATTGACCGAAATTTGATTATAGCCTGTAAAATCGCCCGTTTGTGGATTTCGGTTAATTTCTGTTTGGAATTTGGAAAACCTTTCTTCTGCAAAGTTGTAGAGAATTGAATTTCCTATAAAAACTCACGAGATTCGAATTTTCTGACAAAATGGCTATTTATTATGAATTATTGAAGTTCCGAAGCTCCGAAATAATTAATTTTTAGAAGTTTTAAATATTTTTTTTAATAAAAACGTTTTCTCACTTTTTCTAGAAGATGAGCATCTGGGATATGTTAGAAATTTGATTTTCCAAGGAGGCGTATGAAATTTATTTTTAATAATATATTTTAATAAATTTTCTGTTTTGGTGCTCTAAGCATTTTCCTTTAAATAGGGTGCTTAGGTTAGAATTGAAAATCACACCAAAAACTGAAGTTTTCTCTCTCTATATTATCGAGCATATTCTTCTTAGTATTTTGAGTATACTTTGAGTACTGTTACTATACGGTGCAAGTTCAAGTCATAGCTTATATTCGGTGTTTCAACTAGAAGTATTGTCTTCCGAGGTAAGGGATATTATTTTTTTAATGATATTATTTCTTCTAATATCATTATGCCGAAGTATTGATCTGAACTTTTAATCAAATTTGGAACTTTTTATGTCGGAGTTACTATTCACATATACGACACTATTCACGAATACGACACTATTCATCGAAAAATAAAAATTTTCCTTTTCGTCTAAAATATCTATTGTGGATACTAGCTTTGATTGTATCTATGTTTTGATCATTCCTGAATTTTACACCATTATGATTATTTTGAGGTATTTTTGGACATGGATAAAATAAAGTACGAATCCTTAATCCTTAATCCTTAATTCTTAATCCTTGTCATTTTGTTTCACTGGATTCGTTTCTTTAAAAATATTTTTCATCATCCTCAGTCCTAAATGATTATATAATTGAATATCTTTGGCCTGTAGTGCAATGATGAATGATTTCTGAGGAATATCTTTGGCCCGTAGTGTAAAGATGAATATTTGATTTCAGTTATATATTGATTGATGTTATAGGAATAAAAGATAGACGATGAACTTTTAAATTCATACATAGAAGATAGTAGTTTGCATTTTCTACTTAACTCTTCTAATGAATTATTATTTTCGCTGCGAATATTGATTTAAAACTTGTTGTCTATTGTATTCTATTATATTTTTCCCTATTGAAGACTAACGATAATTTGTTGTATAATATCTTAGTCATAATATTCTTTACTGGGCTAGTTGAGCTCACCCTTTTCCTTTTTGTTCCATTTTTCTTCTCAGGAGGTGAGAATATAGCGAGTACAAGTTGGGGTATGGAATGAAGGTTCTAGAGAAAGTTGTTTAGTAGTCCTCACCATTTTTGTAAAATAATGTATCAATAAATGTGATGATGATATATTTGAGTATAGATATTGTCTAGAAGATAATGTTTGTATTCAAACTCACAGTTTTACTGTTGTAATAATAAAGTTGTAGTTATTTCTGTACCATGCATTGACAACTCAAAATGGGTGATGTATACCTATTTTGGGGGCTTCACATATATAACATTCTTATAACCCTAATGATCATATTTCTCTTTGACTTGAGTGTAAAGATGGGTAGATTATTGGTATGATCGTGACTATAGGTTCTCTTTGTCCAGTAGTGCAAAGTTGAATTGTTGACTGGTATGATCATAACCATTTAATTTATAATTGAATATCATTTGCTTAAGTACAAAGGTGAATTGATCAACATATATGGTTATAATTATGGTTTATATAAATTCTGAAATGATTATGTATTTTTCTAAGATATGAATATCTTTGGACTGTAGTGCAAATATCAATTATTGATGAATATCTTTGGTCCGTAGTGTAAAGATGACCCGTTGTTGAATATCATTGGCATGTAGTGCAAAGATGACTTGTTGTTGAATATCTTTGGCATGTAGTTCAAAGATGAATTGTTGATGAATATCTTTGGCCCGTGGTGCAAAGTTGAATTTATTAGTATGATTATGAACGGGAACTGTGATTTGGTATAACCATGATCTTTGATGTTTCAAGTAAAGACAGGTGATGAAAATTATCTTCGTCTTGGATGCGAGAGGAATTTAGAATCACAATTATGATTATGAGATATTCATATGATTGTGGAAAGGAACCTGTTGATTGATGTTACAGGGATAAAGCATTCTTGGTAGACTTTTAACATGGAGAAGATAATAAACTTTATGGTCTATTTGACTCTTCTAATGGATTTCTCGTTCCGCTGTAACTATGGTTGAAAATTTTTATCATCTACCATATGTTCTAAATCTCTGATTTATTACTGATGAAGTCTATTGATAATGTAATTATCTTTAGTCATAATATTCTTTACTGATCTAGTTGTGCTCACCATTTTGCTTCACAATTCCTTTCAGGTAATAAGAGTGTAGCTGGGTCGAGTGAGAATAATAGGGGAATAGTGTGATGGTTCGGGTCAGTTAAAGTTTCTCAACAAATTATAAAACGGAATGACATACAATATATAATTTTATTTAGGACCTAAGATGTGTGTGTCGTATATTATACGTCACTTAATAATTGATTTTGGTGAACAACAATAGGGTGAGGCGAAGCCAACTTTGGAAGGGTGTTTTATCACTATCATACAAGATGTCTAATGACATACAATCTCGCGTTATCATAAGACAAGGTTATGGAAATCCACTCGCTGAGTATATCTACGAGCACTACCTATATGATCTTTGAGTTTATTTCAAACATAATGTTCAATTGTAAATGGTGGAGATAGTTATATGTCAAGAGAAGACTCACCATTGGAAAGAAGATGATAGTAATCTTCTCGTTTTTCTTTGGGGTCTATTGGGTCAACCAATGATAATTCTGTGTGAATATGATATCTATCATAACCTAGACGCATGGCCTCCCATGTACGAAGGTTTCCTTGAGCACTTCCCAAAGATTTAAATTTCTAAAACAGTTCTAGATTGTATCTTTATGTAAGGTATCACTGTAAGGTGCTGTCCATAGTTGGGACATGAGTCATAGTTGGTATTGAAACTCACAGTATATGTGTTGTTGAATTTTGCACGAATATTGTTGTAATAAAGTTGTAGTTGTTTTCTGTACCATGTATTTGGCGACTCAGAATAGGTTGAATGGATTGGACCTTATTTGGGGGCATCACAGTTGGTATCAGAGCTTAGGGATATGATCTCTAGCGGAGATCGGGGAATAGAACTATGAGGGGAGAGATGAGTTAATCATTCGCTAGTGTGTCCTTCCTAAGCTGAATTTTCATACTTAAGTTGACAAATTGTGATATGTCAATTAACCTTTGTTTTGAAGCTGTATTCTAGAATGATATCTGAAATAAAGGAGATGAGCATTGGAGAAATCATGATGACAGGGAAGATGAAATCTGAAATGAAAGTAAGGTATTCTCAACTCTTTGAAATACCAGGTACGTAAATTTCGGGGACGAAATTTCATAAGGAGATGAGATTGTAAGACCCCAAATTTTATGAAATAAAAATATTCAATTTTTTTATAGTTACTATTCATGAGTTACTATTCATGAGTTACTATTCATGAGTTACTATTCACGAGTTACTATTCACGAGTAATATTCATGAAGCATGATAAATTTTTTCGTAAGAATGCATTACTCAATAATTGTTACAGTAATTATTGTTCAATATTTTATTTTATTGATTCAATAACTGATACGTTGATATTTTATATTATTGTTGTTTCAATAATTGTCATGGCACAGTATTTCCCATTATCAGATCAATAATTCATATTATTTAGATAATATTATTAGATAGCATTATTGACAATATCTAGAAAGTTCTGTCAATGAGAGATTTGGTCATCTAATTGTGCGCCAGTAAGGAGAAATTCTTATTGGAAAGCCTTCACTTTCCTTGGATCTGCATGGTTGTCAGTATTGTGATTCTGTAATATTATTTGCGAATAATTAATTATTGATAAGGAAAATATTTATTTTATGTGGTTATAGACTGAGAAAATTTTTTAATTTAATAATTGTTGAAAATTGATATTTTATCTTTTCTGATAAAATATATAATTATATTATAGTAATATAATAATGGTGATATTTTTACAATGAATGTGTGATATATAAATAAATGAGGAGGAAGAGTAGTTTTGTTGCATTAAATACTAAATACATGTTTTGTGTGTTACAAAAAATGTTTAACACATGTTAAACATGATGGTGTACACAAATTTTGACTTAAATCTAATTATAACCTTTAAAATCGTCCGTTTGTAGATTTCAGTCAATTTCTATTTGGAATTTGGAAAAACTTTCTTCAGCAAAGTTTTAGAGAATGGAATTTTCTATGGATAGGACATGTGGTTTGAATTTTTTTGATAAAAGGGCTATTTATTATGAATTATTGAAGTTCTGAAGTTCCAAGATAATTGATTTTTGGAAGTTTTAATTGTTTTATTTAAGAAAAATGTTTTTTACACTTTTGTGGGCCCCAGTTGCATGTGTTAAATTGCTGAATTCAGATTCAAAGGTGTGCTAAGGAAATTTTATTATAAATAATATTATTTTAATAAATTTTCTGCTTTGGTGTTTTAAGCAATTTACTATAAATAGGTGCATAGGTTAGAATTGAAAATCACACCAGAAACTGAAGTTTTCTCTCTATTTCTCTCTCTGTATTATCGAGTGTATTCTTGTAAGTATTTTGATATCTTGAGTGTTACTATACGGTGCAAGTTCGTTCAGCGTTATTTCGGTCAGAAGTACTGCTCTTTTGAGATAAGGGATATTGTCATTAGTATATGTAAGGGTTATTATGTTTTTCAATTTCGAAATTTTTCTGAACCTTCAAAAATTTTGAAAAAATTTGAAATGATAGTTTCATGAGTTTTTTAGATTGTGTCCAAAAATGGTGATTTTTGGATGTATAGATTAGGAGTTATGGATTTTATAAGAAAAGACTATTTTAAAGGTAACTTCTTATAACTCCTCGTGATTAACTCCAAAATTGATAAAATTTTTATCGATAGTACATCTATATAATATAAGTATACTCTGTAAATTTCGAGAATTTTGGATAAAAGTACAATTTATGATAACTGTCTGAATATTCAGTGGTTTTGGCCATGTGAAAAATATTAAATAAATTTTAAAAATTCCGAGAAAAATATATGTTCAATATGGGACTATATTATGCTAAATCCCAGAAAAGAAATATTTTTGGAACTGATTTGGTATTTTTCATGATATTGTTCTAGTTATGAATAAATGAATTAAATATGTTATGTGAAGTAAAAAAATTAGAAAATATGATTTTATGGCTTGAGAATCATATATGAGGTATATGCAGATTTTTGATGAGGTTTTGGTTATTGGTGATGAAATCTTATGAGTTTGGCATTTTAGCATGGTTAAATACATTTATTAGTAAAGTGTAATCAATTAAAATAAATTATTTATAAGTTTAAGAAATGATTAAAATATTATTGTAGTATTACTAATATTAGATTATGAGATTATTTAGTGATTTATAACATTTTGATTAAGGTGTTATGAGATCATTGATTTATGAGATCATTGATTTATGAATCTTACTCTTGAGATTAAACCTATATGTTGATTATATTGTTTTATTATCATATATAACATTCTTATAACCCTAATGATGATATTTCTCTTTGACTTGAGTATAAAGATGGGTAGATTATTGGTATGAACGTGACTATAGGTTCTCTTTGTCCAGTAGTGCAAAGTTGAATTGTTGACTGGTATGATCATGACAATTGAATTTATAATTGAATATCATTAGCTTAAGTGCAAAGGTGAATTGATCAACATATATGGTTATAATTATGGTTTATATAAATTCTAAAATGATTATGTATTTTTTTGAGATATGAATATCTTTGGCTTGTAGTGCAAATATCAATTATTGATGAATTTCTTTGGTCCGTAGTGTAAATATGACCCGTTGTTGAATATCTTTGGCATGTAGTGCAAAGATAACTTGTTGTTGAATATATTTGGCATGTAGTTCAAAGATGAACTGTTGATGAATATCTTTGGCCCGTGGTGCAAAGATGAATTTATTAGTATGATTATGAACATGAACTGTGATTTGGTATAACCATGATCTTTGATGTTTTAAGTAAAGACAAGTGATGAAAATTATCTTCGTATTGGATGCTAAGAGGAATTTAGAATCACAATTATGATTATGAGATATTCATATGATTGTGAAAAGGAACTGTTGATTGATGTTACAGGGATAAAACATTGTTGGTAGACTTTTAACGTGGAGAAGATAATAAACTTTATGGTTTATTTGACTCTTCTAATGGATTGCTCGTTCTGCTGCAACTATTGTTGAAATTTTTTATCATCTACCATATGTTCTAAATCTCTAATTTATTACTGATGAAGTCTATTGATAATGTAATTATCTTTAGTTATAATATTCTTTACTGAGCTAGTTGTGCTCACCCTTTTGCTTCACAATTCCTTTCAGGTAATAAGAGTGTAGCTGGGTCGAGTGAGGATAACAGGGGAATAGTGTGATGGTTCAGGTCTGTCAAAGTTTCTTAGCACATTATAAAACGGCATGACATACAATATATAATTGTATTGAGGACCTAAGATGTGTGTGTCATATATTATACGTCACTTCATAATTGATTTTATTGAACAACAATAGGGTGAGGCAAACCAAACTTTGGAAGGGTGTTTTATCACTATCATACAAGATGTCTAATGATATACAACCTCGCGTTATCATAAGACATGGTTGTGCAAATCCACTCGCTGAGTATATCTACGAGCACTACCTATATGATCTTGGAGTTTATTTGAAACATAATGTTCAATTGTAGACGGTGGAGATAGTTTTATGTCATGAGAACACTCACCATTGAAAAGAAGATAATAGTAATCTTCTCATTTTTCTTTGGGGTCTATTGGGTCAACTAATGATAATTTTGTGAGAATATGATATCTATCATAACCTTGATGCATGGCCTCCCATGTACGAAGGTTTCCTTGAGCACTTCCCAAAGATTTTATAATTTCTAAAATAGTTCTAGATTGTACCTTTATGTAAGGTATCACTGTGAGGTGCTGTCCATAGTTGGGACATGAGTCATAGTTGGTATTAAAACTAACAGTATATGTGTTGTTGTATGTTGCACGAAAATTGTTGTAATAAAGTTGTAGTTATTTTCTGTACCATGTATTTGGCGACTCAGAATAGGTTGGGTGGATTGGACCTGTTTTGGGGGCGTCACAGTTGGTATCAGAACTTAGGGATATGATCTCTGACGAAGATCGGGGAATAGAACTAGGAGGGGAGAGATGAGTAAATCATTCGCTAGTGTGTCCTACCTAAGCTGATTTTTCATACTTAAGTTGACAAATTGTGATATGTCTATTAACCTTTGTTTTTGAAGCTGTATTCTAGAATGATATCTGAAATACAGGAGATGAGCATTGGAGAAATCATGATGACAGGGAAGATGGAATCTGAAATGAAAGTAAGGTATTCTCAACTCTTTGAAATACCAGGTATATAAATTTCGGGGACGAAATTTCATAAGGAGGGGAGATTGTAAGACCCCGAATTTTATGAAATAAAAATATTCAATTTTTTATAGTTATTATTCATGAGTTACTATTCATGAATTACTATTCACGAGTTACTATTCACGAGTTACTATTCACGAGTACTATTCATGAAGCATGATAAATTTTTTCATAAGAAGGAATTACTCAATAATTGTTAAAGTAATTACTGTTCAATATTTTATTTATTGATTCAGTAATTACTACGTTGATATTTTATATTATTGTTGTTTCAATAATAGTCACGACACTGTATTTCCCATTATCGGATCAATAATTCATATTATTTGGATAATATTATTAGATAGCATTATTGGGAATGTTTAGAAAGTTCTGTCAAGGAGAGGTTTTGTCATCTAATTACGCGCCAGTAAGGAGAAATCCTTATTGGAAAGCCCCCTCTTTCCCGGGAACTGCCTGGTTGTCAGTGTTGTGATTCTGTAATATTATTTGTGAATAAATATTTATTGATAAGGAAAATATTTATTTTATGTGGTTATAGATGGAGAAAATTTTTTAACGTAACAATTGTTAAAAATTGATATTTTATCTTTTCTGATAAAATATATTATTATATTACAGTAATATAATAATGCTGATATTTTTACAATCAATGTGTGATATATAAATAAATGAGGAGGAAGAGTAGTTTTGTTGCATTAAATGCTAAACACATATTTTGTGTGTTACAAAAAATGTTTAACACGTGTTAAACATGACGGTGTACACAAATTTTGACTTAAATCTGATTATAGCCTGTAAAATCGTCCGTTTATAGATTTCGATCAATTTCTGTTTGAAATTTGGAAACACTTTCTTCTGTAAAGTTGTAGAGAATTGAATTTCCTATGGAAAGGACATGTGGTTCGAATTTTTCTGATAAAAGGGCTATTTATTATGAATTATTGAAGTTCTGAAGTTCCAGAATAATTAATTTTTGGAAGTTTTAATTGTTTTATTTAAGAAAAAAGTTTTTTACACTTTGGTGGGCCCCCAGTTGCATGTGTTAAATTGCTGAATCCAGATTCAATGGTGTGCTAAGGAAGTTTTATTATAAATAATAATATTTTACTAAATTTTTTGCTTTGGTGTTCTAAGCAATTTCCTATAAATAGGTGCTTAGGTTAGAATTGAAAATCACACCAGAAACTGAAGTTTTCTCTCTATTTCTCTCTCTATATTATCGAGTGTATTCTTGTGAGTATTTTGATATCTTGAGTGTTGCTATACGGTACAAGTTCGTTCAGCGTTATTCCGGTCAGAAGTACTGCTATTTTGAGGTAAGAGATATTGTCGTTAGTATATATAAGGGTTATTATGTTTTTCAATTTCGAAATTTTTTTGAACCTTCAAAAATTTTGGAAAAATTTGAAATGATATTTTGATGAGTTTTGTAGATCGTATCCAAATATGGCGATTTTTGGATGTATAGATTAGGAGTTATGGATTTTATGAGAAAAGACTATTTTTAAAGTAACCGCTTATAACTCTTTGTGATTAACTCCAAAATTGATGAAATTTTTATTGGGAGCACATCTATATAATATCAGTATACTCTGTAAATTTCAAATATTTTGGATAAAAGTACAATTTATGATAAATGTCTTAATATTCGGTGGTTTTGGCCATGTGAAAAATAGTAAATAAATTTTAAAAATTCTTAGAAAAATATATGTTCAATATGGGACTGTATTATGCTAAATTCCAGAAAAGAAATATTTTTGGAACTGATTTTGTATTTTTCATGAAAATATTTTAGTTATGAGTAAATGAATTAAATATTTTATGTGAAGTAAGAAAAATGGAAAATATGATTTTATGGCTTGAGATTCATATATAAGGTGTATGCAGATTTTTGATGAGGGTTTTGGTTATTGTTGATGAAATATTATGAGTTTAGCATTTTAGGATGATTAAATGCATTTATTAGTAAAGTGTAAACATTTAAAATAAATTGTTTATAAGTTTAAGAAATGATTAAAATATTGTTGTAGTATTAATAATATTAGATTATTAAGTGATTTATAATATTTTGATTAAGGTGTTATGAGATCATTGATTTATGAATCTTACTCTTGAGATGTGTTATTATCATATGTAACATTCTTATAACCCTAATGATGATATTTCTCTTTGACTTGAATGAGTGTAAAGATGGGTAGATTATTGGTATGATCGTGACTATAGGTTCTCTTTGGCCAATAGAGCAAAGTTAAATTGTTGACTGGTATGATCATGACCATTGAATTTATAATTGAATATCTTTAGCTTCAGTGCAAAGGTGAATTGATCAACATATTTGGTTATAATTATGGTTTATATAAATTCTGAAATGATTATGTATTTCTTTAAGATATGAATATCTTTGGCCTGTAGTGCAAATATCAATTATTGATGAATATCTTTGGTCCGTAGTGTAAAGATGACCCGTTGTTGAATATATTTGGCATATAGTGCAAAGATGACCTGTTGTTGAATATCTTTGGCATGTAGTGCAAAGATGAACTGTTGATGAATATCTTTGGCCCATGGTGCAAAGATGAATTTATTAGTATGATTATGAACAGGAACTGTGATTTGGTATAACCATGATCTTTGATGTTTCAGGTAAAGACAGGTGATGAAAATTATCTTCGTCTTAGATGCGTAGAGGAATTCAGAATCACAATTATGATTATGAGTTATTCATATGATTATGGAAAGGAACTGATGATTGATGTTACAGGGATAAAGCATTGGTGGTAGACGTTTAACGTGGAGAAGATAATAAACTTTATGGTCTATTTGACTCTTCTAATGGATTGTTCGTTCCGCTGCAATTATGGTTGAAAATTTTTATCATCTACCATATGTTCTAAATCTCTGATTTATTACTGATGAAGTCTATTGATAATGCAATTATCTTTAGTCATAATATTCTTTACTGAGCTAGTTGTGCTCACCCTTTTGCTTCACAATTCCTTTCAAGTAATAAGAGTGTAGGTGGGTCGAGCGAGAATAACAGGGGAATAGTGTGATGGTTCGGGTCTGTCAATGTTTCTCAACACATTATAAAACGGCATGACATACAATATATAATTGTATTGAGGACCTAAGATGTGTGTGTCGTATATTATACGTCACTTAATAATTGATTTTGGTGAATAACAATAGGGTGAGGTGAACCCAACTTTAGAAGGGTGTTTTATCACTATCATACAAGATGTCTAATGACATACAATCTCGCGTTATCATAAGATAAGGTTGTGCAAATCTCCTCGCTGAGTATATCTACGAGCACTACCTATATGATCTTGGAGTTTATTTCAAACATAATGTTCAATTGCAAACGGTGGAGATAGTTATATGTCAAGAGAACACTCACCATTGGAAAGAAGATGATAGTAATCTTCTCATTTTTCTTTGGGGTCTATTGGGTCAACCAAGGATATTTCTGTGTGCATATGAAATCTATCATAACCTAGACGCATGGGCTTCCATGTACGAAGGTTTCCTTGAGCACTTCCCAAAGATTTTAATTTTTAAAACAGTTCTAGATCGTACCTTTATGTAAGGTATCACTGTGAGGTGCTTTCCATAGTTGGGACATGAGTCATAGTTGGTATTAAAACTCACAGTATATGTGTTGTTGTATTTTTCACGACAATTGTTGTAATAAAGTTATAGTTGTTTTTTGTACCATGTATTTGGCGACTTAGAATTGGTTGGGTGGATTGGACCTGTTTTGGGGGTGTCACAATTATCCTACCACTAGCCCCTTCAATGATAAATATCTTTATCTTAGAAGGCAACATGTTTCGCAACAAACACCTTTTGCTAAGTAGGACTATACAACATATACCCTAAACTACTTTTAGGATGTCCCATAAATCTATACTTGTCAAATATTTTCCCAAGCCTAACCTTTGAAACCTTTTCATATAAGTTGGACAACCCCTTATCTTAACATACTTAAGATTAGGAATCTTCCCTGTCCATAACTTTTATGGAGTCTTGGGGACGTATTTTGAGGTTACCTTTTCGTAGATATGTTAGTAAAATCATTATGGATCGTACCATGTCCAACAAGCTACGATTTTTCCTTTCAAATACATTAATCAATTATTGCATATCAGGAGGCGTCCATTATGAGAAAACCATTTGAGATGATCTAGAAACTTATTGCACAAGTATTTATTCATTGATCTAATCAAAGAATCTTAATACTTTGTCAATTTATTTCACTTCTAAATTCTTTGAAACTTTTAAATATTTCACACTTGTATTTTAACAAATACACACATTCAACTCTTTGAATGATCATCTCCTTTTCTTATACTAGTTTGTTCAATTTTCAAAATTATTTTCACGTAAGTCAAGTATACAGAATCCATTAAGTAATATTCCAGTTCTATACAAAACATTATTATTATTATTATAAATAGAACAACAATTGTTCTTAAATATAATACCAAAGATTTCATTGTCCAACAATTAAATGGAAATAATGTTTCCAACGAGAACTAGAATACAATAACAACTTATTGATTTAATAGACTTGCTCGCAGGCTATGCTAAACTATAAGTTCCTATGCTTATACAGCAACCTTTACTTCATTTCGAAACATAGGATTACTTATTCGTTGTTTAGTTTTCTACTTCTGTTTGGTCCCTTCATAAATCTATATTTATGATAACCAAAGCCGGTATCCAAAACCCAAGTAGAACCTTGACTTAAAGAAAAAATTATTTCCATCATGAACAAAACTATATTTGTAACTGAAACTTCACTAAGCTTCTTCTGGTTAGCTCTGCAAGATGTTTCTCGTAGTTTCTTTTCCAGTGTCGTGGCTTATTGTAGTGGAAGCAAACTCATTTTCTATACGTATCAATTTTGTTCTTATTAACCTTTATTTTTGCCTTTCTATTTACCTTCTTTGAATCGTTCTTCTTTTCAGAAGATCATTTATGTAAGACCCCAACTTATTTTAAATAAAATTAAATTTCCTCTATTTATTATTTTGAAATAGTAAGGGTTGATTTGATTAATGTGGTTAGTTATGGGTAAAATACGCAAATATTTCAAATAAGCAAGAGGTTATAAAATATTCATTTTTATCGGAGAATATTCGTTTAGTCGTGGAATATTCTTACTGTCGGAGAATATTCATACGACGGCGCAGCCTTTGTGTGGGCCCCACAACGGAAAGCGATTGGATGAAGAAAACGACAAGGATAAGTTTTTTATAAATAACGACGCAGTTGTTACCGTTAATACTATTGGAATACCCGGTGGTTAAAACACAGTAATACGCGTTGTTTCACAGTAGCACACGGTGTTGGACCAATTATTGATTCTTACGTAAGAAGGCACTACTTAATAATTGTTACAGTAATTTATTTTATTGATTCAATAATTGTTGCATTGATATTCTATATTACTGTTGTTTCAATAATTGTCACTACAAAGTATTTTCCATTATCGAAGCAATAATTCATATTATCTAAATAATATTATTAGATAACATTATTGGCAATGTCTAGAAAGTTCTGTCTAAGGAGAGGTTTTTTCACCTAATTGCGCGCCAGTAAGGAGAAATCCTTATTGGAAAACCCCCTCTTTCCTGGGAACTGCTTGGTTGTCGGTATTGTGATTCTATAATATTATTTGTGAATAATTAATTATTGATTTATATGATGAGAAAAACATTGATTTTTGTGGATATAGATGTAGAAAATTTTTAATGTGACAATTGTTGAAAATTAATATTTTATCTTTTTCTGATAAAATAATTCATTTAAATATATTATTTTAATAATATATTAATGGTGATATTTTTACAATGAATGTGGGATATATGCGTATATGAGGAGGAAGAGTATTTTGTGGTATTAAATGATTAACACATGTTTTGTGTGTCGGTGGACCCCAATTCTTGACCGAAAATTGATTATAGCCTGTAAAATCGTTTGTTTGTGGATATTGGTCAATTTTTGTTTGAAATTTGGAAAAACTATCTTTTGCAAAGTTGTAGAGAATGAAATTTCCTATAGAAAGGACACGTGGTTTGAATTTTTCTGATAAAAGGGCTATTTATTATGAATTATTGAAGTTCCGAAGTTCCGAAATAATTAATTTTTGGAAGTTTTAGTTATTTTTTAAGAAAAACATTTTTGTTCAATTGAGTGAGCTTACATGTGTTATCAATGTGTTGAATTCAGATGTCTAGAGGAGGGCTAAGGAAAAATATATAAATATATTATTATTTTATTAAATTTTCTGCTTTGGTATTCTAAATATTTTCCTATAAATAGGGTGCTTAGGTTAGAATTGAAAATCACACCAGAAACTTAAGTTTTCTCTCTATTTCTCTCTCTATATATTGAGTGTATTCTTGTGAGTATTTTGATACTTTGAGTGTGGTTATACGGTGCAAGTTCCCTTCAGCACAATATTCAGAATTCCAGTCAGAAGTACTGTCTTTTCGAGGTAAGGGATATTTTTTTAAAAAAGATTTTGTTTCTTTCAATATCATTATGCCGGACTATTGGTAAGATTTTTCTTGTGAAATTCTTGTCTTTTTGTGTCAGGGTTACTATTCACGTATACAACACTATTCACAAAAAAATTTAAATTTTCGTTTTTCGTCCAATATATCTATTATGGATACTAGCTTTGATTGTATCCATGTTTTGATCATTCTTGAATTTTACTCCACTATGATTATTTATGAGGTATTTTTGAACATGGAATAGCTGAAATACGAATCCTTAATATTTATTCTTTTGTTTCACTAGATTCGTTTTCTTTAAAATATTTTCATCATCCTCAGTCCTAGATGATGATATAACTGAATATCTTTGGCCTGTAGCGCAAAGATGAATGATTTCTGATTAATATCTTTGGCCCGTAGTGCAAAGATGAACATAACCAACTGATGAATATCTTTGGCATGTAGTGCAAAGATGAATATTGATTGATGTTACAGGGATAAAATATTGATGATGGACTTTTAAATTCATAGATAATAGTAGATTTCATTCTCTACGTTCTCCTATGAATTATTATTTTTCGTTGCGAATGTTGATCTAAAACTTGTTGTCTATTGTATTTTATCAAATTTTTCCCTATTGAAGACTAACGATAATTTATTTTATATTATCTTAGTCATAATGTTATTTATTAGGCTAGTTGAGCTCACTCTTTTCCTCATTTTTCCATTTTTCTTCTCAGGAGGCGAGAATGTAGCGAGTAATAGTCGGGATGTGGAATGATGGTGCTAGAAGTGGTTCTAAAAAGTAATTTTAGCAGTCCTCACCATTTTTGTAAAATAATGTATCAATAATTGTAATGAGGACTTTTTTGAGTGTGGATATTGTCTAGATGACAATATTTGTATTTAAACTCACAGTTTTTATGTTGTATTAATAAAGTTGTAGTTGTATCTGTACCATGTATTTTGACGACTCAGTATGGGTGTTATATACCTATTTTGGGGGCGTCACAGATGGTATCAGAGCTCAGGGATATGATCTCTGGAAAAGATCGGGGAATAGAACTAGGAGGGGAGAGACGAGTAAATCCTTCGCTAGTGTGTCCTAACTAAGCTTATTTGTTGGTCGGTCATAATATAGGGATATTTTGTGATATGTTAATTTGTTAAATTAACCCTTGTTTTATGGCAGTATTTGAGAATGTCGATTGAGAATGTTAACATTGGAGTAAATGAAACCGTGGAGACGCATGTACTCACCAACGAGAAAAACGTGCAACAGGCTGACAATGTTCTTCATGTGAACAACACCAATGAGTAGATGATGAACGATGGGATGTTTAGAAGCTTTTTGCAGTTCATGCAAAATCAGACGAGGGAGACTCGTGTTCAAAATACAGGAGGAAATGATAGCAATTCATGGTTTGTCATAGCCAAGCATTTCAAAGAGTTAGGACCACTAGAATTTATTGGAAAACCGGATCCGATCAAGGCAGAGACGTGGGTTAAACTAATTACCAAGATATTCGATGTCTTGGGATGCACTGAGGAACAGAAGGTTACATTCACCACCTTTATGTTCCGTGGCGAGGCAGACTACTAGTGGGAGTCTGTAAAGTGTACCCATCTAGCCGCACTCTGCATGTCTTGGGAGACATTTCAGAAACAGTTCAATGACAAGTACTTTCCTGAAAATATTATTCATCTGAAGGAGGTAGAGTTTATTAGACTGGAGCAGAATAACATGACGGTGTCCCAGTACGAGGCAAAGTTTTCATAGTTGTCAAGGTTTGCACTTCATTTGGTGGAGAATGAGGAACGTATGACACAGATGTTTCTAAGAGGTTTTAAGCCCGACATACGTCAATATATCATTTCTCATAAATTTTCTCTCTATTTAGATGTTGTCAATAGGGCTCAATTATTAGAGCGAGATAACGAGTACGGTCAACCGAGGGACCACAACCAGGATCATACCGGTGACAGCAGTCATCAGAACAATAATAACCAGCGAAGAAAGAAAAATACGGACAAGAGCGGCAACCACTCTGGTGGTAATTGCGACCATGAAAATAGAAGAAACGAGTTTGGGGGAGATTTTTAAAAGAGGAGATTCAATAATGACACTGTGAAGACGTCAGCACCAGCATCAATTAGTTTTAAGGGAGGAGAACGACCACCGGTCGTATGCTATAAATGTGGAAAAGAGTGACATATCAGCCCAAAATATCCACAACAGTTCAAAGTATGCTATAATTGTGTAAAAAAAGGACATATCGCTCGAGATTGTACTGTAGCGAAACCAAGTCTAGTGGGGATGGTGACTCAAAAGGCTGTCCCAGAAAAATTAAAGTCAACTGTTCCTGGAAGAGCGTTTGTTGTGACTGGTCAATATGCGAGGAACCCAAACGAGGTGATCACGGGAGTTAAAGGTCCAAGTACAGGAGTTGTTGGATATCGATTTCATTCATCCTAGTAAATATCCTTGGGGTGCTACAGTTTTATTTGTAAAGAAGAAAGACGGGAGTATGCGACTTTGTATCGATTACCGAGAATTAAACCATGTCACTATCAAGAACATGTATCTGCTACCTCGTATTGATGACTTGTTTCACCAGTTGCAAGGAGCACAATCCTTTTCAAAAATCGGTCTTCGTTCTGGATATCATCAGTTGAAGGTTAAAACTGAGGATATTCCGAAGACTGCCTTCAGAACTCGGTACAGACATTATGAATTCCTAGTCACGTCTTTTGGATTGACTAATGCTCATGCGGCTTTCATGGATATGATGAACCGAGTATTCAAGGATTATTTGGATCAGTTCGTTGTTGTCTTTATTGATGATATCCTCATATATTCCAAAAGCCATGAAGATCATGAGCACCACTTGAAGTTGGTACTACAAATGCTTCGTGATAACAAGCTATATGACAAGCTGAAGAAATGTGAGTTCTGTCTTGAGGAAGTAGCATTCCTTGGGGACATGGTGTCAAAACTTGGAGTATCTATTGACCCGGCGAAGATTGAAGCAATACAAAGTTGGGAGCAACCGAAATCGGTGACCAAAGTACGTAGCTTTCTAGGCTTAGCTGGTTATTTTTGGAGATTCGTGGAAGGGTTTTCTCGAATCGCTAACCCGTTAACTCAGTTGACTCAGAATGATATCAAATTTGTATAGAGCAAGGAATACGAGAAGAGTTTCCAAGAGCTTAAGAGGAGAATCATTTCGGCATCTGTTTTGACAATACCATCTGGTTCGGATGGATTTATTATCTACAGCGTTGCTTCAGGAAAAGGGTAAAGATGTGTTCTCATGCAACGTGGGAAATTCATAGCCTATGCCTCGCGACAACTTATAGAATATGAGAGGAATTATCCTACTCGTGATCTAGAGTTGGCAACAATCGTTTTCGCGCAAAAGATCTGGAGGCAGTATCTATATGGGAGAAAGTGGAGATATATTCAGACCATAAAAGCCTTAAATATTTCTTTACCCAAAACGAACTCAACATGCGGTAACGATGTTAGCTCGAGCTGTTGAAAGTCTATGACCTTACCATTCAATACCATCCTGGAAAAGAGAACGTGGTAGCCGACGCATTGAGTAGAAGATCATACGCAGGAACGAGTGCGATGTTGTCAACACAAAGGCCCATTTTTTGTGATTTACAAAAGATGAAGATAGAATTCTAGACTCCGGGAACCCATGCAATGATGTCAAGTATACGTATAGAACCAACTTTAATCGAGAAAGTTAAAGTTGCTCAAGCTACAGACCCGGAGCTGATGATTATAAAGATGAAAGTACAAGAAGGTGCTATTCTAGAAGCAAGAATCGATGAAGAAGGAATACTTCGAGTCCACTCTAAACTTTATGTTCCTAAAGATTCTGATTTGAAGTACAAGATCATGATGCAGGCACAAAATACACCATTTGCAATCCATCCTGGAAGTACCAAAATGTATCGTGATCTTCGACATACATTTTGGTGGAACAATATGAAGAGAGAATTGCAAAGTTTATCTTTATGTGTTTAACTTGTCAAAGTTTAAAGGCAGAGCATCAAGTGCCAAAGGGTCCATTGCAACCACTTGAGATTCTGAAATGGAAGTGGGAACACATTACCATGGATTTCGTTACGGGTCTTCCCACGGTTTCTCAAGGTATAAATACGATTTGGGTTATTATTGATAGATTAACCAAGTCTGCCCATTTCTTACCGATACGGGAGACTTATTCCCTTGAACGTCTTGCTAGTACGTACGTGAATGAGATTGTGAGGTTGCATGGCATGCCAGTATCCATAGTTTCGGATCGTGACCCAAGATTTACTTCAAGATTTTGGGTTAGCTTGCAAAAAGCTATGGGTACGGATTTACGGTTCAGTTTGGCATACCATCCTCAAATGGATGGACAATCAGAGAGGACTATTCAAACTCTTGAAGATCTATTAAGACTTTGTGTCCTCGATTTCAAAGGGAGTTGGGATAAGTACCTACCATTGGTGGAATTCTCCTACAACAACAGTTATCAGGAAAGTATAGGTGTGGCTCCATTTGAAGTATTGTATGGACAAAAGTGTCGCTCTCTAGTATGTTGGGATGAGGTGGGAGAAGCGATGTTGTTGGGACCAAAGTTGGTACGAATGACTACAGAGAAGATCTAAATGATTCGACAACGTATACAAATGGCACAGGATATAGAAAAGAGTTATGCTGAACTTCATCGAAAGGACGTGGAATTTGACATTGGGGATCATGTATTGTTGTGTGTGGCTCCATGGAAAGGAGTTACAAGATAAAGGAAGAGAGGAAAGCTCAATCCACAATTTATTGGTCCATTTCAGATTCTTGACCGAGTAGGAAATGTGGCATATAGACTAGCGTTACCTCCAAGTATGTCTCGTGTTCATAATGTTTTTCATATATCTGTGCTTCGTAAATATGTGAAAGATCCGAACCATGTCATTGAGTTAGAATCGGACGAGATAGCCGAAGACTTAACGTACAAAGAGGTACTTGTCAAGATCTTGGATATGAAGGAGCATGTCGTACGCACGAAGGTCATACCACAAGTTAAAGTTTTATGGAGAAACCATGCTATTGAGAAAATGACCTGGGAGTTGGAAACGGAAATGAAAGCGAGGTATCCTCATCTTTCGAAACACCAGGTACGTACATCAATTTCGAGGACGAAATTTTATAAGGAAGGGAGGTTGTAAGACCCCAACTTATTATAAATAAAATTAAATTTCCTCTATTTATTATTTTGAAATATTAAGAGTTAATTTGATTAATGTGGTTAGTTATGGGTAAAATGCGAAAATATTTCAAATAGGCAAGTGGTTATAAAATATTCATTTTTATCGGAGAATATTCGTTTGGTCGTGAAATATTCTTACTGTCGGGGAATATTCGTACGACGTCGCAGCCTTGTATGGGCCCCATAACGGAAAGCGATTGGATGAAGAAAACAACAATTATAATTTGTTTATAAATAACGACGCAGTTGTTACCGTTAATACTGTTGAAATACCCGTTGGTTAAAACAAAGTAATACGCGTTGTTGCACAGTAGCACACGATATTGCACTAATTATTGATTCTTACGTAAGAAGGCACTACTCAATAATTGTTACAGTAATTACTGTGCAGTAATTTATTTTATTGATTCAATAGTTATTGCATTGATATTCTATATTACTGTTGTTTCAATAATTGTCACTACACAATATTTTCCATTATCGAAGCAATAATTCATATTATCTGAATAATATTATTAGATAACATTATTTGCAATGTCTAGAAAGTTCTGTCTAAGGAGAGGTTTGGTCACTTAATTGCAAGCCAGTAAGGAGAAATCCTTATTGGAAAGCCCCCACTTTCCTGGGAACTTCCTGGTTGTCGGTATTGTGATTCTGTAATATTATTTATGAATAATTAATTATTGATTTATATGATGATGAAAATATTGATTTTTGTGGATATGGATGGAGAAAATTTTTAATGTGACAATTGTTGAAAATTAATATTTTATCTTTTTCTAATAAAATAATTCATTTAAATATATTATTTTAATAATATATTAATGGTGATATTTTTACAATGAATGTGGGATATATGAGTATATGAGGAGGAAGAGTATTTTGTGGCATTAAATGATTAACACATGTTTTCTGTTTGGAATTTGAAAAACTTTTTTCTGCAAAGTTGTAGAGAATGAAATTTCCTATGGAGTGGACATGTGGTTTGAATATTTTTGATAAAAGGGCTATTTATTATGAATTATTGAAGTTTCAAAGTTCCAAAATAATTGATTTTTGGAATTTTTACTTATTTTTTAAGAAAAACGTTTTTGTTCAATTGAGTGAGCGTACATGTGTTACTAATGTGTTGAATTCAGATGTCTAGATGTGGGCCAAGAAAAATTATATAAATATATTACTATTTTATTAAAATTTCTACTTTGGTGTTCTAAGCATTTTCCTATAAATAGGGTGCTTAGGTTAGATTTGAAAATCACACCAAAAACTGAAGTTTTCTCTCTATTTCTCTCTCTATATATTGAGCGTATTCTTGTGAGTATTTTGATACTTTGAGTGTGGTTTTACGGTGCAAGTTCCCTTTAGCACTATATTCAGAATTCTAGTCAGAAGTACTATCTTTTCGAAGTAAGAGATATTTTTTTTAAATGATATTATTTTTTTCAATATCATTATATCGGACTATTGGTAAGATTTTTCTTGTGAAATTCTTGTCTTTTTGTGTCAGGGTTACTATTCACTTATACGGAACTATTCACGTATACGACACTATTCATAGAAAAATTAAATTTTCATTTTTCGTCCAAAATATCTATTATGGATACTAGCTTTAATTATATCCATGTTTTGATTATTCTTGAATTTTACTCCACTGTGATTATTTATGAGGTATTTTTGGTCATGGAATAGCTGAAATATGAATCCTTAATATTTATTCTTTTGTTTCATTGGATTCGTTTTCTTTAAAATATTTTCATCATCCTCAGTCTAAATGATGGTATAACTGAATATCTTTGGCCTGTAGTGCAAAGATGAATGATTTCTGATGAATATCTTTGGCCCGTAGTGCAAAGATGAACATGTATTTAGATGAACATGACCAACTGATGAATATCTTTTGCATGTAGTACAAAGATGAATATTGATTGATGTTACAGGGATAAAATATTGATGATGGACTTTTAAATTCATAGATAATAATAGATTTCATTCTCTACGTAACTCTCCTATAAATTATTATTTTTCGCTGCGAATATTGATCTGAAACTTGTTGTCTATTGTATTTTATCAGATTTTTCCCTGTTAAAGACTAACGATAATTTGTTTTATATTATCTTAGTCATAATGTTCTTTACTGAGCTAGTTGAGCTCACCCTTTTCGTTGTTGTTCCATTTTTTTTCAAGAGATGAGAATGTAGCGAGTACTAGTCGGCGTGTAGAATGATGGTTCTAGAACTGGTTCTAGAAAGTCGTTTTTGTAGTCCTCGCCATTTTTGTAAAATAATGTATCAATAATTGTAATGAGGACTTATTTGAGTGTGGATATTGTCTAGATTACAATATTTATATTTAAACTCATAGTTTTTATGTTGTATTAATAAAGTTGTAGTTGTATATGTACCATGTATTTTGACGACTCAGAATGGGTGTTGTATACCTATTTTGGGGGCGTCACAATTTAGCCCTTACTAGTAAGACTTGGTCTTTCTTGGTGGAAACTGACTCAGCATTTTCAACATGTTAAGTAAATCAGCGAGGCTGATATCTAGCTTGTTCATATGAAAAATTCCCAAAAATTGTGAAAGGAGTTTGGGAGTTAGTGCAAGATCGAATCTTGGTTCAACTCTCCATCCATGACAAAACCCATTGTCCTAATTGTTCAATCAAATTGATCATATTTAGGACATTTGTCTGTACTGTAGTGTCGTTGGTCATTCTAGATCGGAAGAGCTCGTTAGATATCTGATATCTATTAGTCCTACTTTCCTCACTATCAAATACTTGACGTGTATGAGTATAGTAGGAGTATCCATAGTTTCAGGCTAACGCTGAAGCTTGTTACTCATGGATACGAGCATGATGAATTAAGCCAACTGTGCATCATCTTGCCACTTTCTTAAAGTTGCAATCCCTTCCTCAGAGGCATTGTCTACAACCATTGTAGGAATAGGTGTATTAAGAACATAATATATCTTTTCAACCATGAGAACAATTCTCAAATTCCTTAACTAATCCATTTAATAAGGTCCGATTAAATAACATCTAATATGCTTCACAATGATAGAAATTTAGACATTGTAAAATTTTGTAAATGAATTTGTAATTATCAACATTTTAGCATACATTCTTTTATTAATTACCAAAACAAATTAGGTCTTGTTTTAAATTGGTATCTCTCACTATTTTCTTCAAACTATATTACCCTCAATACATATAGTTCGACAATATTTAATTAAAGATATGTTAGTGAGAATAAGGATATCATTTCAAATGTATATAGCCTTGTGTGTGCACAACAAACTATATATAAATAAATATGTAGACAACTCTAGTCAATTACATCAACTATGCAACTCTTTTTATTTTTGCCTCTTAAATCACAACGGTCAAGTGTGTGCACATGCAAACACACACACACACACACACACACACACACACACACACACACACACATATATATATATACAGAAATGATCAAGTAAGGGATCCCTTACTTTCTTAAAATGAGGGACTTTTATTTGTTTTTTTTTTCTTTTTTTTAAACAACTAAAAAAAAGTTTAATATTTTATGGAACTGAAATTTTTCCATAATATAATGTTTTGGGCGTAATTTAGATACCTATACCAAAAATTGTATGTACAGTCTGCACAGACTGTATATACCTATTTTATTATATGTATCCAAATCACATCCAAAACATTGTATTATATAAAGATTTCAGCTCCATAAAATATTTAACTTTTTTTTTGTTATTTAAAAAAAAGTAAAAAAAAAAGTCCCTCATTTTAAGAAATTAAGGGATCTCTTACAGGATCCGGACCGTATATATATATATATATATATATATATATATATATATATATATATATATATATATATATATATATATATATATATAATGTGTCATATTAATTAACATGCGAAACATGTTTGCATAATATATAATATATATAGTATAATCATGCATATATAGAATACTATGTTCTACCTGGATTGATTATGGACTTTTATTTTAGTTTGGTTCACTTGAGCCACCAAGTGAACCAAAAGGTCAAACCCTAGGGGTGCATGAATTAATATTTAAATATAACTATTAAATTTAAACTATGGCTCCATTACAAATCGATTTTCAAGCGCTCCTTGCTCATTGATCTCTAATTCTTCAAAATTAATTCTAACTATTCCTATTACAAAACTATGTAAAATAAATAGAAACCTTGATCAGCAATCAAGGAGAAGTAAATAGGAGGGAGATAGAATTTACATTAAGAATAAAATAGAGAAGACGAGGTACGCAAACCGCATTTAATAAAATCCATACATTCAAGCATCCAACTAAAATAAAATCTAATCACATTGGTCAATAGTCCATAATCAATCCCATTTATTATCATACACATTGTGACATCCCAGATTTTTAGAATTTATAAATGAGAATTTTATAAATAAAAGTATTATTTATGAGATATGTTGGGTGTGCGTATGTGTATGTCTTATATTGTAGAATATGTTAATTGATGTGAAGAGAATGTTATATATTAATTTTAATATATATAAATATTTAATTGAATTATTTATTGAGTTAAATAAATAAATTTGGTTTTTATTATAGAGTGATGTAATTAAGTGTAGTGGAATAATAAAATGAATATTTAGTATTTGATTTAATTAATATAATAATTTTATGTTATAGTTCTAATTTAATTGAGATAATTAAATTAGATGAGTTATATGATGATTGTTACACGAAATTATAATTAACAAGTAAATATAATTATGTGACAATTTGATGAGATTGATTGATGTTAAACCATTGATTAATTAAAATAATGAGTATTTGCCAAACATGGTCTTATGTTTTTCAAGTTCAAGTTGGTGTAACCTATGTATTAACTGGTAATTAGTATATATAATAATTACTAGGAGTTACATATATTATATATTACTAATATTGTATATTATATGTATATACTACATGTTAGTACGTTAGTTTTAGAAAATAAACCAAAGAAAGAAGAAGAGAGTTAGAGAGAGTTGTAGGAGAAGAAGAAGAGGAAGAAAAAGAAGAAGAAGGGAAAGCTTTGAGAAGACAAAACAAGCCCCATCTTCATTATCTCTATCTCTCTCTTAAATTCATACTAATAAGGTTATAATCTAAATTTCTTGTTTTAATTATATTTTTATGTTCTTCATAATGTAGGATAAATTGAGAGAGATAGAGAGAAATAGAGGAATTGAGATGTGCTAGAAGAAGAAGAAGAAGAAGAAAAAGCTAGAAGAAGGTAACTTCTAAACTCTTATTAATTCTTTGATTTTTTTTTGGGTAGATTTATGTTCTAGGGTAGTAGATCATGCTTAATCTTGTTTGTATAGGTATAATCTTGGATTATTAAAAATCAAACAAAAGGATTCAAGAAAGAAAATGAAATGGAAAGAGAATTTGAAGAACAAAATTCATAGGTTTTGAGTACTTGTGGACAAATCTTGTAAAATTCATACCTCTTTGGGTATAATGAGTTAGAAAGTAAGCCTTAAATCAAATCGAAGATATGCAAGTAAGCTATATTCTGAAAGTGGAATCACATTAAAATGCTTTGTAGATTTCTTGAAATTTCTATTTTAGTAAGGCTGGTCCAAAGGGAAAATAATCTACCCAGAAAATCAAAACTGTTACGGTTTCTGACTTTGAACAATTCATATAAATTCGTGTGTTTTGAATTTGAAGACATTTTAAACTGTAAAGTTGTAGATATAGATGTTTACAAGCCAGACTCACGAGATTTAGCCATTTTATGGACCGAATCATGTTCGAAATAAATTGTTTAGTAAGAATGTCCAGAAAATGAAATTTTCTACACTAGTTGATGAATTATAGAATCTGGTTTAGATGGATAAGGGTCTGACTTTAAGGCCTAGATGAGGTTGTAGTACACTGAGTAAGGGTTAATTCTATATAAGAAGGAACAAAAACGGACATGTAACGAAGGAGTTATGTTAAAAACAAAAATAACGTATTGTTAAAGAAATTGTGAAGAAGAGTTTTATAATTCTGTTTGAATTAAGATTTTGGGTGATGGTATATTTTGATGATTAAAAATATGTTTTGACATGTGTAATGAGTATAGATATGTGTTATCATATTCAATGTATAATTAACCATTTAAGATCAAGAGTTGAGATAAGTTGATGTGTGCACATAACGTGCACGATAAAATGCCTAAGAGTAATAGTGTTTCTAAACTTTGGTATACAAAGTGTCTATCTAATGACTAATATTGGATGTTTTGTGCATCTGAGTATGAAAAGATGATAATACAAGAATAATAATGGAAAGTAATTGAAAAGGGAAATTTTTATTTTTTGAAGGAAAAATAAAATTGTAAACAATGTGTTGAATATGCATTTTTGAAACCAAAGTGGTATATAATAAAATGGTGTGATATACGCACATTAAACTAAAAAGTGCGATAGTCTAGCATGTGTGGTGATGAAAATGAAAATAAAACCGAGTTGCATATAAAATAGTTTGATGTCTATAAAGACATTATAAACGATAATAAGATAAAGTAAGGTCTTAGAATAAATTTGACCATGAGATTGAGTATTGATTTTAATTATTATCAATCTCACATATAGTGTAGGTTGTGCAAGGACGCGAAGTATTAGCGTGTTGGTAAAACGCCGGTAAAGGCAAGTCTTTTAGTTCCTTTTTGCTATCTGAACTTGATGATGATCTGCTTTAAAATTTTAGTATATGATGTATTATATATGTCAAAAGTATGAAATGTGAAAGTCAATCTATGACTATGATGATTGAACTATGAATCTTGATTGAGTAAGGAACTCAATCGTTATAGTTGTTATGTGAACTACAACATGTATATTATGTTTGTTTATGATTATTCTAGTATGTTGAGCATATTATTATGTGCTACGTGATGCATGAAAACTGTTAGATTTTGCTGAGTTGTCGAGCTCATTCTTGTAAATAACAATTTTTGCAGATTCAAGAATTGAAAGTAACGTTATGTGCTACTTGATTGTTATGGATCAAAAGTGATATATGAAGATTTAATATCCTAGCCAAGTTGTTATTCTTATAAACCATGTCTAATGTTTCGAATAATGTATTAATGTTGAATTATAATATTGTTTTGCGAATGTAAACTATTGTAGTATTAAAATGATTCTGAGATATTTAGATGTAAAGGTTGAAGGTTTTGGGAACGAGGATAGTTTGTAATAGAAAATTTTAATTATTCCGCAAATTTCAATGGTTGTATTATCGTTTAATGATGTAAAATTAGAGGTTGAATGTATTATTAACGACCGAAGTCGAGAATTAAATTGTATGAATTTTGAGGTTGTTACACACATCACCATATGCATCAATAAATAACATTCATCTCATGAATAATAAACATTCAATATATATATTGATATCATTTAATATGTAAATTTAGTTAGTATAAAATCTAATTTAGAATCAAAATAAAATCCTTTTTTTAATCCAAATTTAAATCAAAATAAAACTCTTTTATTTTAATTTATCCAATTTTGAATAAAATGAACTATTTTATTATAATCAAATTCTTTAATCAAAATAAACTCATTAAATGAAATAAAGTCCTTTATTTTGGGTAATATGAAATCTTATTTCATATCTAAAAAAAACTTTTATTTAAGGAAACACAGATTCTCTTTCTTATTCACAAATAAACTCCTTTATTTTGAATAATATGAAATCTTAATCCATATCTAAATACACTACTTTATTTAAGGAAATACAGATTCTTTTTCCTATTTACAAATAAACTCTTTTATTTTGAATAATATGAAATCTTATTTCATATCTAAATAAACTCTTTTATTTAAGGAAATTAGGATTCTCTTTCCTATTCACAAATAAACTCTTTATTTTGAATAATATAAAATCTTATCTTATATCTAAATAAACTAATTTATTTAAGGAAACATGAAATCCAATTTCAACTCCAATTAGTTATCATGGAATTCAATTCCAACTCTAATTAGTTAGCATGAAATCTAATTTTAAATTGAAATAAACTTTTATTTTAAGATTAAAATCAACTTTTTATTTTAATTATAAAATAAACTTTTTATTATATATATACTATTAGGTTTGTAATATTCATTAGCACAATCAAATTGCACAAATTAAGCGGAAACGTAAAAAGTAGAGTTTTAAATTATACAAACCATATACCCGGATCATCCTGTATGCACAATTATTAATTAAACGAAAAGATAAAGGACAAGAATCATACCCACGAAGATTCGAGCTTCCTCAGGTACAAGTTCACCTTCAATCTTTTTCGCGTTCAATTTGAATCCACCGGGTTTGGTTCCTTCTTTTGATCAACTAACGCCACCCAAGTGTTTGGACTCTAGAGGTGGTCCACCAAGAAAGAAGAAAGATTCAAGAAGACGGGTATTTGGCTAAACCCTAGTTTTCTATCTTTATCGAAAAAGAACGTACTCTCCAACTATTGGAATTGCGTATCACTGATATAAGATATAAGACACCCCTTATAAAGATATTAGGTAACCCTATTAAAATAAGGTATTATTTATTTAATTAAACTCTTTTAATTAAATGGGCTCCCTAATCTTATTAGGGGTAATTAATTAAACTCCTTTAACTAATTTTCCTTCCTAATCCTATTAGTAATAAATGAGAGTACTAATATTAAATTAATTCCTAAACTCTTTTAGAAATTAAAAGAATAATAATTATAATAATATTAATAAGACTCATCTTATTAATTTATATTTAATATTTCTAAAATATTAAATAATAAATATTAAGCTATTTAATTTATTCTATCACCATAGATTAAATTAAATATACTTAACATATTATTACGATTATGACATTAACTTTTTAAATAATTATTCTTCCTTTTATGGTGTGACCCTTTAGGTTCTCTTTATTAAACCGGTTGTGAATAAATCAATTAGAACAATTCTAATCTTATTTAAATAAATTAAATAATTAATTTATTTAAAAAAATAATATTTATTCTACAATAGGGATAAGCCTCCCTAGCGATCAACGACTTTCCAGATAATATAGATTTCAACATTATTCATAAAAGAACCATTGAGTAAATAGTTACCGTACAATTCAATCCTTCCACCATACAATGTCCCAATTAAATACAAGACATGAAATTACTGTCAATTCTTATTTTATTTAATTATATGTATTTTGACTCTTAAATGCACAACACCAAATAATCCAAATTAGAAACTCCTTTCTAATTTCATTTTACCTTGGCCAAGGACTACTGGGTTGTCATTTATCGAATCACATAGGACATTTCTCTTCTTTTACTAGAAGTGGTAGATTCTGTATTGATCATACATTATCTCCATGTACGAATTATTATACTCAAGCAAACCCTTTGATATACCCTAAGAGTCTTAAGGAATAAGTCAAAGTATTATTTATCATACAGAAGATACTATGATGATCTCTAATCCAAGGATCACTTGTACTACTATCATTACATGAATTCATATTGACAGACAAGTAAAACTCCATTAGGTATTCCTTAACGAGCCACATTCAGTGAACTTATTCTCTAATAAGCACTTACATACTTTCTTTAGTGTCTCCACACAAATGATCATGTGTGACCCTCCCAAAATAGGTCCGCACGACCCATTCTGAGTCGCCAGATATCGTACTATAAAAATCAAATATAAACTTCGTTTATACAATTGTTGAACTGTCGTGCAGAGTACGACAACAGATAAGCTATGAGTTTTAATACAAATATATATAACTGTCGTGGTGCCTTGACCACAAGACCTTACAATGGTACCTTACATAAAGGTACAGTTAATAATTGTTTTAGAAATTAAAATCTTTGGAAAATATTCAAGGAAATATTTGTACATGGGAGGCCATGCGTCTAGGTTATGATAGATATCATATGTCCACAGAATTGTCCTTGATTGACCCAAAAGTCCCCAAAGAAAAACAAGAAGATTACTATCATCTTCTTTCCAATGGTGAGTCTTCTCTTGACATATAACTATCTCCGTTGTCAAGTGAAAATCATATTTCAAATAAACTCCATGATCATATAGGTAGTTGTAACAACCCAAAATTTTGGATTATCCAGAATTTAGGTTTAAAGAATTAGTTATTAATAAAATAAATTTTTATTAATACAATTATGTGTTATGTGTTTATTAACCGTTCTATATCCTAGGATGATTATAAGTGGGGAGTATCCTGGCTACGAGCTAGATTGAACGAGTAAGAATTTTCAAGACGAAAATGAAAGTTTTCCAGGAACAAATTTTTTTTTGGGGGAAAAGACGAAATAGGCACTATTCATCCGTTTCTGCTCGGAGATTTATTTTGAAATTCCGAGAAGTTAATGATTACGTAAAATGTTGAGATGTGATGGAATATTCAATAATATTTCAGTATGGAAAAAATAAAGTTTTCGCCTGCGGACTCAAAACCTAAGGGTTGGGAAAAGTGAGTTCCGAGAATGTCATGATCACGTATAATAATTAGGGTTATTATGCGTGAGAAATATGAGTATAATACTAGTATAATACGAAGATTAGTACTACATATAATATATGAATATCATATGAATGATATACGAAGAGAATACGAGAATACGAGAATGGAATGCGTAGAATACGATTAGTCTTAATGGACTTTGTGTTCATGGACTTTGTAGAATCCAATTGGACTTGGATTATGTCAAGCCCAATGATTTGTGAAATCAAGCCCAAGATAGGCGCAATAAGAATTAAGGTTAAAGCCCAAACCAAGAAGAAACCGCGGATCGAACCGATGGGTAAGAACCTATGGGGCAACCCATGGGGTGACCCATGGGCATATGGACCGGCCACTTGGCCACCATGTAAGGGTGGTGGCCAAGTAAACTTGGTGGCTAATCATAGAAATAGTAAGGAGGTTAAGGGGGCAAAATGACCAAATTGCCCTAGCTTTAGAAATTCTATAAATAGAAAGCTTAATTTCATTATTTTGAGATTTTGAAAATCCTATACTTGAGAAAGAGAGAGAGAGAGAGCTCGGATGAAGAGGGAGAAGGAAGAGTTTGAGCATGAATGCTCGGATCAAAGTTATCGTGAAATAGAAAAGCTTGCAAATCACCGGCTTTGAATAACGGAAGAGGATTAAAGAAGAACGGTAATCCGAACCCTAGTTTATTCTAATATTTTCTTTAAGTTTTTTATGTCAAAAATATAACTTAATGAGAATAAGAAGTAAAAGAGTTTAGAAATGATTTCATATGGTTGAAATCATGGGAAAACGAAGAAATAAGAATTAGAAATTTAGTTTATAAATTTCTAAAGGAAGTATAAGATTCGTAAGGGTTTTGAGCAATCCGAATGAATCTTTATGAACGAGTAGGTGAAATAAGTAAGGAATGATGTTCTATAACATCAAATTCCAAGAAAAAATAGAATCGTAATCCAAAATATTGATTAAAATGAAGAACAAACAAAGAATTCGAAGAACACGAAGAATGTTGTTGATAGACAAATTTAAAACTATCGTAGGATAATTGTTGTTGATGGACAAGTTTAAAACCATCGTGTATAAGTTAGTTGCATATTGCTTGGTTAGGAACGGTAGAAACGTTCATGAAGAATGAATTTAAACTTATTTATAAAAAAGTTATGGCGAAATTTTTGTAAAAGACGAACGAGAATTAGAAAGTTAGTAAATGAACCCGAACGTGTAGGGTTTCATAAGAAAGTAAGAGAATGTAGAAAATGTGAGTCGTGGACTCAAGAACGAACGAGTTCTGAGTTCGGATGACCGAATTATGGACGAGCGAGTGAAGAACGTTAAAAGCGTAAAAATGAACAAAGGGTTAAGATTAAGCCAATTGAATGGCATGTTAACGGATTCATAACGAAGTTCTGTCTGAGGCAGTACGTAAGATAAGGAAGAGAATGGCTTTGGAACGAGCTTGTTCCGAGTTATAACGAAGAAGTTATGAGATCGTAAAGTGTGTGTCTTAAAATTGATGCAGGAATTAAAAAAAATTCTAGGGTCTTGTCTCGGCACCGCAACACCGGATAGACTATGAGAAGTGGCGCCGTAGCGCGAGAGATAACAAAAGACTTGGCGCTGCAGCACCAGTCCGGGAAGAGAGGAAAGAGAAGTAGGTCGCGCCGCAGCGCGAGAGAGAGGAAGGGGCACGTCGCCGCATCGCCGGTGCAGGGTAATGCCTAGAAATGATATTTTTATTTCTCAAGTACTGGGGGATGTGCAAAAAAGAAGTATGAACACGTAGTTCACATAATGTAACACTTAAGTAAGTGTGTTAAACCTTTAGTGACGGTTGAACAAAAAGATTTAACGAGATTAAAAGATAGAGAATGTAAATGCTAGATTACGTAACCGATAGCCGGGGACTGTAGTCGTGATAAATGATCGTGATGGATTACTGTGATTGTGATTCCTTAGACGTTGAGTGACGAAGGTAATGAATAACATTCTGATGTTATGTCATGGTAATGAGAGATAAGTGTAAAGCGTATAGACGCTATGAACGCAATGTTGTTGCGATGAACGATCGGTCTTAGCATACAACGAACGGTATGGCTTCGACATTAAGAAAGAATAATGAAATTGGGTTCATGGGATGGATAACGAAGAATGCAATTGAAACCTTGGGTAAAGGTTAACTGAGAGATTAAGAGACGAGAAGCGTGAATGTCGAATACGTAAACGATCCTCGTGAATCGTAGTTGCGTCGGATGAACGTTCTAAGTGTACAATGGTTGCATGACTTGGACATTGACAAAATTAGTAAGTAAGATATGAATGGTATCAAGGAAAGCTGTAGAGAATGATAATGAGATTAATGAAAGTCCGAGGGTGAGTCGGATAGAGAATGTTATAAAGAATGTAAGCGTTAGACACTTTAACCAAAGTAAGGGTTGAGTGTAAGTGAATATTAAAGGGGCAGAACCTACACTCCGTGTATTGTTTGACCATAAGGTAATGAAGAATGTTGAGTAACCACGAAAGGTGAAGAAACTGAGCTAAAGATAGTAAGGTATAACATTAAGAAACGGAGTTAACAAGTATAACTTGGACAATGTTCCGAGTTGAAGGAACCGGACGTTGTAAGGTATGAATAAGTTCATATAAAATGTTTAACGCTATGACCTTATAGTATTGACATTGAATGATCGTTTCGAGTATATAAAAGACTGTATGACTTAGAAGATAAGAAATGAATCCTGAGGTATGGCATTTAGTTTCCAGAAAGCTGTAAGGAATAAGAAGTTGACTTAACGAACATTATAGTTGAATGGTTCATATAAGTTAACAAAAGTTAGGTTGTGGTACAAATGTAACTTTGATAGTTGACATATGGGAGCTGAGCTAAACAATTCCTTCAGAGAGCGAAGGTATATACAAATGGAAACCGATCTAACTCACTGTGTGTGCAGTGTAGATGAGACGGGAACGTGTTTGTTTGTTGTTTGTGGGAAACCACTTAGAGTACCATATGGATTACTAGCAGAGAAGTGATGTACGCTGAGTCCTATAGATGTTATAAAAAGAAGATAAAAATGTAAATAATCAAAGATGATGAACGTATTGGGTAAGACATCTCCGTATGTCATGAAGCCGTAAACTGGTAATGAAAGTTAGTCGCGTAAGCTTATATTGCAAGAACGTGAAGGCTAAGAAGTAAAGTTAAGTAAACCAATGCGTAAGTCAAGTATATGACTAATTGGTGTACGTGTTATTTCCTTATGTGTTATATAGGGATTTGGAATGAGCAGTTCAGCGTAAACTGTAAGCTGTAGCTGTGCGTAAGGTAAGTTTTCTAACTTCATTCATGCTATACGAATGCTAGTTTCTTAAACTTTTCAGATGTTAAACATGAGAAGTTCTGTCTATGTTGGAATGTGCGATATTTGTACAAGGTGGTAGAACGTATGAGGCCTTGTGCCATAATTTGAACACTTTTGTGTTTTTATGAGATAAACTGTTCTGTGATTGAGCTGTTCAATACAAGTATGTTCTATTTATATACGAACCGTTATTGTTAAGTCTAGGCTAATGATTCTAGCCAGACAAGATGTGTATAAAAAAGGTAGAAGAATGAAAGTATTTCAAAGTGAAAGTGACTGAATGTTTTAAGATGATAGGAATCGAGACTATTCCTATTATTCAAGCTGCTTCATAACCTTTGTTCGATTATAAAAGTTCTGAAAAATGTTTAAACTCTTAAAGTTGTTTGTTCAACTATTATGACTTGTTGGGCAATTAAATGCTCACACTTGCTTTAAATGGAAAATATTTTCAGCGAACGATGTTAGAAAGAACATAAGGACCCCGTAAAGATTAAGTTGATCGGTATCCAGACGAAGTGTCATTCAGTATATGAATGTATGTGAAGAGCAATTGATGTAACATTCCAAAATTTTAAAGTTTAATACTAAATATTTATTGATTTATATAAGTATTTAATGGATATGTTTATTGTTGAATAAATAATTGTTCAATTTGAGTTGATGTGATTTAGTTAATTATTTGTTGAATAAATAATTATATAAGTATTTAATGACAATTTGAGTTAATATGATTTAGTTAATTAATTGTTGAATAAATAATTAAGGAGCTAAGAAAAATTAATTGTTATGAGGTTATATACTAATTTAATTTAATAAGTAAGCTAGAGAGCTTATAAGGATTAAATGGATTATAATATTTTAATTATAATTATAATTAAAATAAAGTGTTAGTTGGTTGAATAAAATTATAAAGAAAATTATAATTATGTGATAATGATTTGTGTGAAAAAATTTAATAGATTAGTATTTGAATTGATTAAATTGATTATTTAATTTAATAGAAGTTTGACAAATATCCTTGCAATAAATGAGTTATTCAAATAAATTAAAAGAGTTTAATTTAGTTTTGCCAAACACGTCTTATTGCATAATAAGTCTTTAATCAAAAGTAGACATCATCTTCTTAATCTAAGGTACGAGCTTAATCTTTTTTTTTAAAGTTAGTTTTCTTCTTCTTCCAAAATGTTCTCTATAAAATTTTATAAAAGATAATTGATGGTGTTTATGGTTATATGATAAATTATTGATTATAAGATGATTACATGAGCTTATATATATGATTATAGAGAAACTAGTTCATGTATGTATGTGTTTTGTGAAGAAAACCATATTACAATGTTTACATTAAAATATATATGAATATGGCTTAATTTAAAATAGAAATTAAGGCTTAATTAGTTGTTAAATTGATAAATTGATTATGGAAATTGATAGAGTATGTTTAATCATAACTATAATGTTTTGAAATTTCTGTTTTGATTGAAAAACAAAATCACAATATTGATTTTTATTAAAAATGTCAATAATGGAGTTTTTGCCAAAAACATTGAAATTGGGTGTTGTAAATTTGATGTTTTTGTTATTTTATGAGTAGAAACATGTTAGAAGTCTTCACAATATGTTTATATGAAGTCTATATATGTATTACATGTTAATCAGTCTATTAGATTCGAGCTTTTAGTCCAATTTGGCTTTTGTTCATGCTGTTGCCGAGCTTGGTCACCGAGTTCTGGACTCTGGCGCTGCAGCGCTGCCCAGCAGTACAAATCTCACGTCGCAGCGCCGACACCACACCGCAGCGCCAATCAATGGCTTGTGACTCGCGCCGCAGCGCCAACCACAGTGTAAACTGTGGTGCCGCAACGCGAGTTAGCAGAATGTTCTGACAGTTTTGTTTAAGTATACAAATTTTTAAAATAAATGTTATGTGTTAATAATATGAATGTTAAATGATGATTTTAGTAGTATTAAACTATGAATGAGCATGTTATCAAGAGTTAATTAGTATTAACGTAGTTTGATTATGTGAATTGGTAATTCGACCTACATGATGTATGTATTATTTATATAGATATAAAATGTTGGTAATGACTAATTATGTCTTGATGACATATGTATAGGGTATTTGTTCAAGTTGTAAGATTTAGCTTGTGCTAATGGCTAGTTCTCTAACTCAAAACTTCATTGTGCGAAATTAATTTCACTAGTACGTTATTGTTTTCAAATTCAATTACAATTGTTGTAAGTTGCTACCTCTACACTTTCGTAGAGCTAGATTGCCTATTATTGAATAAGTTATTGTATTTAGTTGCTCATAACGATACAAGTATCCCAAATCTAATAGTTTAGAACAAGTTATTCTTGTATTTCAGTTATTGATTAGCATGCATAACTAAATTGCTATGCATGTTTAGTATTCAATTCTAATTAACCATGGCTTAGTATTGTTCAAGCAAGGTATGCTATAGTTATTCAAATTGTATGCTATTAGATTATTCCTAAATCATGATTTTATTTACTATGATTGATCCAATCACGATTATTCTATAGTATAATGTTATTGATTTTATTCAACTAGTCCCTTAGTTGATGTTAGTTGAATTCTAAATCACCTTGAAAGCTTATCCAAACCAAACTTACTTTTGTGCGGATTTGTATTCTAAATATTAAGATGAACAACTCTTTTAATAGAGGTTTACGCATAGTGTTGAAATGGTGGTGCACAATACATTGTACGAAGGGTTGATCCCCCTAAGTACGTGGAGTCCTTATAGTTTTATGACTGTTAAAGTTAAAGTTGAAAGATTACTTATAACTATGGACATGATTCGTTGTCATTAGACCCTCAGTGAATGTTATAAATTTTAGAAAGTTAATAGAATATATTGTTCAGTTCTATTGAGCCTAATATTGGCAATTGATGTAAATGTTTAAAGATTTATTTATTGTTATTTCAAGTGGGCCTTGTTTGCTCACTCTTGCCCGTAAAATTTCTTACAGCTAAAGTTGAAACTGTTGACGTACCTAGCACCAGTAAGGGAAAAGGAAAGATGAACAAGTACTGAAGACCTGTAATAGTTTTTGATAGTTTACTTTCAAACTTTGATTTAAAGATTGTAATGTAGTTTATTTAAATTTCTGCATTTGAATGATTGTTGTTAAAGGTTAGATAACCTGAGAGATTTTTATTTAAATTTGATCCTGTGTGGGCAGGTTTTATTATTTAATTTTATTATAATTGGGTAGTTATAAATAAATGTTTTGATTAAGTGAACACCAAATCTTGTGGAAATGAAGTACCAGGATTTGGGGGTGTCACAAGTTGGTATCAAAGCTTTAGGTTATGAACCTTAGGTTGGGAAAAAAAGCCTTAGGAAGTAACCTTTAAAAAGATAGTGGAGATAACTCTTATTGAGTTTTAAGAAGGAAGTAATAAAACACTTATGTGATTATGTGTTTATAGTTTATGTACTCATGACTGTCGAGTAGTAATGACTAATAATTAAAACTTTAAAACTTTGTTTTAAGGATGACTAATGTTGGAGAATCCAGTCAGGCTAGGGAGGAGGGACCTCAAATGCCTATAGAGGAGGAGCCTCGCGACATTCAGGTAGTTTGGGAACAACTACTGCCACGGGAGTCAGCCTTGTTGGTCAGAGTAGTTGAAGATGAGGATGATGTTGTGGAAATAGATGAGGATGATCCCATTGAGTTACCACAAGAGGATGAGGATGACGAGGATGAGGAGGAAAGGATTCCACTTAACTCGATAGCTGGCCGTACATACGATGAGGTGCATGACCGTAACGTGGAACTTCAGGATACGGTTGAGGAGTTGTAGGAGATAGTAGCTGAACAACAGATTGCAATGACACAAAAAGACGGCGAGATCCAAGATCGTGAAGAACGATTGACAAATGTCGAGGAGAAACTTGTACAAACTGAAGGAAAGAAAGAACAACTGATCGAAGTGGTCGCTGTACTAAAGAACAAGCTGAGAGAAGAAGCTGCTAAGAGGGCAATAGCTGAATATGCTTATGAGGAAACTTTTCAACGAACCAGATTAGCAGCAAGAGACACACAAGCAAAGATGATGAAGATGGAAGAGATGGATAAAGTATTAACCACCGCAATTAATCGAGCTCAAGATCGGGTAATGGGATATCCGATTCAGTTCGAGACGCTGCCATCATTCGTGTTAGATCGCAGAACAATGGTTCGAGCCATGGAGGAAGAAAGTGATAGGGCTAAAAAGTATCTTAATAGAACATTGTAGCTGTTATACGATGAATGAAAGGTTAAATAAATTTTAAATCCCAAGTGTTATGCAACCTATGGGATATGACTATGATGTTGTCCTGAAACTTTTGTAGTTCAGGAAAGTAATGTAGATAGTAGTGATTCTATTGTTTTATGTTTTTCAAAAAGGTTTTGAATAAATAAAAGTTGTTACTTTATTCAAAGTTTTATGTGTTATGTGGTTATTTCTTTTATGGAGGCAAGTTAATTAGAAAATACTTAAAGAAGCTGAGTAATAGTCTAATAGATGTTTTATTTTAACAGAAAATGCATCCCAGACATGAACCACCCCGACAGAGAAACAATGAGAGAACTACCAATAACGACATTGTTGACTGTAACCACGTTCAACAACTAGTGACACTACTAACAGGAGCGTTGCAGAATCAACCACAAAACCATGGTACAACTTTTAAGGATTTCAAGTCGGTTGGACCACCTGAATTCCGTGGGTCTATGAATCCAGTCGAAGCACAGACCTGGATTATGGAGATAGAGAAGGTGTTTGATGTTGCGAGGGTAGGGGACGATCAGAAGACTACTTTCGCAACATTCATGTTGAAAGCAGAAGCTAGTTGTTGGTGGCAGGCCAATAAAACTTGTGAAGGGCCAAGAGTGATGACTCGGGATAGGTGCAAGGAGTTGTTCTTCGAGACCTATTTTCTGGAGAGTTCGAAGAGTCAGCTAGAAGTGCAGTTTTTGGAACTAAAATAAGGAACGATGACGGTATCCAAGTATGCCACAAAATTCAATGAATTGGCGAGGTTTGCGCCATATCAAGTCAGCACAGACGAGCGTAAGGCAAAGAGATTTGAACAGGGATTGAAGCCCTGGCTGTACAGTAGGGTATCCCTGTTCTAGTTAAAGACATTTGCAGCAGTGATGGAGAAAGCAGTATTCGCTGAAGGTGGAGGCGAGGCAGTAACAAAGTTCAATCAGGAACAAAAGAAGAAGAAGAATGAGTATGAGATTAAGAATGGAGGTGGTAGCAGTGGAAACAACAACAACAACAACAACAACAACTTGAAGAGGAAGTGGAATGGGAACATGGGTGCTGGAAATCATAAGGGTAACCAGCAACACAAAAAGTTTGAAGCATGTGCGTCAGGTGGGAAATTTCACAAGGGTGCGTGCTTGATGGGGAAACGAGTTTGCTTCAATTATGGCCAGGAGGGTCACTTCGCCCCAAATTGCACTCAATCGAAGAAAAATGTATGCTTCACGTGCAGATCCAAGGATCACTTTGCTCGTGAATGCCCTAAGAAGAGGGAAGTAGTGACAACCAGAAGCATTGGAGGTAACAATGGAAGTACATGGTCCATTGCAGGAGCTGCAGCATCAAACAAACCCACAGTCAGAACCTTCAACATGACTGTGCAGGATGTTGTGCAATTAAAAGATGTGGTGTCAGGTATTATCCCAATCAATAATATAAATACTTATGTATTATTTGATTCGGGTGCTACTTGTTCATTTATATCTGATGAATTTGCTAAGAGGTTAGAATTACCTAGAGAAGAATTGAATTTTCCTTTGAACATAGAAATTGCGAATAAGGAAATAATCCCTGTTAGATTCGTATACAAGAACTGTAGGGTGAACATTAAGGAGAATATCTTGTTGGTAGATTTGATTCTGAATAGACTCGGGGAATTTGATGTAATTTTGGGAATGTATTGGCTGTTCAAATACGAAGCGGTAATTAACTACCAAAAGAAGTGTGTAAACCTTATGACTCTGTCAAAGGTAGTATTTTATGGTAGAAAGTCGCCTAGACAAATGAAATGTTTGACGACTAAGCAAGCCAAGAAATTTTTGATTGAAGGCTGTGTGGGCTATTTGGCTTACATAGTCGATACTCAGAAGAAGGGTGTGAAACTGGAAGAGATACCAGTGGTGAGGAAATATGAAGATTTGTTTCCAGAGGATTTCCTAGGACTTCCGCCTGACAGAGAAATAGAGTTCGTGATCGACTTGGCGCCGGGAACAGCACCGATATCGAAGGCCCCGTACAAAATGGTTCAGGTAGAGATGATGTAACTGATGGTACAGTTGCAAGAGTTGCTAGACAAAAAATATATTCAACCAAGCGTATCGCCATGAGGAGTGCCAGTTTTATTCATTAGGAAGAAGGATGGATCAATACGTCTTTGCATCGATTATAGAGAGTTAAACAAAGTCACTCTTAAGAATAGGTATCCGTTGCCTAGAACAGATGACTTGTTTGATCAGCTGAAGGTTGCTAAATATTTCTCAAAAATAGATTTGAAAAGTGGGTATCACCAATTAAAAGTAAGAAAGGAGGATATACCTAGAACGGCATTCAGAACTCGGTACGGACATTATGAGTTTCTGGTGATGTCTTTTGGTTTAACAAATGTCCCTGTCGCGTTCATGGATTTGATGAACACGTGTTTAAACCATTCTTAGACAAGTTTGTAGTGGTATTTATTGACGACATTATAGTGTATTCCAAGACTCAAGAAGAACACGTGGAACACTTACGTTTGACATTGGAAACACTAAGAAAGGAAAAGTTGTATGCAAAATTCTCTAAGTGCGAATTTTGGCTCGACCGTGTACAATTTTTGGGTCATGTTATTGACAAGAATGGGATTTCAGTGGATCCATCAAAAGTGGAAGCTGTAATCAATTGGGAACAACCAAGAACACCATCAGACGTGAGGAGTTTCTTGGGACTGGTTTGTTATTATAGAAGATTTATTCAAGATTTTTCTAAGATAGCCATTCCGCTAACAAATTTGACAAGGAAAGCTGTAAAGTTCGTTTGGACGTAGAAGTGTGAATAAAGTTTCCAAGATTTGAAGAAAAAGTTAAGTATGGCACCTGTGTTGACATTACTAGATAATACATGAAATTTTGTGGTGTATAGTGATGCCTCACATAAAGGGTTGGATTGTGTTCTTATGCAGAACGACAAAGTTATTACGTATACGTCAAGACAACTGAAGGATTATGAGAAAGGGTATCTGACTCATGATTTGGAATTAGCTGCAGTTGTATTTGCTCTGAAGATATGGAGACACTATCTTTATGGAGAGAAATGTGAAATCTACACAGACCACAAAAGTCTGAAGTATATTTTCACTCAGAAGGATTTGAGCATGCTTCAAAGAAGGTGGATGGAATTGATAAAAGATTATAATTAAAAAATCTTTTATCATCCGGGCAAAGCGAATGTGGTGGCAGATTCTTTAAGCAGGAAAGGTCGGGAGAAGTTGATGCTGATAACAACTCAGGAGGAGCTCATTTCTGCAATGACAAAACTGGAGTTGAAAATCAAATTTCCAAAAGAATCTGACGAACCACTATTCCAGATAGAAGCGGGTCCAACTTTAGTGGATAAAGTGAAGAATGCTTAACTATAAGATGAAGAGTGTGGGAAAATCAAAGAGAATCTAGTTGAGAATAGTGATGTAAAATATAAGATCGATACCGAAGGACTACTATGGTTTGAGAGAAGAATCTGGGATCCAGTAACACCATAGCTGAAATAAGATATTTTAACCGAAGCTCATAGCTCAAAATATTCAATTCATCCAGGAAGCAAGAAAATGTATCAAGATTTGTGCCGACATTTTTGGTGGCCGAATATGAAAAGGAACGTTGTAGAATACGTAGCGAAATGCTTGACATGTCAAAGAGTAAAAAAAGAACATCAAAGACCCAGTGGATTACTTCAATCATTGGAAATACCGGAATGGAAGTGGGAACACATCACGATGGATTTTGTGGTGGGTCTTCCAACAACTCAGAGAGGATGTGATGCGATTTGGGTGATAGTGGACAGACAGACGAAGTCATCACACTTTTTACCAATAAATATTAGATTCAATCTTGATCAGTTGGCAAGATTGTACATTAAAGAGATCGTTTCGAGGCACGGGGGGCCAGTATCAATTATGTCCGATAGAGATCCGCGATTCACGTCAAATTTCTGGAAAAGACTACAGGAATGCATGGGAACTCAATTACGAATGAGTACGGCTTATCATCCACAAATAGATGGCCAAAGCAAATGAAGAGTTTAGGCATTGGAAGATATGCTAAGAGCATGCGTCATGGACTTTAAAGGAAGCTGGGAAGAACAATTACCTTTGGTGGAATTTGCTTACAACAACAGTTATCACGAGAGCATCGACATGCCACCTTACGAGGCATTATACGGCAGAAAGTGTAGAACTCCACTGTGTTGGGATGAAGTCGGTGAATGCCAACTGTTAGGACCAGAACTAGTGAAATAAACTACTGACGTTGTCAAACTCATCAGGACAAGATTAGTAGTAGCCCAAGACAGACAGAAAAAGTATGATGATCAACATAGACAAGATCGTGTATTCGACGTAGGAACTTTTGTATTCCTAAAAGTTTTTCCCTAGAAGGAGAAAATTCATTTCGGTAAAAAGGGAAAGCTAAGCCCGAGGTTTATTGGACCCTTTGAGGTGCTACAAAGAGTGGGAGAAGTGGCTTATAAGGTAGCTCTACCTCCAGAGTTGGAAAACATTCACAATATTTTTCACATTTCGGTGTTACGATCGTATAAACCTGACTATAAACACGTGATCGAGTACGAACCGTTGCAGTTCGAGAAAGAATTGTCTTATGAAGAGGTTCCTATCCAGATAGTCGACAGGAAAGAACAAGTGCTCAGAAAAAAAAAGTGATACCTTTTGTGAAGGTGATATGGAAGAACCACAATGCTGAAGAAGCTACGTGGGAACTCGAAGAGAAAATGCTGAAAGAGTACCCTGGGTTATTTGTTTAATCTGTGTCTTTGATTCTGGGGACAGAATCTTTGTAAGTAAGGAAGATTGTAACGAATGATTTTTTTGAGTTGTGATTCTGCGGACATAATCCTTGTAAGGAGGGAATGATGTAACATTCAAAAACTTTAAAGTGTAATATTAAATATTTATTGATTTATATAAGTATTCAATGGATATGTTTATTGTTCAATAAATAATTGTCCAATTTGAGTTGATGTGATTTAGTTAATTATTTGTTGAATAAATAATTATATAAGTATTTAATGGCAATTTGAGTTAATAAGATTTAGTTAATTAATTGTTGAATAAATAATTAAGGAGCTAAGAAAAATTAAATTTTATGAGCTTATACACTAATTTAATTTAATAAGTAAGCTAGAGAGCTTATAAGGTTTAAATGGATTATAATATTTTAATTAGAATTGTGATTAAAATAAAGTGTTAGTTGGTTGAATAAAATTATAAAGGAAATTATAATTATGTGATAATGATTTATGTGTGAAAATAATTTAATAGATTAGTATTTGAATTGATTAAATTGATTATTTAATTTAATAGAAGTGTGACAAATATCCTTGCTATAAATGAGTTATTAAAATAAATTAAAAGAATTTAATTTAGTTTTTCCAAACATGTCTTATTGCATAACAAGTCTTTAATCTAATGATGTTTTAGCAAACAAGATATAAGATTTAATCCATTTGTTTTAATTAGGTTTACCAAATAAGGTATAAGGATTAATTCATTTGTTTTAGTTAGACTTACCAAACAAGGTGTAAGGATTAAAGAGTTATTTTATTAAGCTTAGCTAAACAAGCCTTATGGCTTTTGATTTTCAAAATAATATAACTGATGTTTGTTAAAATCCTATACTAAATATATCTATTATTACATACGTTATATTATTATACGTAAACTAGAGAAAGACTCAGTTGAAGAAAAAAAGAAAAGAAGAAGAAAAGAGAAAAGGGAGAGAAAACTTTAGAGAAATCCTTGAAGGTTTTGAGAAAGAAAAGAAGTTTAATAATCAAAAGTAGCCATCATCTTCTTAATCAAAGGTAGGAGCTTAATCTTTTTTTTAAAAGTTAGTTTTCTTCTTCTTCCAAAAAGTTCTCTATGAAATTTTATAAAAGATAATTGATGGTGTTTATGATTATATGATAAATTATTGATTATAAGATGATTACACGAGTTTATATATATGATTATAGAGAAACTAGTTCATGTATGTATGTGTTTTGTGAAGAAAACCATATTACAGTGTTTACATTAAAATATATATGAATATGGCTTAATTTAAAATATAAATTAAGGCTTAATTAGTTGTTAAATTGATAAATTGATTATGGAAATTGATAGAGTATGTTTAATCACAACTATGATGTTTTGAAATTTCTGTTTTGATTGAAAAACAAAATCACAATGTTGATTTTCATTAAAAATGTCAACAATGGAGTTTTTGCCAAAAACATTTAAATTGGGTGTTGTAAATTTGATGTTTATGTTAATTTATGAGTTGAAACATGTTAGAAGTCTTCACAATATGTTTATATGAAGTCTATATGTGTATTACATGTTAAACAGTCTATTAGATTCGAGCTTTTAGGCCAATTTGGCTTTTATTCATGATGTTGCTGAGCTTGGGCGCCGAATTCTGGACTCTGGCACCGCAGCGCGGCCCAATAATACAAATCTCACGCCGCAGCGCCGACGCCACACCGCAGTGCCAATCAATGGCTTGTGACTCGCGCTGCAGTGCCAACTCAGCATCGCAGCGCTAACCACAGTGTAAACTGTGGCGCCGCAGCGCGAGTTAGTAGAATGTTCTGACTTTTTTGTTTAAATATACAAATTTTGAAAATAAATGTTATGTGTTAATAATATGAATGTTAAATGATGATTTCAATAGTATTAAACTATGAATGAGCATGTTATAAAGAGTTAATTAGTATTAACGTAGTTTGATTTTGTTAATTGGTAATTCGACCTACATGATGTATGTATTATTTATATAGATATAAAATGTTGGTAATGACTAATTATGTCTTGATGACATATGTATAGGGTATTGATTCAAGTTGTAAAGTTTAGCTGTTGGAGCACTTGAATTTTGTGGGTCAGTGAATCCAGTCGAGGCACAAACTTGGATTACGGAGATAGAAAAGGTGTTCGATGTTGCTAGGGTAGGAGATGATCAAAAGACTGCTTTCGCAACATTCATGTTGAAAGCAGAAGGTAGTTATTGGTGGCATGTCAATAAAACTCGAGAACGACTAGGAATGATGACCTGGGATAGGTTTAAGGAGATATTCTTCGAGACCTATTTTCTTGAGAGTTCGAAGGGTCAGCTGGAAGTACAATTTGTAGAACTGAGACATAGAACGATGACGGTATCTGAGTATGCCGATAAATTCAACGAGTTGGCGAGGTTTGCACCTTATCAAGTCAGCACGGACGAACGCACGATGAAGAGGTTTGAACAGGGACTGAAGCCCTGGTTGTATAATAGGGTTTCCCTATTTCAATTGAAGACTTTCACAGCAGTGATGGAGAAAGCAATACTCATTGAAGGTGGAGGCGAGGCAGTGACAAAGTTCAATCAGGATCAGAAGAAAAAGAAGAATGAGGTGGAAATTAAGGATGGAGGTGGTAGTGGTGGAAACAACAACAACAACAACAACTTGAAGAGGAAGTGGAATGGAAACGTGGGTGCTGGAAACCAGTAGGGTAACCAGCAGAACAAGAAGTTTGAAGCATGTGCTACATACGGGAAGTTTCACAAGGGTGCGTGCTTGATGGGGAAATGAGTATGCTTCAATTGTGGCTAGGAGGGTCACATCGCCCCTAATTGCCCACAACCTAAGAAGAATATGTGCTTCACGTGCGCATTCAAGGATCACTTTGCTCGTGAATTCCCTAAAAAGAAGGATGGAGTGACAACCAGAAGCAATAAAGGTAACAATGGAGGTACAACATCAAACAAACCCACAGCTAGAACCTTCAACATGACAGTGTGAGATGCTGTGCAATCAAAAGATGTCGTCTCAAGTATTATTCTAATCAATGATATTGATGCTTACGTATTATTTGATTCGGGTGCTACTTGCTCGTTTATCTCTGATGAATTTACTAAGAAGTTAGAATTGCCTAGAGAAGAACTGAATTTCCCATTGAACATAGAAATTGCGAATAAAGAGATAATCCCTGTTAGATTCGTATACAAGAACTGTAGGGTGAACATTAAGGAGAATATCTTGATGGTAGATTTGATTCCAATTAGATTGGGAGAGTTTTATGTTATTTTGGGAATGAATTGACTATTCAAATATGGAGCGGTAATTGATTGCCAAAAGAAGTGTGTAAACCTTATGACCCCGTCAAAGGTAGTGTTTTTTGGTAGGAAGTCACCTAGACAAATGAAATGTCTGACGATTATGCAGGCCAAGATATTGTTGAGTCAAGGCTGTGTGGGCTATTTAGCTTACATAGTCGATACTCAGAAAAAGAATGTGAAATTAAAAGAGATACCCGTGGTGATGGAATTTGAGGATTTGTTTCAAGAGGATATGCCAGGACTTCCGCTTGATAGAGAGATTGAGTTCGCGATCGACTTATTACCGGGGACAGCACCGATATCGAAGGCCCCGTATAGAATAGCTCCAGTAGAAATGAAGGAACTGATGGTACAGTTGCAAGAATTATTACACAAGAAGTATATTCAACCAAGCGTATCACCGTGGAGAGCGCAAGTATTATTCGTGAATAAGAAGGATGGTTCAATGCGTCTTTGCATTGATTATAGAGAATTAAACAAAGTCACTATTAAAAACAAATATCCATTACCAAGAATAGATGACTTGTTTAACCATTTGAAGTGTGCTAAATACTTTTCAAAAATAGATTTGAGAAGTGGGTATCACCAATTGAAAGTGAGGAAGGAAGATGTACCTCAAACGACATTCAGAACTCGGTATGGACATTACGAGTTTCTGGTGATGTCTTTTGGTTTAACCAATGCACCTGTTGCATTCATGGATTTGATGAATAGGGTATTTAAACCATTCTTAGACAAGTTTGTAGTGGTATTCATCAACGACAATCTAGTGTATTCCAAAACTCAAGAAGAACACGTGGAACACTTACGTTTGACATTGGAAACCCTAAGAAAGGAAAAGTTGTACGCAAAATTCTCTAAGTGTGAATTTTGGCTAGACCATGTGCAATTTCTTGGACACGTGATTGACAAAGATGGGATTTCTGTGGATCCATCAAAAGTGGAAGCTGTAATCAATTGGGAACAACCAAGAACACCATCGAAAGTGAGAAGTTTCTTGGAATTAGTTGGTTATTACAGAGGATTTATTCATGATTTTTCTAAGATAGCCACTCCATTAACAAATTTGACCAGGAAAACTGTGAAATTTGTTTGGACGGAGAAATGTGAAGAAAGTTTCCAGGATTTAAAGAAGAAATTAAGTATGGCACCTGTGTTTTCATTACTAGATAGTACATGTAACTTTGTCGTGTATAGTGATACCTCACATAAAGGGTTGGGATGTGTTCTTATGTAAACGACAAAGTAATTGCGTATGCATCAAGACAACTGAAGGATTATGAGAAAGGTTATCTGACTCATGATTTGGATTTTGCTACTGTAGTGTTTGCTCTCAAGATATGGAGACACTATCTCTATGGAGAGAAATATGAAATCTACACAGATCATAAAAGTCAGAAGTATATTTTCACACAGAAGGACCTTAATATTCGACAAAGGAGATGGATGGAATTGATAAAGGATTACGATTATGAGATCTTTTATCACCCGGGCAAAGCGAATGTGGTTGCAGATGCTTTAAGAAGGAAAGGTCGGGAGAAGTTGATGCTGATAACTACTCAGGAGGAGCTTATTTCAGCAATGACAAAGCTAAAGTTAGAAATTAAATTTCCAAAGGAATCCGATGAACGACTATTCCAGATACATACCAGTCCAACTTTGGTGGACAAAGTGAAGAGTGCTCAACTAAAAGATAAAGAATGTTAAACGATCAAAGAGAAGGTGGTTGAGGGTAGCGATGTAAAATACAAGATCGACACCGAAGGACTACTAAGATTCGAGGAAAGAATTTGAGTTCCAGCAGTACCAGAGCTTAAAGACGAAATCTTGACCAAAGCACACAACACAAGATATTCAATTCATCCAGGAAGTACAAAGATGTATCAAGATATGCGGCGACATTTTTGGTGGCCAAATATGAAAAGAGACGTTGCAAAATACGTTGCAAAATGCTTGACGTGTCAGAAAGTGAAAGCTGAATATCAACGACCAAGCGGTTACTTCAACCGTTGGAAATACCAGAATAGAAATTGGAGCATATTACAATGGATTTTGTGGTAGGACTTCCAACGACTCAGAAAGGATACGATGCGATATGGGTAATAGTGGACAGATTGACAAAATCTGCACACTCTTTGCCAATAAAGATTATATTTAATCTTGATCAGCTAGCAAAACTGTACGTTAAAGAGATCGTGTCAAAACATGGAGTTCCAGTGTCAAATAGAGATCCAAGGTTCACATCAAACTTCTGGAAGAGACTACAAGAATGTATGGGAACACAGTTGCAAATGAGTACAGCTTACCTCCCGCAAACCGACGGGAAAAGTGAACGAACAATCCAAATGTTGGAAGATATACTGAGAGCATGCATCATAGATTTCAAAGGAAGTTGGGATGAACATTTACCGTTGGTAGAATTTTCCTACAACAATAGTTACCACGCGAGCATCGGCATGCCACCTTACGAGGCATTGTATGACAGAAAATGCAGAACTCCACTATACTGGGATGAAGTCGGTGAACGCCAACTGTTAGGACCAGAACTGGTACAACAAATTGCTGAAGTTGTCAAACTCATCAAGACAAGATTGGTAGCAGCCCAAGACCGACAGAAAAAGTATGCCGATCAACATAGGCAGAATCGCAAATTTGAAGTAGGAAATTTTGTTTTCCTAAAAGTTTATCCTTGGAAGGGGAAAATTCATTTTAGCAAGAAAGGAAAGCTCAGCCAAAGATTATTGGACTGTTTGATATACTATGAAGAGTGGGGGAAGTTGCTTATGAGGTAGCACTACCTCTAGAATTGGAAAACATTCATAATGTTTTTCAAATTTCAGTATTACGACCGTATAAACCCGATTACAGGCACGTGATCGAGTACGAACCATGCATTTCGATAAAGATTTGTCTTATGAAAAGAATCCTATCCAGATAGTCGACAGGAAAGAACAAGTGCACAGAAATAAAGCGATACCTTTTGCGAAGGTGATATTGAGAAACCACAATGTCGAAGAGGCAACGTGGGAACTCGAAGCAAAAATGATGAAAAGTTACACTGAGTTATTTGTTTAATCTATGTCTTCAATTCTGGGGACAGAATCTTTGTAAGTAGGGAAGAGTGTGACAATTTGATTGTTTGAATTGTGATTGCGAGGACATAATCCTTTTAAGGAGGGAATGATGTAACATTCCAAAATTTTTAAATGTAATATTAAATATTTATTGAGTTATATAAATATTTAATGGATGTTATTATCGGTAAATGAATATTTGTTTAATTGATTTAATATTTTTTGAGAATTATTTGTTAAATAAATAATTGATAAATTAAGGAAATGATTATTGTATTGATATTTCAATTTAATGATTAATTATTTGTATTGTGTTAGGTGATTAAAGGATTTATTTAATTAATTGTGATTTGCATTAATTGAATTTAAATATGAGAGCTTGATTAAATATAGTGTGACAAATAACTATATTGTAAGGAGTTATTAAAATAAATTAAAGTAGTTTTAATTTAGTTTTATCAAACAAGGCTTATTATATAAATTCTTTAAAAATAAAAGGGTTTACCAAATAAGCCTTATGGCTTTTGGAATTTCTAGATTTTTAAAATAATTAAATTAAAATAATAAATCTAATATATTTATAATTAATACGTTGGTTTTATTGTAACTAACATTTTATTAAGTTAACATATTAAGGTTGTCAGTTAGTTTTACGTATTATGTATATTATCTAAGCCTAAGCCTAAGAAAAGCTAAAGATAAAAATTATAGAGAATTGGGAGAGAACTGGAGAGAAACCTAGGAATTTTACGACAATTTCAGGGAGTTAACAAGGATTGCAAGCAACTTCAAGGTATTTTTACACAACATTAGTATTAGATATATATATATATATATATATATATATATATATATATATATATATATATATATATATATATAATTTAGTTATTATGATTATACATGTTTATGATGCTAGAGTTTATGTCAGTCAAGAAAATTGCATGCTAAATTCGTTTGATAGTAGGAAGAAAATTTAATAGTGTATGTATTCTTTGCATGGCGTAGGTAAGTACCAATTTAGATGGTCAATTCTTATATTAAACTATAAATTGAGGCTTGCATATGTTAGTTCAATGAGATATGAGTATAACATAATTTGAATGAAGTAAATTGGACAAGAATTGAAATCACAGTGTTCAATTTTGTGAAGGAACCCAAAAATGGAGTTTTTGTATGAAAACTTGAATTTGGAGAAATTAAAATAGTTTAGTTAGTGTTAAATTATGCTAATTGGCTGTAAATGTGAGCAATCATATTTATGATAGTTGTATATTTATTATACATGTTAATACTACTGTCTATTTGGTAAAATTTGTGTTTGTTGGGCTAAAGTTGGCTACTATTTATAGCCTTCTTTGCGTCTGTCTGAACATTGGCGCACCTGCGCTGGTGCCAAGGCAAAAACGGCGCAGCTGTGCCATACCCTAGTATGAGATTCTGACTTCTGCTATTACAGCAGACTTGGAGGAAACATCCTAGCATGGTCTTAAATTGTGTTAGCATATTAAATGTGTAATGTTAAGGTCAACATAATATACTGAGTTGTGGTTAGTATGATCAAAGTTGCAAAAATGATTAGTAAATCGAAAACGCGTTATGTGGTAATTTAGTATACAAAATGAAAGTTAGACAAGTGTTGTGAAGTAAAACGCTTAGAGTTTCTGAAATGTGAATGGTAATAAACATGTTATGATATGTTAGCATGTCTAATAGGTATTATGGTTCTAAAATTATGTGTAGGTGATCGTGAGGTTAATTTTATAGCTTAGGCTCAAGGAAAGTTTTCTAACTCTACACTATCGTTGAGTTGGTTCTATTATTATATTGTGTAACTTCATTCTTTTGATCGAGAAAGCTTCTAAACCTATCTGTTATATTGAGCATGTTTTAATTCTAAATTATCGGAATTCTAATCCTTGTTGACTTACTCTAACTTGTTTATAGTTAAACAATTTTCTTTAGCTTAATCTTTTACAATAAATGTTCTTGAACCTTAATTCCTTGTGTCGAATGGTTCAATCACTTTGTATATTTTATTGCCTGTGGAGTAAGCATTGTTTCCATCTTGCTATCAACTAATGCATGCTCGGTAACTAAAATTCTAATTTGACAAGATTATAGACCTAGATTATTATTTTTCAAGCCAAGGTTTACCATTTCTTTATTTTGATCAATACTTATGCTATCTAGTTATTTCAAGAATGAGTCCAGAATATAGTCATTTCACCTACGATTCTCAAATGTTCTAAGTTATTTTTTATTAAACAACTATTGTGTTATCAAGCATTGTCGATTCAAATAGTTCCCTAGTTGATGATCGTTAAACTTCAAATTACCCTTGAAAGCTTATCCAAACCAAACTTTCTTTGGTGTAGACTTGTAATCTAAATATTGAGATGAACAACCCTATGTTTAGGGGTTTACGCTTAGCGTTGAAATGGTTGCGCACAATGCATTGTATGAAGGATTGATCCACCTAAGTATGTAGAGTCCTTATAGTCATGTGACTGTTAAAGTTAAAGTTGAAAGATTACTTATAATTGTAGACATGGTTCATGGTCATTTGACCCTCAGTAGTATATTCAAGAATGTTAATAGAACATATCATTCAGTTCTATTGAGCCTATGAGTTGGCAAGTATTGAAATGTTAATAGAATATAATATTCAGTTCTATTGAGCCTATTATTGGGTAAAAATATTTATTCTTATCTCAAATGAGTTTTGTTTGCTCACTCTTACATATTTATACATTTATTGCAGCTATGGTTGAGAAGGTAGATAAACCTACAATTAGCAAAGGAAAGGGAAAATGTACAAGTGATGAAGACTTGTAATTTTGTTTTATCATTGATGATAGACTTTTAATAATGATGTGATGTAATGATTTAATTTTTTTACTTTAATGATTGTATTAAAGGTTAGAGAACCTGGGAGATAATATTTTTATTAAAGCAAACATGTATGGGCATGTTTTTATTATTCAATTTTTTTTAATTGGGTAGCTAGATATGAATGTTTTGATTACGTGAACACCAAATCTTGAGGTAATGAAGTACCGGGATTTGGGGGTGTCACAGACAATCCATTAGAAGAGTCAAATAGACCATCATGTCTATTATCTTCTCCATGTTAAAAGTCCACCAATAATATTTTATCCCTGTAACTGCGACAACCCGAGAATTTGGGCAATTTATTATAATCTTAAATGATTGATTTAAGGTCAAATAATAGACCTAGACAGAAAATAAGTGTATGCGTTTAATGTTATTGGGATTGAATTTTGAGGATTTCAAAATTCGGTGAAGGATATAGGTGAATTATTTAGGATTAAGGATTTATGTGATTATGTTCCGTGTTTATGGTTAATGATGTGTTCAGAATGTGGTTAAGGGTCATGGGTTGATCAGATAATTTATATATGTATCAAACCCTATGAATATATTAAGAACGTCAAACGTTCAGTTAGAAAACCCTAACGTCTAATAAGAAACCCTAGAAATCGGTGCTGGAAACCCTAGTTTCAGTTTCGAGAGTACGAAATCCTAATTCGGATATTGAAAACCCTAGATTGGGAATGTAATGTATGTACAAGGTTAAACGTCATTAATATTGAATTAATTAGGGAAAACCCTAATGAATTATCTAAAATCTTAATTGATTATTTGAAAACCCTAATACCAGATCTGAAAACCCTAATTTTAGATTCTGATAAAATGAAACCCTAATCTGGAATATAACGGAGAATTTTAATGCATTAGTGCTATGAATTAATTATTAATTAGGTTAAAGGTTAATTAATTAATAAATCCTAATTTTCAATTTTAGGAACCCTAATTGTTCCGTCAGAAACCCTAATGCCCAGTTGTGGATTTAATTGCTAAAATTAGCGATGTTAATTAGGAAACCCTAATCCTAATTATTTCAATTTATGAGTAATTAGAAACCCTAATCTAATTACGAATATTTAATTTCTACATTAGAAAATTAATTTTTCTATTAGAAACCCTAATTAGTGGTTTATAAACCCTAATGACCATTTTGACCCTAATTGCTTTATTACCAATTTTAATTAGGAAATACTAATCCTAATTAGCAAGAATGAATTTATGATTAAGAAATTTTTATATAATTAGAAAATTCTAATTATAAGTTAGAAATATTATTTTTTTTCTATTTTTGAAAATCTAAATTTGGAATTTTTTTAAAATCCAAGTTGCTAAATATTTATTGATTAAAATCTAAACCCTAAATGGTTAAACCTTAAGATGTCCAAACCCTAAAGATTAAGGGTTTCATCAAATGCAAAGATCTAGAAATTTAAGGAAAGGACATTTATGCCCTTTTTAGATTATTTTTTTTAGACAACTTGCAAATCTAGCCAAGATCATTGGTTGGTGAACAACCCTAGACCTAAATGTAGCTTAGCATGTGCCTATTATCCAACCACTCAGCCTATATTCAGCAGCTATGCAAGCAAATTCATTGTATTATACATTGTATATAGATTGAGAGAGAGAAACATACACTAATTTGGCTCATTTGTCCAAAAACACCCAACCAAGTCACTCTCTCTATAGACCCACGAAAATATCAAGTATTTCAGTCCTTAGCATGATCTCTATCAATTCAAGAACAAACATCAATGATCAAATTGTAGATCAAAGCTAAAAAGAGGTATAAACCCTAAATTTTGAAATCCTTCGATTTTATGATAATTGTTGCAATTGATTGTTGAAAGTGGTGTAATAGGGTGTCAATGGATGTTCTGAGTTGTTAAATCTATGAATCATAACATCAAAGTTCACGAATTTAAAGTTTTTCAAAATCTGGAAATGGGAAAAAGATGGTCTGACAGTCCAATGTCAGGACCTTTAGATCAGTGTGTGTTTAGTGTTTTTGATGTTTAAAACTTGTAACATTTATCCTGATATGTGTTCTTTAAGATTCAAAAAGAATCAGACCCAGATCTATTACAAATCACAAGATATAAACGGTCAAAACCCGTTGACCGAACTGTCCAAATCGCGATCCCAGAAAATTAAGAGCAGTTGTCCGTGTCCTACTTTGACCAGGCGTATCTTGTTCATACTGTGATGTTTTAGTGTTATTATGCTTTATAGTTGTAGTACTACATGTTGTCTACAAACTGTAATTGATAGATCTCATAAACGTTGCACGATCATCAAGTTATAAGGAATCAAAGTAGGTACCTAAGGCTGTTCTTCAAATCTGGAAAACCCAGAATTTGAAGAACAGGTCTAACGATGAATTATGAAGCTTAGATCTCACTAATATGTTATGTTTTGGTTATGGAATTGGTATATACTTGTAGTACTACATACGTACTACAACATCAAAGTTTTTACAAGTCCAGAAAAACGTAAGGAACAATGAATTAAATCCGGTCAAACCACCCACCCTCGCGACTGACTTGAAAATCTGGGTTCGGCCAAGAACAGTACTTGAATCATAGTTTGACCGGCTTGAATCTTGTTCATCTGTTGTTGTTTAGTTGATCTGATGATTGTTTGTTGTACCTTGACATACGGACTACATGCTAGAACTTATGGATAACCCAAACTAAACTAAGAACCCAAGATATAAGGATAGAAAACTAGTACCTTGACTGTTCTTCATTTTCTGGAAAACCCAGAAAATGAAGAACATAGTTGTCAGATACTTTGGAGGCCCAGATCTTCGATATGTAATGTTGTATGATATATTTGATGACAGATTCGTGTATTATTACATAAACACTACACGATCAATATTTAACATGGCCCAGAAATCGAACAGAACACGGATTAAATTTCGGTCAAACCACCCAACCCGAACACTGACATGAATGCTCAAGAACACCTGAAGAACACCATTAGCGACGGATTCGTCGCCAGAAACCCCTTTAGCGACGCTTAATTTTGGAAATTACAGAAAAATGATTAAAAATTAAAAAAAATGGTTTTTAATTATTAAAAATACATAATAAATTATGAAAAATTATTTTAAAGTCTGAAAAATAGTTTTTAACTATTTTGAGTATATTTCAAAAATATTTATTATTTTTGGAATGTAAATGGTATTTATTTATTTAATTATAATAATAAATAAATTATTTAAAAATAGTTTTTAATTCATGAAAAATCATGAAAAATAATATTATGGTATAAGAAAATATTTTAAGTTATTTTTGATGACTTTTAATATTTTGGAATGAATTTCATTTATTAATCAATATTAATGATAATTAGTTTATTTAATAGATATATTAAATAAACTAAGGAAAAATGGAATTAATGCTTTATAAATCATATAAAAATGATTTAAGTGTTATAAAAATGATTTAAGTTATAAAATATAACTTTTGATATTTAGTCATGAAAATATTAATATTTTAATATTAATATTAATTATCGGATAATGGATTAAAGTGTTGAAAAATCATATAAAAATGATTTTTAAGGTATTAAAAATACTTTGGTATATTATAATTATATTATAATATTATGTAATGATTTTCATTAATCTATCTAATAAAATACAAATGATTTTGAATTTCCCGCTCACTCAATAAATCATCTGGGCCGTCCAAAGTTTGAGATAAATCTCACCGTTCATACATCCATCTAATAAAATACATCTATCTATCTAATAATTTAATAAAATACAAATGACTTTAAATTTTCCGCTCACTCAATAAATTATTTTGGTCGTTCAAAGTTTGAGATAAATCATATTGTCCATACAGTGCGGAAGGCACGGGACCCAACTAGTCTATCTAATAAAATACAAATAATTTTGAATTTCCCGCTCACTCAATAAATCATCTGGACCGTCCAAAGTTTGAGATAAATTCCACCGTTCATACATTTATCTAATTAAATACATTTATCTATCTAATAATCTAATAATCTATCTAATAAAATACAAATGATTTTGAATTTCCCGCTCACTCAATAAATCATCTGGGCCTTCCAAAGTTTGAGATAAATCTCACCGTTCATACATCTATCTAATAAAATACATTTATCTATCTAATAATTTAATAAAATACAAATGACTTTAAATTTTCCGCTCACTCAATAAATTATTTTGGTCGTTCAAAGTTTGAGATAAATCATATTGTCCATACAGTGCCGAAGGCACGGGACCCAACTAGTATTTTATATTAAATGAATATTAATGATTAAGGTATTAAGTGGTATTTAATTCATTTAAATACGGTTTTAATGATTGAAAAATGTTGATAAATGGTAATAATTATCCGAAAATTATTACGAGCCTAGGAAAAATGTTTTGTCTGCTAAGATAATTATCTATGATGATGGTTAAGTGGTTAGTCAGAGTTTAATTGAACTTAAACTCGATATTCGTCCGACTAGACCGTCGTGATGATAGAATGGTTTCGGTTTCAAGTCAGACTGAAATAGTTTGACTTGATACCTAGTCTTATGTGCTGTATAGACTGATAGGTTTATGTGGTAATGTGTTTAGGTTATTCTGTGGATATAAATATAGCAGTATATTACTGTGATGATATTATTCTAATATTGGAGATCTATATTACTAATATTAGGTCTTCGGGTAAAGCGTTATAAAGTGTGTTGCGGTAGTCAACGGTTCAGACAAGTTTTCTTATACTTAACTCTAATAAGAGTGTTTTATTCAAGCTGATGGTTAATCATTGCTAATTGCCATGAAAATTATACTATGTACATCTTGCATGTATAAGTCAGGTATGAAAGGCTGATCATCTTCATTACCAGTTGGTTCAGAAATGTTTGTTCATGTTTAAAACTTGTTCAGTCAAAAGTTTGTTCGTAATAATTCTCAACTATATTGATGAATTATAGTCAGCTTATTATTCATACTCTTCAATCATGATATATTGTTATATTGTTATATATAAACTTGCTGGGCAACTTTCATGCTCACCCTTGCTATATCATGATAAAACATTGCAGATAAGGTGAACGTGTTCGTATTCAAGAAAAGGTTAAGGCCAAGTTCAGCTTGGGATAAAACATGCGGCTATCTTGTAATTGTTTAATTTGATAAATATTATTGTGTAATAGATATTTTATGAATTCTGTCTAAGTTAAGGTTACTCGACCTTGGGGATAAGTGTGTAATGTATTGTATAAACAAATTATGTTTATATTTTCTGCAATTAGTGAAAGAAATAGTATACCGGATCAGTGGTGATTTGGGGCCCGGATTCGGGGCTGCTACAGTAACATCAATCAATATTTCATGCCCACAATCATATGAATAACTCGTAATCATAGTTGTGATTCTAAATTCCTCTTCGCACCTAGGAAGAAGATAATTTTTATCACCTATCTTTACCTGAAACATCAAAAATCATGGTTATACCAAATCACAATTCCTGTTCATAATCTTACTAATAAATTCATCTTTGCACTACGACCCAAAATATTCATTAACAATTCATCTTTGCACTACAGGCCAAAGACATACAACTATATTTTTAGAAGAGTCAAGTAGAGCATGATATCTACTGTCTTTTACGAATTAAAAGTGTATAGTCAATATTTTATCACTGAAACTCAGCTTAATAAATAATCCACATCATCGAATCATCCATACACTACGGCCAAAGATATTCATGTAATCATTAATGGTCATGATTATTTCGAATAATCCCTGGTTATAATCATATCAATAACTATCCATCAATGCACAACTGGCCAATGAGGACTTTTATCACATCATCTATAACATTACGAGTCATGATTATACCGAATGATCGCTTGTCATAATCATACCAATAAATAGTTCATCTATGCACATAAGCCAAAGATACTCATCAATCAATAGTTCATCTTTGCACGTAAGCCAAAGATATACAACTATAAAACCAATAATCAACAGTCCATCGTTGCACGTTAGCCAAAGATATACAACTATAAAACCAATAATCAACAGTCCATCTTTGCACGTAAGCCAAAGATATACAACTGTAAAACCAATAATCAATAGTTCATCTTTGCACGTAAGCCAAAGATGATTTTAATCATAATATAAGCATGAGGATGATGACAATGATATAAACTTTAATCAAACAAAATAAAGGATAAATATTAAAGACTTTAAATTTATCCAGAGTTTAAAAATATCCAAATTGTCAACATGATACTCCTTTGTGGAGTAAAATTCAAGAATAATATTCATGTACCAAAAATAATTTGGACATAAAAGAAATATATTTTTTTTGGGTAAATAGTACCCTATGAATAGTACCTTGTGAATAGTACTTCGAGAATAGTTGTGACACCCCAAAATTCGGGTCACAACTATTCATGGTTCCGACTTTCCGTCATTCTTTACATCATTCTTACCAATGCTCATTTCTTCGTTCTAAGCCGAAATTCGGCCATTTTCGAGTCCGCAACTCTATAATGCCAAATAAGACTTGTCTCCATTGAAAACCAATGTTTCCAAGCTCAAACACAAAATTCGACTTCCATTCCGAGAATTTCACAAATTCGACGATTATCGTCCAATCGTGTTAATTCCGGTAAAACTTCATTACTTGAGATTTTTAAACCATTTCATTTGGATTCAATCCATTATAATAACTTCTTGACATACATACTTCATTAACTTATAAACATGATAGGTTATCACTAGTCCTTTGTGATTTTATAACGTATATAAAAATATAAATTTACTTACATTTTCATTACTCATGTCTTATGAGAATCTTAATATTTTAACCATAATTCTTGTATCTTCTTAACATACTAAGTCCCTTAATGTAAACATATGACAAGTTTATCATTGTTCTTCATAAATTCATAACTCATTTAGGTTTGAATTACTCATTTATGATTAACACGGCTTAAGTTCATTAAGTTGTTCATTCACTTCATTTTTTAACATACAAATCCTACCACTACCCACTTCTCTAACAATGGAAGAAAAGAGAAACATGGTTCAAGATTACTTACTCTTGAATAACACTTGCTTAATCTTTAATCTACTTCTTGATTCTTGAACTTCAAAGACTGGCTTACTATCTTTTTCTCTCAAGCCACTAAGCTATAAGTTGTTGGTGGAAAATCTAACAAATGAAGTCTAACTTATATATGCTTATTCTCTCAAGCAATTAAGCTCTCAACTTTTAAGTTGTTGGATGAAATTAAACAACCAAACAAATGAATCCAAGCTTACAATTTATAGGAGTTGCTATATTAGGGTATAATGGTCATTAAGCCACCTCCACCTCCTTAATCCACCTCCTTACTATTCATTACTTTGCCCCTAAGTAAAATTGGTTCCTACACAAAATACTTGGCCATCACAACATCTATCCTTTGCTTGCCCATCACAACACTTAAGCATTAAGTTTACTTTGTCATCACACTTATTTAGCCATCAAGTTAGCTTGTTCATCACATTAATTACTTGATCACCACAACACTTAGCCTCTAAGTACTTTTTTATTACTTTGGATCACGCATGGGTTTCCCCATGTTTCATGCTTACCCATTGGATCATAGCTTGGGCTTTAGCTTAATTAGCTTAGCTCAAATATTAGGACTTACTTTAACAAATCTTTGGGCTTTATATTACAAACACTTAGGCTTGCACATTAAACAAACATTGGGCTTGTTTATTAATTCTATTGGACTTTCATGTTAAATTATATTGGACTTGTACATCCAACATAATACACAAGTCTACTAACAAATGGCTTAAAGCCTTATAACATATACTCTACGTATAATTCTCGTATTCTCATTCGTATAATTAGTCAATATATACGGCATACCATCACTCATACAAACTTGTATAATACTTCGTATCGTACTCATATTCATTACTTCGTATAATACCTACGTATAATACAATCATCGCTTAATTCATTACATTAGCTCCTTAGCACTTGATTTTCCTAACGTTCTCAAATTAAGTCCACAGGCGAAATATTACGTTTTCCATAACTGAAATATTATTTTATATTCCATCTCACCTCGATATTCTATCATTACATATTTCTCGAAAATTCAAAAATAATTCCCGAGCAAAAATGCGTGAATAGTGTTTTTCGAAAAATTTCTCGAAAAGATTTTATTTTCATCTTGAAATTCAAACACTTTAATTCTATCACGTAGCCAAAATCCTATCACATTTTGACATTTCTTGGTCATAAAACGACCTTCAATTAGCTTGCTCCCTAAATAATCAATTAAATTCATTTAATCCTTATAATTAAATAAAATTTTAATTCTTCTAAATATTCAATTTTCTCGGGCGTTACATTCTTCCCCCTTATAAGGGTTCTGTACCCAGAATCTCGCCACTATTACCTACCTTAATGAGGAAAAGTTTCCTCATTTTAATATTGAGTTCCCACAATGTTTCTCCGACATTGTGGTTCTTACATTTACCTTCACCAAAGGTATTGTCTTATTTCACATGACTTATCACTTCCTATCAATAATTTGAGTTGAAAGTTAAACACTTATTAACATATTATGATATCTTTCTTTTATTAGTTCTTATTTTAACTTGGAATTATAAGAAACTCAAATTCCTCCCTCAAAACAAGACTATACTTAGTCTTCTATTTATCCTGCGTCCTCTTCTTCATTCTCTTATACTCCTCGTTATCTAATTGTATTTACTTAACTCGTTCCATACTTGTGGATTGAGTCTATATTGTGAATAACCTTTCTACCACTTCATTATGTAATTTAACTTCTAACTTTGATCCTGCCATCTCCGTTATTAACTCATTCTGAGTCGTTAACATTGATAGTTTTCCCTACCCTTCCTACTTAATACATTGGCTACAACGTTTACCTTCATTGTATGATATAAAATATCACAATCCTCTCTTTATCGCATATTTAACTCCTTCTGTGTGAAGATATATTTCAGACTCTTAGAGTCCATGTATATCTCACACTTCTCCCCGTATAAATACTATCTTCAGATTTTTAATTCAAAAACTATAACTGCCAATTATAGATCATAAGTAGGATAGAAATTCTCAAAATCCTTAACTGGCGTGATGCATACACAATGACATTATCATGCTATAAGAGCACGCAATCATGTCATCTATGCGAAACATCGAGATACACTACAAAATTCCTTGTATTATCTGATAAAGATAATACAGGTGCCTTACTTAACCTTTCCCTTAAATCATGTGACGCTAATGGTACCATAGCAGCTCATATGAGAACCTATTTCTTTATCACCGACTTGCTCGGCGCTCCTTAGGGAATCTAGCTTTAGTACATTTAGTCAACCCAAATGACATAACCAGAAACTTATCATAACTATAAAGAGTTCTGAACGTCATCTTGGGTACCTCCTCATTCTTCCTTACTTTCAACTGACTATACCCCGTACACAAATCTATTTTAGAAAAATTCTTTGCCCTCTTCAACTGATCAAATAGATCATCGATCTTGGGCCATGGGTATTTATTCTTAAACACTAACTTACTCCTATTACGATAGTCGATACGCAACCGTAATGACTCATCATCTTCCTTAACATCCTACTGACTTATGTCCAGGTTAGGCGCCAAAGCGTCTCGGTGTTTTATTATCGTAAATTACTACCTTGGGTTTTCTGAAAAATCCAACGATTCATACTTTTATTCTAACAATTTATTAATGTTTTATCGTTAATCAACCCATTCATATCGATAATTACTTCAAATTCTCTCAACTTTATTGGAACTTATCTACCGATACTTGCTTACTTCTATTATCCATGAAATAATCTTTAAGAACGTAATTAACAAAAGTTATTTCCTCCTCCTCTACCTTAATGTTTAAAGGTATTTTTAATCCCTTTCAGATAGACTCCTAGATAAGTCTTACCACCTGTCTTACACACTTTGATCCTACACTTAGGATCCCCTTGTCCCACCCTAGTATTCCCGGAGTTAAAATTCTTTCTTTTTGGCATACTGCCATTGGCATTCTCTATCTTGGTTCCTCTCTCTTCCTTGCTCTCATTCTTTCCCTCTTTGTGGTAATGAGTCAACGCCTCACTACCATCCTCTTCTATAATTGCCTTCTGCAGAATGGTCTCATAGGAAACCCTATGGAACTCTGCAATCCTACTATAGAGCAAGGGTTTTAGGCCCTGCTCAAACCTACGAGCCTTCCTTTCCTCAGTGTCCACTTAGTGTGGAACCAACCTTGCCAATTCATTGAATTTGGTTGCGTACTGGGGAAATATCATGTCCCCTTGCTTAATTTCTAAGAACTTAGTCTCCATCCTCCCTTGCATACGTGTAGGGAAATAATTCTCGAGGAAAACCTTCTTGAATTGTTCCCATGGTACCGCATCTGTTCTAGCCCCACCCTGGTGAGCCTCCCACCAAAAGTTAGCTTCACTTTTCATCATATAAGTCATAAAAGAAACCTTTTGCGCCTCACCTATGTTTGTAATAACAAAAGTCTTCTCTATTTCTTTTACCCACTATCTGATCCTCTATTGGGTCCGTCGTTCCTTTGAACTCTAGTGGACCTACGCTTTTAAACTTTTTAAAGGTAGTTGTTCTGACTACTCTAGGTTCCGTGGGTAATCTACCCCTGGTTTGGTTAAATGCAGTCGTTAATAAATTAACAAACTCTTGCATAGGGTTATTCTCACCCCATTGGTTATCATTACGTGATTCTGCTTCCTTGATTACGTTGTCTTTTCCTTGGCGGCACTTTCTAATAAATAAAATTTCATTATTATCTATGTACTTACTTTGTTTTTATTCGCCACATACCAACTCATACCAAAACAAAGCATACTAAAAGAAACTTCTTTATATTCATATGCTTCTTCATAGTTTAAAACTATTTATATTTTGCGTTCGTAGCCAAAAGTTATTACATTTTTATCCCGAAATAGTACCTTACCAAAGTTGAGATTTACAAAAAACTACCTTGTTATATAAAAGAGGGTTTTACGTCAATACACACATACTTATAACTTTAGATTTCTAATAATGCATAACAGCATCCTCGTGCTTCTCATTCGCAATCATTGCTACCGTATCCAGACTAATTGTATGACGGGTTTATCCTGACTCATTGGAATAACAAGGAACTTTAAGCTTGAAATCCTTATGAGCACTCTCATGGATGTAAGACATCTGTGCTATCTTCCGGTCCTTCTCCTCCAATTCTTTACGAAGCTCATCGACCTCCTTCTTATAGTCTTTATCCTTATTTATCATGAGCACCTTCTCATCATGCTCGGACTCAAAATCGGCTTCTGCAGACTCCTTCGCCACATAAAGAGCACTAATCTCTTCATTCTGATTCTACACAACTGGATTCAGTTGCACGTTTTTGTCAAGCTCAGCCAGATACAATGCTTCCATTGCATCTGGAGGTGATGACTCTAGTGTATGTACCACCGTAGTAACCGATGTAACCTCCATTCCTTCCTCCACATCATTCATCATACTAAGGTATGATGCTATATCCATCTCTCCCTCGGAGTAGTCTTCCTCAGAAAAGTACTCCTCTATCTCTGACTCTATAATTACTAATGGTATCTCTGCCACTGGCATAGGTACAGGCTATTCTCGGTTCACAAGCTCTTCACTCACCACGTGAATATCTCTATACATCAAGCTATCGATCGACATCCTACAATAATATATAACATGTTGATTAGTACATAACACATAATAGTATAGGCACAAATAACATTCAATTTATTTAGGGTTACTTTCCATCTATTAAATCGTTTGGTACTGAGTTTCCTCAATACCTTATTAACTCATTCGACTTAAGTAAAGATTGAGTTTATTTCCTTCGGACTTCTCCTTACTTATCGAGGTTATTAGCCTAAGGTTCTTCCACCCTTAAGTTTTATAACCTAATGATTTGATACCAACCTGTGATGCCCCCAAATCCTGGTCTCTTCTAACCCAAAAGATGGTGCTCCACGTTGCTACAGTTAACACAAACATTCAATTGAAATGCCTCAAAAGAACGAATATGTCTTATATATATTCCAAAACAATATTACCATTCCCCAAGTTCTTGATAACCGTTATATTTGCTCTTGTCATAATATCAAATAGTATCATTACAAACCTATACTATTACGTAGGTAATCTACAAGTTCGCTTTAGTCTTCTTCTTATCCTTGTCGAATTCTTTATTCCATTCGGCCTAAGCTGCATTCATATGGTTAAAGCAAAAGTGAGCATAACAAGCTCGAAAATTATAACAATTTCATTTTAAAAGCATGCTTGAAACATAGGAATCATATATCTTTAGTAACTGGATGATAGTTACGAATTATTATCAATAACCTAAAATAGTGTTTCCTTTCCTTCAAAACATTTTTACAACAACAATATTCATTAATACATCAATTCTGGTTCAAGACGTGAACGTCTTATTGTTTCTTTGAAAAGGACAACCCGACACGAAGTTCGTAAGTCCGGCACATCTTACGAGCACTTCTAGGTGATCAGCCTATAGTACTCTATGTTGATCAACACTACATTCATTAAACGTGTATACGTTTAAGTTGTGGCAACCTCATGTGCCTATCGAATACTCGATGAAAATACATTTGTCTATTTATATTCAGGCTTACCTTGAATTCGTACCAAATAGTTGGCGTAGGATAGCGTTAGCAATTCTATATTGAAATACTTATAAAAAGTTCAATCAATCTATCAAGATTAGTCTCGTCGAGCTAAAACTGGCATCAACTCTTTCTTCAAAACCATACATGCATCTAATAATTTGAATCATTCGAAAACCTGGCTAACACGAAGGTTAGACAAACGGTTAAGAAAAACTTTTCTTCAGCGTCTGCTAAAGTAAAATTACGTTTCCTTTGAGTCTTTACAGTCTCTGCAACACATAATCACATAACATACCACATTAGGTCATGAATGAACATATATAGTTCCTAAAGAATCTTACCCTACTTCTCAATCTAATTCCGTATTAGATTTGTTATTAATGGTTCCGGCTTTCTGTCATTCTTTACATCATTCTTACCAACTTCTGTCTTTTCAATAACTTAAGTGAAGTTAGTTATACAACTCGTGTCGAGTTTAAACATCCTTCTTTACGACTTACGAACGTCCTTACGTTATTATCCAAAACTCGACCATCATTGGTTAAGTACGTTTAGGGCATACTGTTTGCGTTCATCTTCAATTGACTTACTTTAACTCTAAGTGATCATACTAGAGTTTTAATTATGACTTAATAATGTTTTATTAAGTCCCTTAGTTCATTGCTAAAGAGTTTCCATTCAAGCTCTACTTGTAACCATTCTTTACTGTCTAGGGTTTAAGGCTGGCGTAGCGGCGCCAATGTTCCTTTGTTATGCCATGCTGCGGCGTCGCCCATTAGGGCTTGAAGACCGGACTCGGCGCTGTGGCGCCAGTCCATTCGTTATTCATCGCACTGCGGCGCGAGTTTGCAGGGGCTGAGGCTCACTTTAGCGCTGCGGCGCCGGTCATTTAGGCTTGGAGTCGCGCTGCGGCGCAGACTCTGAGCCACATAACTTTGAAAGTTTGTCAACTTTGCGAGATTCCTGGAGGCGTAACTTCTTCGTTATAAGTCCGAATTGGCCTGTTCAAGAGCCTACAGTTCACAAATTACGTACTCTATGTGTTCATGAAAGAATTTTATCTATTCAACTTTGTTTGCTAAAAATTCACCTATTAATTCATTTTTAACGAAAACGATAAACGTTCGTGAACTTTCAATGCTATTTTCTTCGTTCTAAGTCAGACTTCGACCATATTCGAGTCCGCAACTCTATATTACAAAATAAGACTTGTCTCCATTGAAAACCAATGTTTCCAAGCTCAAACACAAAATTTGACTTCCATTCCGAGAATTTCACGAATTCGACGATTATCGTCTAATCGTGTTAATTCGGGCAAAACTTTGTTACTTGAGATTTTTAAACCATTTCAGTTGGATTCAATCCATTATACTAACATCTTGACATATATACTTCATTAACTTATAAACATGATAAGTTATCACTAGTTCTTTGTGAGTTTATAACTTATATAAAAATATAAATTTACTTACATTTTCATTACTCATGGCTTATGAGAATCTTAATCTTTTAACCACCATTCTTGTATCTTAGTAACATACTAATTCCCTTAATGTAAACATAAGACAAGTTCATTATTGTTCTTCATAAATTCATAACTCATTTAGGTTCGAATTACTCATTTGTGATTTACACGGCTTAAGTTCATTAAGTTGTTCATTCACTTCATTTCATAACATACAAATCGTACCACTACCCACTTCTCTAACAATGGAAGAAAAGAGAAACATGGTTCAAGATTACTTACTCTTGAATATCACTTGCTTAATCTTTAATCTCCTTCTTGATTCTTGAACTTCAAAGACTAGCTTCCTAGCTTTTTCTCTCAAGCCACTAAGCTATAAGTTGTTGGTGGAAAATCTACAAATGAAGTCTAACTTATATGTGCTTATTCTCTCAAGTAAATAAGCTCTCAACTTTTAAGTTGTTGGATGAAATGAAACAACCAAACAAACGAATCCAGGCTTGTCATTTATTGGAGTTGCTAGATTGGAGTATAATGGTCATTAAGCCACCTCCACCTTCTTAATCCACCTCCTTACTATTCTTTACTTTGCATTAGGTAAACTTGCTCCCTACACAAAATACTTGGCCATCACAACATCTATCCTTTGTTTGCCCATCACAACGCTTAAACATAAATTTACTTTGTCATCACACTTACTTAGCCATTAAGTTAGCTTGTTCATCACATTAATTACTTGATCACCACAACACTTAGCCTCTAAGTATTTTTTTATTACTTTGGATCACCCATGGGTTGCCCCATGGTTCATGCTTACCCATTGGATCATATCTCAAATATTAGGGCTTACTTTAACAAATCTTTGGGCTTTATATTACAAACACTTAAGCTTGCACATTAAACAAACATTGCCCTTGTTTATTAATTCTATTGGACTTTCATGTTAAATTTTATTGGACTTGTACATCCCACATAATACACAAGTCTATTCACAAATGGCTTAAATCCTTATAACATATACTCTACGTATAATTCTCGTATACTTAGTCAATATATACGACATACCATCAGTCATACACACTTGTATAATACTTCGTATCGTACTCATATTCATTACTTCATATAATACCTACGTATAATACAATCATCACTTAATTCATTATATTAGATCCGTAACGCTTGATTTTCCTAAAGTTCTCAAATTAAGTCCACAGGTGAAATATTAGGTTTTCAATAACTAAAATATTATTGGAGATTCCATCTCACCTCGATATTCTATCATTGCATATTCCTCGGAAATTCAAAAATAATTCCCGGGCAGAAATGTATGAATAGTATTTTTCAAAAAATTTCTCGTAGCCAAAATTCTTTTATTTTCGTCTTGGAAATTCTATCACGTAGCCAAAATCCTACGACATTCTGACATTTCTAGGTCATAAAACGACCTTCAATTAGCTTGCTCCATAAATAATCAATTAAATTCATTTAATCCTTATAATTAAATAAAATTTTAATTCTTCTAAAAATTCGATTTCCTCGGGCGTTACAATAGTACCTCGTGAATAGTACCCCCGACATGAAAAGTACCCCAAATACCCGAATGAATAATATTTAGGTGAATAGTAATTTGGGTGAATAGTAACCCATGAATAGTACTCCGACATGAAAAGTGCCCCGAATACCAGAGTGAATAGAAACTGGGTGAATAGTAACTCGTGAATATTAACTCGTAAAAACAAATTCCATAGAAAAAGATATTCCATGACGAGTACAAAAGAAATGATATCTCATACGAGTATAGTAGAATATACGAAACTACAAATGGATTTTCACCCGCCATTCGGTAATCCACTTAGACAGATCATTTCCACATTTTAATAAAGAATGAATACGAATGATCATTCACCATGAATACGGTAATCCACATAGACAGGTTATTACAACAGAATAATAAAGAATGGAATAATAGAAGAATTCACCAGGCATGCGTAATCCGCACAGACAGGTTATTCCAACAGAATAATAAAGAATAGAACCAGGTCATGCGTAACCCGCACAGACAGGATATTCCAACAAAATAATAAAGAATGGAACCAGGTCATGCGTAATCCGGACATACATGATATTCTAACAAAATAATAAAGAATGGATTAACAACAGAATTCACCAGGCATTCGATAGACCGCAAAGACAGGTTATTCCAACAGAATAATAAAGAATAGAATAATAAAAGAATTTCACCATGTGTGCTGTACTTTGCATAGACAGGTTATTCCAACATAATAATAAAGAATATAATAACAAACCTTACGAGTATTGAAAGAAAATAACTCTCTTCATGAACATGAAAGAATAATACCCCTTACCTTAGAAAAGATTGGATACTGGAATAGTGAGGTAGCAGACTTCTCTTCTTCTTTCACTCTATAATTTCTCTCTATAATAATTACTCTATAGCTTTAGTGAATTGGTGAGAAATGAAGGAAGAATGAGCTTCTATTAATAGAAAAATATAGTTTCGATAATTGCACGTTTTGGGGCTCAAAATATTATAGTATAATACCTTCCTCTTTTTATTTATTTTTAATTTAGTCCTGCAAGTATTATCAAACTTGCACCACCTCCCCTAATAGTAAATTATGTGAATCAATAATTCTAATCATGTGAAAAAACTAATTACAGTATAGTACCTTCAACTATACCTCCATTTTTAATTTAGTCATGCAAGTATTATAAATATTGCACCAACTCCCCTAATAGTAAATCATGTGAATCAATAGTACACACATGTGAACATATATATATATATATATATATATATATATATATATATATATATATATATATATATATAAACATGTGAATTAATAGCAATTAATTTCTCATTTATTCGCTGAATTACCCGATTGGTCAATATAACCTCCAGACATCAATTATTATTGAAATAAATATCGATTTCAACTAACACTAATAATTCCCACACAATGAAACTATCAATTTCATCTTTAATCAACACGAACGTTTTCATCATTAATATTATAACTCACATTATTTAACAACTAGGTCGTTCTCATGAAGAGGGGGCTTTCCGAAAAGGATTTCTCCTTATTGGTGCACAATTAGGTTACCAAACCTCTCCTTAACAGAACTTCTAGACATTGTCAATATTGTAAATAATAATATGAATAACTTTGTCGTCTCAATTATTGATTTAATAATATAGCATATTATGAAAATGATAATGTGACAATAATTGAATCAATAATATGAGAGATGTGATGCAGCAATTATTGTAGCAATAATTGAGTATAACTGAGTGATTTCTTATGTAAGCATCAATAATCAATACCGTGTGCTACTATACAACCACGCGTATTATTGTACTTTTCTTACCGGATAGTTCAACAGTTTTAACGGTAATACTTTCGCCGTTATTTTTATAAAAAGATTATTATGTTGTTTTATTACTACGATAATACATCGTTGTGGGGTCCAACAATGATTGTGCCGTCGTACGAATATTTCCTGACCAAACGAATATTTTATAACCACTTGCTTACTTTGCAAAAAATTTCACATCTCACCCTTAACTTTAAACTTTTATCAATTTAACCATTTACGAAATAAAATAATAATTATAAGAAAATTGAATACTTTCATTTCATAAAATTGACATTAATTATGTTGAAAAATCACATTATAAAAAAATTGAATACTTTTAGTTCATAAAATTGAATATCCACATTAATATTTACTCCACAAAGCAGTATCATGTTGACAATTTGGACATTATTGAATTATGGATAAAATAAATTATAAATCTTTAAAAATTTATCCATTCCTTTTTTTTAATTGAATTCTTATATCATTGTCGCTTATATTATGTTGAAAGTCATTTGTGGCCGTAGTGCATAGATGGACTTGGTATGAATATGATCAGGGATTATTCGATATAATCATTACCGTAATGTTACAACTGATGTGGTAAAAGTCCTCATTGGCCCGTAGTGCATTGATGGACAGTTGTTGGCATGATCATGACCATTGATGAATATACGAATATCTTTGGCCCGTAGTGCATGGATAATTTGTGGTCGTGATACTAAAGAATATCTTTGGCCGTAGTGCAAGGGTGATTCGATGAAGTGGATTATTTATTAAGCTGAGTCTCAGCGATAAAAGTAATGAAGAACCTTTTTAAATCATAGAAGATAGTAGATGCTCTACTTGACTCTTCTAATGGATTGCTTGTTCCACTGCAGTTAAACTTGATGTTTGTTATATTTTATCAGTTTAACACTATTGAAGGCTAACGATAAATTATTCTGCATTATCTTAGTCATAATATTTCTTACTGGGCTAGTTGAGCTCACCCTTTTTACTTCAATTGTTCTCTTTAGGAAATGTGAAACGTTACTGGGACTAGTCGGGGAATGGAGTGACGGTCCAGATGTTTGTATTAGTAGTCCTCACTATTTTATGAAATAGTGTGATAATAAATGTATTGAGAACTCCATTTGAGTTTGAATACTGTCTAGAAGACAATATTCGTATTAAACTCTCAGTTTATGTTTTGTCGTTTTTTACACGACAATTGTATTTAAATTTTGTACCATGTATTTGGCGAATCAAGATGGGTAATGTATACCTATTTTTGGGGCGTCACAGTTGGTATCAAAGCTTAGGGATATAATCCTTGGCTAAGATGTGAGACAAACCTAGGAGGGGAGACGGGAAATTCCTTCACTAGTATAACCTACCTAAGTTTATTTGGTATTTAAATGGTTGGTCAGATTATTGGGATAATATGTGGCATGTCAAGTAACACTTGTTTTTTGGCAGTGATTGAAAATGACATCCGAGAATGATGAGAATAACTATGGAGCACGGGAAATCGTTGAGTTGCCACAGATTAACACCTAGGATAATGTGAATCAGTAAGGCAATAATCCTCAACTGAACAACAAAACCGACCAAATGGTGAAGGACAGAAAGTTTAGGAGCTTTCTGAAATTCGTACAACATCCGGCAAGAGAGACTCGTGTCCAAAATGTAGGTGGAAACACTGACAACTCTTGGACTGTCACCGCTAAGCAGTTCAAAGAGCTGGGACCACCGGAGTTTATTGGAGAGCCAAAACCACTTAAGGTGGAGACGTGGATAAAGCAGATCACCAAGATATTTGATGTCATGGGATGGTTCGAGGAGCAAAAGGTTCCCTTTACCACCTTTATGTTGCGAGAAGAGGCAGATTACTGGTGGGAATCGGTAAAGCGTACTCAATCTGTCGCACTGATGATGTCTTGGGAGAAGTTCCAGGAACTATTCAACAACAAGTACTTTCCTGAAAGTATTCATCACATGAAGGAGGTAGACTTCATCAAGCTAGAGAAGAACAATATGACCGTGTCGCAGTATGAAGCTAAGTTTGCTGAGTTGTCCCAGTTTGCGTCCCACTTGGTTGATAATGAGGAGAGAATGACACAAATGTTTCTAAGAGGTTTGAAACCGGAGATACGTCAATATCTAATTTCTCACAAACTGTGTTTGTATTCAGATGTTGTAAATAGGGCTCAGTTATTGGAGCGCGATAACGAGTCAAACAAACAAAGAGAAAGCAGCCGCCGAAGTGATAATACCAGTGGTAGCAGTTATCGAAGCGGTGACAACAAACGTGGAGGGAATCAACATACCAGAAATGGTAACCACTTTGGTGGTAATCATGGCCAAGATAATAAAAGTGGACATTTCAAGAAGTGGACATTCAGCAATGATGGAAAGACGTCAGCACCAGCACCCGTTGTTAAAGAAGGAGAGCGACCACCTATCATTCGTTTTAAATGCGGAGGGGAGAAACACATCAGTCCAAACTCTGTGCATCAGTCCAAAATGTGTTACAATTATGGAAGAGAAGGTCACCTAACTAGATTTTTTCGTACATGGAAGCTAAGTCCAGATGGAATGCTGAAACCAAATGCCATCCCAAACAAGTCAAAACCAATAGTTCAAGGGAGAGCGTTTGTTGTGACCTCCCAGAAAGCAAAGAACCCGAACGAGGTCATCACGGGTAAGCTTATCATAAACTCTAGTAAAGTTTATACCTTATTTGATACATGTTTTACCCATTCTTTTATTTATCCTACTTTCGCTCAACGTTTAAATTTAACTCCGGAGAAATTAGACTTTGACTTATCTATTGAAACTCTATTGGGAGAAACCTTCATTACATCCACTGTTTATAAGTTTTGTTTGATTCAAATTGGTACCCTCGCATTACTTGTCGATCTTATTTCCTTAAAAATACTTGCGTTGACGTAATTCTAGGGATTAATTGGTTAATTACTCATCATTCAAAAATTGATTATTTTCGTAAGGTTGTTAGCTTTCATATTCCTAACCAACCTATTATGCGAATTCAAGCGACCAAACCATTAAAATCAATCACTGTTATCTCAAGCCATAAAGCTATTCATTTATTGAAAAATAGATGTCAAGCTTTGTTAGCTCATGTCACGGGTTTAAACAAAAATACATCAATTTTGAATGATATTTCTATTGTTAATAAATTTCCTGATGTATTCCCTGAAGAACTTTTTGGCATGTCCCCAGAGCATGAAATTGAATTTTGTATCGACCTTGAACCCGGTACAAAACCCATTTCCAAAGCCCCATATTGAATGGCTCATATTGAACTTCAGGAGTTACAAACGTAACTGCAGGAATTGTTAGATATCGGTTTCATTCATCCTAGTACGTCCCATTGGGGTGCTCCTGTTTTATTCGTGAAGAAGAATGATGAAAGTTTGCGACTTTGTATTGATTATCGGTAGTTGAACCATGTCACTATCAAAAATAGATACCCGTTACCTCGCATTGATGACCTGTTTGACCAGTTGCAAGGCGCTAAATTCTTTTCAAAGATTGATCTACATTCCAGATATCACCAATTGAAGATTCAAACCGATGACATTCCAAAGATGGCTTTCAGAACACGGTACGGGCATTACGAATTCCTAGTCATGTTTTGGATTAACTAATGCTCATGCGGCCTTCATTGATATGATGAACCGAGTATTCAAGGAATATTTGGATCATTTCGTGGTTGTCTTTATTGATGACATCCTCATTTAGTCCAAAAGCCGTGAAGATCATGAGCAATACTTGAGGTTGATACTACAAGAGCTTCATGAAAATAAGTTTTATGCCAAGTTTAATAAATGCGAGTTTTGGCTTGAGGAAGTGGCATTCCTTGGGCACGTGATATCAAATCACGGAATATCTGTTGACCCAGCGAAGATTGAAGCAATTCAAAGTTGGGAATAAACCAAGTCAGTGACCGAATTACGTAGCTTTCTGGGCATAGCTGGTTATTATCGGAGATTCATGGAAGGATTTTCTTGAATGGCTACTCCATTAACTCGGTTGACTCGGAAAGATACAAAATTCAGTTGGAGCGAGGAATGTGAGAAGAGTTTTGAAGAACTCAAGAAGAGACTCATCTTAACACATGTTTTGACAATACTATCTGGTTCGGAGGGATTTGTCATCTGCAGTGATGCTTCGGACAAAGGGTTAGGATGTGTTCTCATGCAAAATGGGAAAGTCATAGCCTATGCCTCTCGACAAATCAAAGAATATGAGAGAAATTGTAACGATCAAGAAATTTATAATTTAATTTAAATATTTATTGAATTAAATAAATATTTTAAATAATTTATTTATTTAGAAAATAAATAATTGATGAATTGTAATGAATTAATTTTGTAACTAAATTGATTAATGTTAATTGAATTGAATAATGATAATTTTATTTAAAGGATTTAATTTAAGAAAGTAACTAAATTAAATCAATTGCTTAATATTTAAGAAGATAATTAAATTAAGTGAATTGTTTAATACTAAATGAATAAATTAAATAAAATAATACTTCTAATTTATTAATTAAAATTAGATATATAATTATTTATTATTTATTATAAGCATAATTATAATAAGAATATAATTCTTATAATTATAAATTATAAGCTATTAATTTGGTTACATGTTTGACAAGTGTAACTATATGATATAAATATTATTTAAATATTTAGTTATGGGATTTATGTGTTAGCCAAACAAGGCCTTGTGGCCTTTGGCTTATTTTAACTGGCGTCTTTTGGTTTTCTTAACTAAAAGAGAACGTGTGAGTTAGTTTATATTTCCTACGCATTATTTTCTAAGGCTTAGCTAGATAAACACATAGGATTAGAGAGAACTTGTGTATAATCCCTGCGTATTATTAAGGGTTGAGGAAGGATTCTATCATCTTGTTAGTAGGAAATTCAAGGTATAACTTATTCTTAAATTTTCGAATTGGAGTTTGAAACTTAAAGTTCTCTGTAATTGATTTTTGTGGAATTGTTGTTTCATATGTTGATTATGTATATGTATACTCTTGATAAATTAGTTGGTTATCATATGCAATTGTGTAATAGTTGTCAAATTCGTGTAAATTGATGTGTAGGAAGAAAATGAAATAACAGTGTTATGTTTATATAAAATAGCCTTAGAAAGTACCAAATTTCTTGTCCAATATGTGATGTAATCTGTAATTTGGTTATCATCTTCAATTCATGTATAATGTTTGTATATTAAGAAACGAAAACAACGAAGTTTAAATCATGTCAATTGATTAAGAAACGAATTCATGGCGATCAAATTCATTAAAAGTGTAAAAATGAAGAAATTTGGGAAAAACAATGGTTTTGATTTCTCAAAATGATGTATATGTAATGTTTTGTATATAGAATGGTGTTTATCATGTGTAACTATAATATTACAAAGTTTTAGATGTTGAATTTGGGAGAAATTATGTTGAATTGTGATTTTTGGCCTTTAACAGAGTAGTAGTTCGCGTTTGTAAAAATTGAGTCTGGTGCATCGCGTGGGCGCGCTGCCGGGTGCGCAGTTGTCATGCGGGAGCGTAACATTTGATTGCGAGTGCGCGGGCGCGCGATAGCCCAGTATATTGCTTGCGCGGCCGCGCAAGTATCCAGTCACAGACAGTTAAGTCTGCTTAATTACAGGTTATGTGTAATGGACTTATATTAGTTTAACATGCATGTTAATAATGTTATGGCCCAATATAAACTACAATAATAGATTGTCATGCATTGTTATATAAAGTGTAAAAGAATGTAAGTGATTACTTGAGTAAGTTATGTAATTAACTAAAAGTGATTTTTTCAAAATTTAAATATAAATAATAAGGTTGGTAGTGTGATTTCAGAATTGTTAAGTTATTAACCAACATGGTTAGGTGTTAGGATAGGGTTATGACATAAATGATGGTTTAAACCCCTAAAGCTAATGTTCATACAACTAATTGTTGTTGCGATTTTTAATGATATATTTAGGGTATTTGGTGAACATTACATTTGTGTAGCTTACATTCAAGGCAAGTTCTTTAGCTCTACTTTCATAATTTTGCAAGTTCCTAAACCTTGACTCATTACATTGAGCAAGCTTTCTAACTTCATTCTTTTCATATTAAATGCATGTTTCCATTCCTAAATCGTTATTGTTCAAGTTCCTAAAATTCTTGAAAATTTGAGCAAGCCTAGTTTATCTTGAGAATTTTTGTGCAAGGTCTCGTAATCTTATTCGTTACATCGAGCAAGCTTCTCTTTTTTTATTATCATTTGAAGCATATATTGTTCTAACACATTGATTCACATTCAATGCTTTATTGTTGTATTAAACCTTCAAGTAGTAATCAAATCTTTATCGATTGAATCAAACTATAATCAAATAGTGTTCTACAATTCTAGAAACACTAATAAGTTAGTTCCGAGCTAAACTTTCTTTAGTGCAGAAATTCTAAATTCAAGCTGAGACGAATAACCCTAATATAGGGAATTTTGTATGTGTAACGTTTAGATGTTTGTGCACAATATATGGTACAAAGGGCTGATTCCCTTGAGTATATTAAGAAGAGTCTATACAGTCTAATGACTGTTAAGATTAAGGTAATAATACTTAAATACCGTGGACATAGTTCATGGTCTTAAGACCCTCTGATAATTAAAGTACGAACTTGATTTCTATTTTGATTCGTAGAACAAGTTCTTCATTGTCCAATATTCGTTTTTCACTCTCATGTTGTTATTATACTATCTTTATGTCAGTGAGCAATTGTATGCTCACTCTTTCAATTAAACAATGCATCTAAACTCGAAAGAGGTGACAAGCCATCTACTAGTAAGGGAAAGGGCGAGATGTCCAAGTGTTGAAGAATTAGTTAAAGTTTATTTAAATGCTTGAAGTTATAGGACTTGTTTTATTTTATAATGTATTCCGCAAACTGATGTATTAATTTAAGGTTAGATTACCTGGGATTGTTTATGAGGTGATGTAACCCTTTAACGGGAAAGATTATTGTTTTAAGTTATTTAATGTTTTATCCTTTATTATGGGTAGTTAGATGTAATTATTTTGATAATAACCACCAAATTCGGTGGAAAAGAAGTACCCGGATTTGGGGGTGTCACAGAAATTATCCTACGCATGATCTAGAGTTGGCAGCTGCTGCCTTCGCACTTAAAATTTGGAGGCATTACCTGTATGGGGAGAAAATGGAGATCTATACGGATCATAAAACCCTCAAATATTTCTTCACCCGAAAGGAACACTATGCAAAACACTATACAGACACTATGAAGACACTATGCATAATAGAATATAATATATTCTATTTATAGAATAACTTTATAAAATTTTTCTGTTTTATTACATTAATAATACCAATAAAACAAAACTGAGTGACTTATCACGTAAGCATCAATAATCAATACCGTGTGCTACTATGCAACCACGCGTATTACTGTACTTTTACTACCGAATACTTCAACAGTATTAATGGTAAAACTTCCGCCGTTATTTTCATAAAGTATTTTTGTCGTTTTCCCAATTCGACAATAATTTCTTTGTGAGGTCCGCCAATGATTGTGCCGTTGTACGAATATTCCCTGTTAAAACGAATATTCCCCGACCAATCGAATATTATATAACAACTTGCGTACTTTGCAAAATTTAAAAATATTACCCACAACTATAACATTATATCAAATCCACACCATAATATTAAAAAAAATATTTCAAGAAAATTAAATATTTATTCATAAAATTTAGGGTCTCACATATTATGCATAATATATGGTACAAGGAGTTGGCCGGCTCTACGTACTTGCAGATGAGTATGATTTAATCTTTATGATTATCTGATACTCCTGCGTATGTATCAAAGTAAAACTTTGATAGATACCCGAGAAAGTAGAAGTTCTAGATCCAATGGATCACTCAGCATAAATCTAAAAAACATTCCACTTTGTAATTGCGTAGAATTGATTCTTGATTATTCATTAGAATATCGCAGAAACTTTGAAAGCGTTGTACTATTTCGTTATCAAATTATTTTGTTGCCTAGAATACGAGAAGACTTGTTATTGATTAATAATTTGTTTAGCTGTTTCAAAGTTCAACGAACTTTGGTTTCATTCTATCAAAATAGATATTATGTTCTTATTGATTCGTATACATTTATTGTATGTCTTAAAATTGCGGGGCAAACTTGTTGCTCACCCTTGCTATAAATAATACATTTCAAGATAGGAACGAAGAGGCCAGCGGGTCAAAGAAGAACAAAGGCAAGGGCAAGATGCTGGAGTAGTTATAAAGAACTTATTATTGTGTTGTATTTGTGAACCATTTTTGTTTATCTAAGGGGTATGTTTGTATTTTTAAGGTTAGTAAACTTGGGACTTATGTATTAACAACATATGTTAATGATTTATGTATTCCTAGTTATATATGAATGGGTAGTTAAATGGTATTATATTGTGGATCGTGAGCACCAAACTCTTGGGTCAGGGAACCCGAATTTACGGGCGTCACAGGTTGGTATCAAAGTTGTAGTGACCAATGTGTCACAAGTAGGTAGAAGAGCTATAGGTTATAAACCTTAAGTGTGGTGGGGGAGACCCTAGGATTATAACTATACGCGAGATAGAGAAAACTCATTTAGAGTTCTAAGTGAGGGATTGCCGAAGTGCATCAATAGTGAGATAAGTGTACACTTAGTGTGAGAATGTTATACTGGTGAAGTACTAATCAAGTTATTTAAAATGATTGTAGGATATCTTGAGAAGATGAAACGAGTGCAAGGATGCTAGCAGCTGTTGCACCAGTATCAGAAGCCGAGGTGCCAGCACAAAGCGAATCAGTTGAGAAGGTAGGAAAAGATGAACCTATGGTTAATCTCTGGAGTGATCATAACGATTATCCCGAGATGTATCTAAGTGGCGATGAGGAGGCAGAGTCTGAGCAAGCTAACGTGGAGAAAAATAATAAGATCAAAGTTGGAGAACAAGATCAGCTATCTGCAGAAGTCCAGGAACTTAGAAGTAAAGTGTTTCTTCTAGAGGAGTTATGGAAGACAGAACAAGCGTTACGCAAAATGATTAAAGAAATGAACGAGCTCAAGGCGTAGGTAGAAAGGATGAAGATTGAAGGTGGTGGATCATCTGAAGGAACCAGCAAGAAGGATAAGAAAAAGAGAAAGAGGGACAACGACAACCCTAATTTTGAAAAGTCAAACCCGAAGAAGAAGCAAGCATGTAACAAGTGTGGGAAGACTCACGCGGGAGAATGCATGATGTGGAAGAATGTGTGTTTCAACTGTAAGCAGGAAGGACATATTTCTTTACATTGTCCTAAGCCGATTATGAGAAAGTGTTTCTCATTTGGGAGAACGGGTCACGGATTCAACAAGTGTCCCAACAAGAAGAAGGTTGGTGAAGGGAGTGGTCGGTAGACAGCTTAAGTTTGAGCGTTAGTATCTTTTGGTAGAAGATTATGATATTAAGTGTTGTAATATCGAGAATGATGTTTAAGCATATATAAATATATATGTTTGTATGAATGAAATCTTTATTTTCTATATGAATATAAGATTAAGATTAAATTGTGTGTTCTTAAAACTCATACTTATGGTAAGTTAATGACTCATAATTATATGAAATGTTTTGAACCCCTCAGTGAATGGACGCCAAAGGTCTGACTAGGATAAGTTCATACACTCATATAATTGTGGCAAGTTCCTGAACTCATAAGTGTGGTAAGTTTGACGAACTGGTAATAACTATGTGTGAATTAATGGAGAATTGTAACTTTTTGTGTAAAGTTGTGTTAATAATCCTGATATGATTTAAAAAGGGATAATAATATATGAAGTACTAAATGTACTATGTGCTATTTGAATAAATATGTGATTATGTGAGAATTAATATAAGATTTTTATTTAAATCAGATCATGCCACCTAGACGATAAAATAGAAACCAACGAGAACAGTCAGTGAATAACGAAGGAGGTCAAACTGAACCGATGAAAAATTTTGCGGATATGTTAGCCCAAGCTATGCAGAATAGAGCTCCAGCTACAAGAGGAAGAGTGAGGAATCAGCCAGCCAACAGATTGGCTAACTTCAAATACTTTAAAGCGGTAGGACCGCCTGAATTCAAAGGGACCACAGATCCGATTGAATCCCAAACTTGGGTGAAGGAGATGAAAAAAGCATTCATCATTGCGTGTGTGGCAGAAGAGCAGAAGACAATCTTTGTAACTTATCTGATGAAGGGAGAAACTAATTACTGGTGGGAGACAAATCAAGCGAGAGCTGGAACAACTATAGTAACTTGGATAAGATTCAAGGAGTTGTTCTTTGAGAACTACTTCTCACCGAGTATGCAATCTAGGATGGAAGTCAAGTTTTTAGAACTAAAACAGGAGAACATGTCGGTATTTGAATATGCTACCAAATTCAACGAGTTGGCAAGATTTGCACCTTATCAAGTGGACACAAAGGTGAGAAAGGCGAGAATATTTGAGAATGGGCTGAAGCCGAGGATATTCAACAAGGTAGCGGTATTGCAGATCAATACGTTCGCGGCATTGATGGAGAAAGCATTAATTGCTGAAGGACGGAGAAAAGCTGCGTCTCAATTTCATCAAGAGAAGAAGAAGAAGACAAATGATGGTGGAAGTAGTGGTGGTAGTAATCCAAATAAGAGGAAATGGAATGAGAATACCCAGTTGGGTAATAAGACAGAAAATAATAGGAAAGGAAGGGAACCATGTTCGAATTGTGGGAAGAACTATGCTAGAGTTTGCCATAAGAAAAAGGGAGTTTGCTATAACTGCGGGCAAAAGGGACACATGTCGCCCAATTGTCCCAGTCCGAAGAAGATACAATGTTGTTACGCCTGTGGATCGACTGATCATTTGGTTCGGAACTGTTCGAAGAAGAATGCGGAGAAAGAAAGTGTCAACAAGGGACCTAATGGCGGAACCTTGGCAACTCGAGGACCTGCACAATTAGGAAGACCAACAGCCCATACATGCAGGATGCAGTGGCTACTCAGGAGGTGGCAGTAGGTAATAATTTCGTTTAGAAATTTAATTACGCGAGTAATATGAGTTAGATATTTCTGTGAAGTGTTTTCTTTTATAGATTCAAGTGACAGGTTAGAATTTGAGACACAATTTAATATTGTGTTGATAAACATGAATTGATGATAACTTTAAAAGATTGTAGAGAATAAGAAAGTGGTGATTCCGAGGACGGAATCCTTTTAAGAAGGGGTGAATGTGATAATCCGAGATTTTGAATAATTAAAATTTTACGAATAATTTTTTTTGTTTAATATTAATATTGATTATCAACTTGGTTACAAGTTTCTGTGATACGAGTCTCGAGAAAGTTAATTTGTATATTGACTAATAAATTTTAGAGTACAGTTGTGCTTAACAACTTTAAATACGCTAACCCTAATTTTTAGAAAGGGATTCGATAGAAAATATAATTATATTGATATGTATGTGTTCATACCGTAAATAATTTTTGATCAATGATATATCGAATAAGGTTTAAATTAAATAAACCCTAATAAGAGATTAGAAACACTAATCTCAAGATTAGAAACCCTAATGTACCGTTAGAAACTCTAATTGTACGTCAGGAAACTCTAATTTAAAATCTGGGAATCCTAAAACCTAATTAGAAAACCTTAATCCTAATTGGCGAGCATAATGTGTTTATTAAACACTAATATGAATAAGAAAACCTAATTTAATTAGGAAAACCTAATTTTAGTTTCAAAATTTTAATTTTCTAAATTAAAACCCTAATTTAGAAAATTCTAGAAAGTTAGTATTTTAAAACCTAAGGGTTAGAACCTTAGGGTTAAACCCTAAGGGTTTGTGCAAATTCCAAGTTTGCCATTAAAATTAATTTGTTAAAGATCAAAATGCTCGTTTTCATTATTTTTTAGTTAACTTTTAAATTGTCAAAGATCTTTAGTGGGTGACCTAACCATTTGACTTGGTGACTTAAAAACATCCAGCAAACCAGTCTATAATGGGCAGCAACCTAAGATCAAGCAACATATAAGTAATATATATAGATCCAAGAAAGAGAAAATTATAAAACTTGCTCATTTGGCCAACTTGCTCTCACCAACTCTCTCTCTCTCCCAAACCTACAATTTTGATAAGCATTTCAGTCACATATTACCTCTCTAAAACACCATTACCAGATAAGGAGATCTAAGATCAAGCATATTCAAGAGAAGGTATAAACCCCAAGTCCCTATTTGATCTTATTTAGTAAAAAAGATTTTGTGTTTTTGTGTTTACATGTTTGCTAGAAGTTGTTTAATGATGATCTATGGTGATATACCATAGATCCATAGCATCAAATGGCTTTAAAATGTAGTTTTCAAAAACTGCTCAAGAACAGTCAAAGTCGTCTGACAAGCTAATGTCAGTGGCTGTAGATCTTTGTGTATTTATGATTTTTGTTGTTTGATATTTTATGTCCGTAGTCTGGAAGGATGTCTTTGTTCTGCAATTGAAATAACAGTTATATGATGTCAAGATTTAATTTTATTCATGGTCAAACACCGTTGACTGACGTTGACCAACAGAAATCTGGGTAACCCAGAAATTTGAAATCAGCGTCTAACAAGATTTTCTAAGCAACAGATCTGACAGTTATGATATTATTTGTTGATGTTGTTGTAACCTATTTATAGCATGTTGGTTTGACTCTAGATCCATGGTTTTAAGTTCAACAAACAGATAATAGATCGAGTATATTTAATGGTCAAACAAGGCCAGACGAACACGGATCACGTTTCTTGAATTTCCCGAAACCGTGTGAGTTAGCTTTCTAACAAGATTTGACCGAGCTTAATCTTGAACCTGTGATGTATCCGGACTGCTCGGTTGTTGTATGTATGTTCAATTCCATGAGTACTGTAGATTTGAACCATAAGAACACATTTATCATGACCGGAACATTAAACTAATTGGACTGGAAAGTAGGCACTTGGACTGCTGGGTTTCTGGGAAAACCCAGAAACCGTCTGACAAGTTCTTTGAAGGCACATATCTTCTTATTATGTTTTGATATGACCTAGATATTGGTTTTTAGTTGTAGTATTGTAAACCGACTTCAAGATCCATGCTCAATAAAGCCCAGAAACAACTTTGATTAGAATTTACACGCGGTCAAACATGACAGGTTGATAAAGGCCTACAACGACGGTTTATTTATTTTCTAATTTTTGAATATTCCAGAAATTATTTAAAATTAGAAATAAATTATTAAAATTACTAAAAATGGTTTTAAAAATAATTTTAAATTCTGAAAATAACATTTAATTATTTGGGACATTTTTCTTTAATAATTATAATTATTTGAATAAAAATGATATTTAATTTATTTAATTAGTATAATAAATAAATTAGAAAAGAATGATTTAATATAATGAAAAATCATTTTAAATATGAAAAATGTATTTAAAAAATATTTTTAGTTATAAAATACAACTTTTAATATTGTTGAAGAATTTTCATTAATAAATTAATATTAATGATATTAGATTTATTTAATTATTAAATTAAATAAATAAGTTAAAATGATTTTATTGATTTAAAATTCATTTTAAATAAGAATAAAGTGTTAAAAAATATTTTGAATTATAAAATATATATTTCAATATTTTTGGAGAATTCTCATTAATAAATTAATATTAATGATATTAGATTTATTTAATTATTATATTAAATAAATGAATTAAAAATGATTTTATTGAATTAAAAATCGTTTAAAAATGACAAAAATTGATTTAAAAAGTATTTTAAGTTATAATTAATGACTTTTAATATTTGGATAATAATTTCATTAATAATTATATATTAATGGTGATGATTTAAAAATAATTTTAATTATTTTAAAAATTATTTAAGTAGAATGTTGATGATTTAAAAATATTTTAAGTTATTAACAATAACTTTAATATTTTGACAAGTATAACATTAATATTTTTATATTATTAAATATTAATGATAATAAGATTATTTGATAATTAAATAATTTAAAAATAATTTAAGTGTTTGAAAAATTATTATAAATTATAATAATTGTTTATAAATTATTGAAAGCTTCCGAAAAATATTATAAGCGATATTTGACTTATCTAAAATAAAATTGAAGCTTAGAGACCAAGTTTAATTGACAATAACTGTGTTAATTATCGGATAGGGTGACTAGAACACCGAGATGAGACCGAAGTCCAACCAGACCGAACTAGTTAGACTTGTTAAGTGTTTATATATGTTATAAACACTAATGTGGCTATGTGGTAATGTGCCTATGAGAAGTTTGACTGTGAATTATAGTGTTACGTGTTATGAATTCTTGTGCTAATTGTGAGACCGATATTATTGGTTATAGGTCTTTCAAACGCAGATAAGTTTATTGTATAGCTGTAATCAATGATGAAGGCAAGTTTCCTAACTCAACCTTGAGTTATATTCATTCAATTATTATAATGGTTAATTATTGCTAATTATACCATGTCCAGGGAATTTATTGTTGATTATTTGCAGTTAATGCATGATTAATAATTCAAATTGAATTACTGATTCGGAGAATATACATTTGTAGAATAGCTGTTGTTGGATATTCATATTTGTAGAAGATAGAATTGATAGTACAGAAAATTCCTATTTATTGTCAAATTATGTTAAGAAATGTCTTAGCTAATTATTCTGGCTAGACGAACATTTGTTAGAACTTGCTAAATTCGAGAAGGGAATTCAATTGTTATTGATAGATCGGTGCCAATTATTTCAGCTAGATCGATAAGTAAATAGAATTTGAAATCACGATATTTTATTTTTAAATCAAAACCTTGATTCTGAGACTGAAAAGAACAACCTTTTATAAAAAGGAAACATTTTTTAGTCGTATATTCGACCATTGCGCGCGACCTAAGTATTATGCATAATATAGGGTACAAGGAGTTGGCCGGCTATAAGTACTTGCATAGGGGTATGATTTAATCTTTATGGTTATCTGATACTCATGCGTATGTATAAAATTAAAACTTTGATAGATACCCAAGAAAGTAGAAGTTCTAGATCCAATGGATCACTCTGCATAAATTTGGAAAACATTCCACTTTAGAATTGCGTAAAATTGATTCTTGATTTTTCATTAGAATATCGCTGAAACTTTAAAAGTGTTGTACTCAATCATTATCAAATTATTGTGTTTCCTAGAATACGAGAAGACTTGTTATTGATTAACGATTTGTTCAGCTATTTCAAAGTTCACCGAACTTTGGTTTCATTCTATCAAAATAGATTGTATGTTCTTATTGATTCGTATACATTTATTGTATGTCTTAACTTGCAGGGCAAACTTGTTGCTCACCCTTGCTATAAATAATACATTTCAGCTAGGAACGAAGAGGCCAGTGGGTCAAAGAAGAACAAAGGCAAGGGCAAGATGCTAGAGTAGTTATAAAAAACTTATTATTATGTTGTATTTGTGAGCCCTTTTTGTTTATCTAAGTGGTATGTTTGTAATTTTAAGGTTAGCAAACCTGGTACTTATGTATTAAAAACATATGTTAATGACTTATATATTCCTATTTATATATGAATGAGTAGTTAAATGGTATTATATTTTGGATCGTGAGCACCAAACTCGGGGGTCAGGTAACCCAGATTTGGGGGCATTACAATTCCTATGTTTCAAGCATGCTAGTTTTATTAGAATTGGTGTACTTGCTGAGCTAGTTAGGCTCACTCTTGATTGAACCATATGAATGCAACTAAGACTGAAAAGACCAATGGATCTGACGAGGATAAAGGGAAGGCAAAGGTGAATTAGTAGATTACTTATGTAATAGTATAGTTTTGTAAGAATAATGTTTGATATTATGACAAGGACAAATGTAACGGTTATAAATAACTTGGGGATTATTAATATTATTTGGAATATATATAAGACATATTTATTCTTTTGAGGTATTTCAATTGAATGTTTGTGTGAATTGTAGCACCGTGTAGCACCATCTGTCGGATTTAAAAATACCCGGATTTGGGGGCGTCACAGGTTGGTATCAAAGCATTAGGTTATAAAACATAAGGGGGGATTTAAACCTTAAGTTATAACCTTAATAAAAGTCAAAGAAATAAAAGATGGAAATTAACCTTATAAAAATGCATTATATATGTTATGTGTTTTTATTATTCTACTGACATGTACTAATCAAACTTATTTGTGTTGTTGTAGATGTCAGGAGAAAATGGAGACGTACAGGTACTCAGCGAAGGGTTGGTTAATCAGACAGAGATTATACCAAACCCCATAGTAGCAGAGCCCGAAGTTGTAGTGGTTGAGTCTAGAGACTTAGAGAGATAAGACCTTATGTTAGTATTCGACGGCATGCTAGATGAAGAGGTGGATGTAGTGTCCTTCAACCTAGTAGCTATCGCAACAGAGATGGCTTCAGGGGAGTAAATGATTTCACTTTTTATGTCAGTGTTAGATAGAAACATTCATTACTATTAGGAGGTTAAGGAGCTGAAAGCAGAGCTTCAGACTATCATAGAAGATAAGACGTACGTGGAGTCCATGTGGGAGCAGGAGCACGATGAGAGGGTTTTGGCCAAGGACAAGGTTCATGAGCAGAAATAGGAGGTCTTTGAGCTCAGGGGGGAGCTAGATACCAAGAAACAAAAGATAGGGGAGGATGTCCTATATTCATTGGAGTTCTCATGCGGACTTCCAGCAGCAGGTAGCTGGTTATCTCGTAGAAACAAGGCAGACGCGACATACTATCAACCGTGATATTATTGTCGGTCTTGCCAAAAACGATTTTTAGAATGCCTTGAGGCAGATGTAATCTAGTCGCAGATAAAGTAGATTTGATATGTAATATTGTGTATTTAGTAGTGACGTAAAACCCTATTTTGTATAAAAAGGGTAGTCTTTTGTAAATCCCAATTTTTGTAAAGCAATGGTGGGAAAGTAATGTAATCAGCTTAGGTTGTGTAATTTACCCGATGTATTATTATACTACAATGAATCAATATAAGCCTTTTTCGGAACATATTGAGTAATGAATGTTTAAGTTATTGTTTAAAATTTAATAATAACTAACTAACAAGAAATGAAAAATAACGAAGTGTGTTGTTTATTGTAGCAACAATATGCAATATGCCGCCAAGAAGAGTTCCACGTAATCAAGGCGCCAACGTAAATAAACCGGAGGGAGGTCCGGTTAACCCTATGCAGGAGTTTATAAATCTTTTAACTGCAACATTTATTAGAACTGGGGCTAACAACCCCGTAAATCCTGGTGTAGTACGAGCCACTACGTTTAATTATTTTAAAAGCGTGGGTCTGCCAGAGTTCAAAAGAAATATAGACACTATCGAAGCCCAAACATGGGTAAAGGAAATCGAGAAGGCATTTGTGATAGCAAATGTCGATGAGGCTCAGAAGGTTTCCTTTGTAACATACATGATGAAGGGAGAGGCCAACTTTTGGTGGGAGGCCAATCAGGCTAAAGCCGAGATAGGGGTTCTAACGTGGGTGAGGTTCACTGAGATATTCTTCGAGAACTACTTTCCCACGAGAATGAAGGGAAGGATGGACATGCGGTTTCTAAACTTGAAATAAGGGGACATGACAGTTCCCCAATACGCCGCCAAGTTTAATGAACTGGCAAGGTTCGCTCCACACCAAGTGGACACCGAGGTTAGGAAGGCGTGACAGTTCGAGCAGGGCTTGAAACCCTGGCTCTATAATCGCATATCCGTGTTCTAAAGTACTTCCTTTGAAACCATTTTAGAGAAGGCGATAATCGCCGAAGGTGGTAGCGAGGCATTGAGCCAGTACCATAAAGACAAGGAGACCCGAAGAGGAGGATGGACGCATGCAAGACCTGTGGGAAGACTCATTTATGAGACTGTGTCAAGGGAAAGGTCATGTGTAACAATTGTGGATAGGAGGGGTACATTGCGCCTAATTGTCCAAGTCTGAAGAAGAACAATGGATGCTTTATGTGTGGGTCAACTGACCACATGTCAAAGAATAGCCCGAAGAAGGGGACAAAAGGGAATAAGGGTGCCAGTAGCGGTAAGTTAGCTATTAGTGGTCCAGCACAGCCAGGTAGGCCGATGGCCAGTACCTTTAACATGACAGTCTAAGATACGATGACCTCAGGGCACGTAGTCGCATGTATTATTCTGATCAATGACCTAAATACATACGTGATGTTTGACTCGGGTGCTACTTGTTCATTTATCGCATGTGATTTTTCTACACGATTAGGATTACTTCCCAAAAATTTGCCCATACCTTTAAATATTAAGTTAGCAAACGAGGAGATAATTTCTTTTGAAGATTTTCATAGGAGTTGTTGCGTTCATATACATGGTTGTAAATTATCGGTAGATTTGATACCGATAAGATTAGGGAAATTCGACCTAATTCTCGGAATGGATTGGTTGGTTAACCATGGGGCAATTATAGATTATCAAAAGAAATGTGTAAATATTTGAACGTTAAAACAACCTCAGGTAGTATTTTAGGGTAATAAATCATCCGGGCGTTCGTGTTATCTTACAATGACACAAACTAGGAAACTATTGAGGAAGGGGTGTGTAGGTTATTTGTGCCATGTTGTTGATACCCAGAGAGTGGGAGCGACCATGGGACCAATACCTATAGTGAGTGAATTCATGGATGTATTTCCAAGTGAATTGACAGGTCTTCTACAAGATAGGGAGACCGAGTTCGTAATAAACATTGTGCCAGGAGCGACACCAGTTTCCAGGGCACCGTATCGTATGGTGCTTTTGGAGATGAAGGAATTAATGGTGCAGTTACAAGAACTGTTGGACAAGTAGTACATATAACCGAGTGTTTCACCGTGGGGAGCACCGATACTGTTTGTCAAGAAGAAGGATGGATCGTTAAGACTTTGTATCGACTACCGAGAGTTGAACAAGTTAACAATAAAGAATAAGTACCCATTGCCCATGAACGATGATCTTTTTAATCAGTTTAAAGGGGCAAAGTATTTTTCTAAAATATATTTGCAATCGAGGTATCATCAGCTGAAGGTTAGGAATGATGATGTACCAAAAATAGCATTCATGACTCGGTATAGTCATTACGAGTTTCTGGTGATGTCATTTGGGTTGACTAATGCACCAGCTGCATTTATGGATATGATGAACAGAGTGTTAAAACAATAGTTGGACAAGTTCGTCCTGGTGTTTATCGATGATATTCTAGTCTATTCTAAGACGCAAGAAGATCATGCTGAACACCAAAGATTAGTGTTGGAAACACTTAGATAGGAGAATTTATATGAGAAATTCACGAAGTGTGAATTTTGGTTAGAGAGAGTACAATTTTTAGGTTATGTCTTTGACCATGAGGGGATTTCAGTAGATCCAGCAAAGGTGAAAGCCGTGATGAATTTGGAACAACCAAAAATGCCGACTGAGGTATGGAGTTTCCTAGGGTTAACGGGATACTATCGGAGATTCATTCAGGATTTTTCAAAGATAGCTACTCCGTTGACTAACTTGATGAGGAAGATAATGAAATATATGTGGACGGAGAAATGCGAGGAAAATTTTCAAGAACTAAAGAAGAGGTTAAGTGAAGCGACTGTTTTGTCATTACCCAATGACACATGAAATTTTATAGTATATAGAGATGCTTCGCATAAAAGACTTGGTTGCGAGCTCATGCAGCATTGCAAGGTCATTGCTTATGCGTCAAGGCAATTGAAGGATTATGAGAAGGTTTACCCTACTCATGATCTGGAATTGGCTGAGGTAGTGTTTGCCTTAAAGATATGACGATATTATCCATACGAGAAAAAAATGTGAGATATACAATAACCACAAGAGTCTAAAATATATCTTCACACAAAAGGAGTTGAACATGAGGCAGAGGAGATGGCTGGAGTTGATAAAGGATTAAGACTGTGAAATCTTTTATCACCGTGGAAAAGACAATGTAGTTGTCGATGCCTTAAGTAGAAAGGGTTGGGAAAAGTTGTCTATGTTAACGGCTCAAATTGAGTTAATAAAAGAGATGGCTAGAATAGAGTTAGAGGTGAACTTGCTGAGTGAAGCGGGACAGAGACTATTTGTGATGGAGATCTAATCTACCATCGTAGAGAGAGTCAAGGAGGTGCAGGTCAAAACTGATGAGTGTAGGTGAAGAAGCGGTTAACCAATGAAAAAGAAATACAGGTTAGTCTTGATAATGAGGGATAATTAAGATTTGAAGGAGGAATTTGGGTTCTAAATGAGACGGAATTAAAGGAACAAGTTTTATAAGAGGCTCACAGTTCGAGGTACTCGATTCATCCTGGCAGCACTAAGATGTATCAAGACCTTCGACAGAGTTTTTGGTGGCCGAACATGAAGAGAGAGATAGCCAAGTTTGTGAGTAGGTGCTTAACTTTTCAGAAAGTTAAGGCCGAACACCAATGACCAAGTGGCTTGTTACAATCTTTGGAAATTTTAGAATGGAAGTGGGAGCATATCACGATGGACTTTGTGGTGGGACTTCCGACTACCTAGATGGGGTATGATTTGATTTGGGTAATAGTTGACTGGTTGATGAAGTCGGCTCACTTTTTGCCAATTTAGGTTAAGTATAACTGAGATCAATTAGCTAAACTTGATCTTAAGGAAATTATTTACAGGCATGGAGAACCAGTTTCGATTGAGTCAGATCGTGACCCACGATTCACGTCGAACTTTTGGAGAAGTCTGCAAGAGCAGTTGGGGACGCAGTTGAAGTTGAGTACGACATATCATCCATAAATCGATGGACAGAGTGAGAGGACAATTCAGACGTTTTACCATTAGTAGAGTTTGCGTATAACAACAGTTATCATGCAAGCATATGTATGCCGCCTTACAAAGCATTATATGGAAGTAAGTGCCGAACATCGCTGTGTTGGGATGAAGTGGGAGAACGCCGAATGCTAGAACCAGAATTAGTGCAGCAAACCACGAATGTAGTAAAGTTGATACGGATGCGTCTCGTAGTAGCTCAAGATAGACAGAAGAAGTACGCATATTTATATCGAGAAAATAGGGAGTTTGAGATAGGCTCGTACGTATTTTTAAAGGTATCTCCCTAGAAAGGAAAGATACGCTTCGGAAAGAAAGGGAAGTTAAGTCTAAGGTTTATAAGACCTTTTGAGGTATTGAAACGTGTAGGTGAGGTAGCTTATATGATAGCATTACCTCCAGACTTAGAACGAATACATAACGTATTCCACGTATCTGTGTTACGTCCTTATAAACCAGATTATAAACACATAATAGAATATGAGCTGATTCAGATTGAGAAGGACTTAACGTACAAAGAGATGCCAATTCAAATCATCGATAGAAAAGAGCAAGTTCTGCGGAACAAAGTCATACCGTCGGTAAAGGTGTTATGGAAGAACCACGATGCCGGAGAAGCAACGTGGGAACTGGAAGAAAAGACAAGGATGGATTACCCTCATTTGTTTGCATAAGGTGAGGAGAGATTCTGGGGGCATAATCTTTTTAAGGGGGGAAGAATGTATCGACCGAGAAATTCGGATCCATTGTAAAATATTTTTAATTAATGAAATAATAAAAAAAATTCTATTATTGGTTATTATTATGTGTTAATAAGATGAATGTCATTTTATAACGTAGAAACGCCGGAACATCGTAGTATTTTTACTACGTGAAGGAATTAAAGTGTTTGAATTTTGAATTATTTATCGTTTTCCGCTCGGGAATTATTTTTGAACTTCCGAGAAATAATTAACGTTAGAATATCGAGGTGAGATGGATTATGTAATATTAATCTAAGTATGAAAAAAATAATATTTCGCATGCGGACTTAAATTTAAGAACGTTAAGGAAAAAAGTCTAATGAAATGAATTGTGGAATCTTGTATGAAGTGCAAGTCCACTAAGCTTTAAGGGGAAAGCCCAAGTTGTAGGAATATCTAGCCCAAGAGTTGGTTAATATGAAGCCCAAACAAATTTAATGCAAGCCCAAAGATAAGATAAGTAATTTAAGACCTAAGCCGAATAAATGATCCATTACCTAATATTGATCCATGGGGAAACCCATGGGTAATCTTGGTGGCCAAGTGTTGTGTTGATCAATATCTTTATGTGGTAGCCAAGCAATTTGTGTAGGGAGCAAGTTTACTTAGGCATCAAGAATGGAATATTAAGGAGGTTACTTAAGGAGGTTGAGGTTTTAATGACCTATTTGCCCTAACCTTGGATGTTCTATAAATAACAAGCTCACATTTCACTTTTGCTTGTTCAAATAATCCTACAACTTTCTTTACAAAACAACTTATTGGTTAGGCAGAATAAGCACTATTAAGCTTAACTTCTATTGTTAGATTTCCAAGAAGAAGAAGTTAGTCATCAAAGGTAAATGATTCTATCTCTACCATTATAGGGTGATAAGAGAACTGTAACTTAATGAACATGTATGTTAAGAACTCATAAAGATGGATAATCAATGGACTTAAGCCGAATAAGTAAGGAATATGCAACTCAAACCTAAATAAGTTATGAACTTATGAAGAACATGGATGAACTTGTCATATGATTACTTTAAGAAGTTAGTATGATTCATAGGATGTAAAGATATTTCTTAAAGAACTTAAATCAATAATAAAGTCATAAGGAATGAAATCTTTTAATTTCTTAAGTTATGAACTTATAAGGAATAAGCCATAACGTAACTTAAAGATAAGTTGTTTTAATTTGTAGGTTGAGATGTCTAGTTAAGGAAATAAATCCATTTGGAATGATGAACAAATCCTAAGTAACAAAATTTTACCAGAATTCACACGATTGGACGATAATCGTCGAATTCGTGAAATTATTGGAATGGAAGTCAGATTTTCTGTTTGAACTCGGAAACATTAGTTGTTGATGGAGACAAGTCTTATTTATCATTATAGATTTATGGACTCGAAAATAACCGAATTCCAACTTAGAATGAAGAAAGGAGCGTTGAACGTTCACGAATGTTTATCATTTTTGTTAAAAGTGGACTAATAGGTGAATTTTTAGTTAATGAAGTCAAATAGAAAAAAATCTTTCATAGCACATATAGTATGTGATTTGTGAATCGTAGGCTCTTAAATGAGCCAATTCGAACTTATAACGAAGAAGTTACGAGTCCGGGAATCTGACAAAATGAAAAATCTGTCAAAATTGTCTAATGCACAGAGTCCGCACCGCATCGCAACTCAAGGCATAAAAGCTCGCGCCGCAGTGCGAGTCCGAGGCATGTGCTCTTTTAATTAGTGCCGCAGTGCGGCCATAACAAAGGGGACTCACGTTGCAGCGCCAAGTCCAGGTTCTCTAGCTTTAGTGCCTGGCGTCACAGCGTGACATAGAGAAAGAATGTTGTCGTCGCAACGCCAGCCTTTGAGTCTAGACAATGGAAAATGTTTGCAAATAAAGAATGATTGGTAATTGATTAACAGTGAACGAATGAACTTAATGTAACATTGTTAAGACATGTTTAAACCTTAAGTATGATCATTTAAGGTTAAAATAACTCAATTTCATATGAACGTAAGAACGACGGGACGGAAAACTGGAACCAATAATAACAAATCTAATACATAATTAGATTAGACGAAGGGTAAGATTGTTTAGGAACCATGTATGATTATTCATGACCTAATGTGCTATGTGATGTTATCATCTACTGTAAAGACCTTAAAGACTTAAAGTGCACATGTTATAATTGTAGCAGACGCTGAAGGCAAGTACTCTAACACATGTTCCAGTTTAATCTGAACAAACTTTGTGATTCAAGTATTCTTCGCATGAGTTAATATCTAATGAAGTCGATGACAATTCCTTTGGCTATGCTTGTAATATATTGGATTTTTCACAATCTATCAAAGTATTGACAATGATTTACCAAACTAATAATGGTGTGGTTTTCAAAAGGAGACTAAGTATGCTAAATTTTTTTGTTGTCAAATGACAGTCACGTGAGGTTGCCACAACTTAAACGTATACACGTTTAATGAATGTAGTGTTGATCAACATAGAGTACTATAGGCTGATCACCTAGACGTGCTCGTAAACTATGCCCGACTTACGAACTTAGTGTCGGGATGTCCTTTTTAAAGTACATATGAAATTTTCATGGTCTTGGATCGGAATTGATGTTTTACTGAATATTGTTATTGTAAAACATTTTGAATGAAAAGAAGTGCTATTTTGAATTATCGACAGTACTTCGTAACTATTGTTCAGTTATTGAAGATATATGATTCCTATGTTTCAAGCATGCTAGTTTTATTAGAATTGTTGTACTTGTTGAGCTAGTTAGGCTCACTCTTGTTTGAACCATATGAATGCAACAAAGATTGAACAGACTAATGGATCCGACAAGGATAAAGGGAAGGCGAAGGCGAAAACGTAGATTACTTATGTAATAGTCTATTACAAGATAAATTGATCATTCATCTTTTCCTTGCATTTATCTCTACTGGAAACCTCTGTTCACTCATCTTTAGTTGCATTCATATGGTTCAAGCAAGAGTGGGCATAACAAGCTCATCAAGTACAACAAAATCTTTTAAACAACATGCTTGAAACATAGGAATCATATATATTCAATAACTGGATAATAGTTACGAAGTACTATCAATAACTCAAAATAGCATTTCTTTTTATTCAAAACGTTTTACAAAGAAAATATTCATTAGAACATCAATTCTAGTCCAAGACCATGAGCGTTTCATAATTTCTTTGAAAATGACAACCCGACACTAAGTCCGTAAGTCTGACATAGCTTACGAACACTTCTAGGTGATCAACCTATAGTACTCTATGTTGATCAACACTACATCCATTAAAGGTGTGTACATTTAATGTGACAACCCTAGAATTTGGAGAATTTATTAAAATCATAATTGATTGATTTAAGGTTCAATATTAGGACCTAGACAGGAAATAAGTGTAGGGAATTGGCAGTTATGTAATGAAATTCCAAGAATTTCAAAAGTTTTGAACAAAACTTGAATTATGTGATAGACTGTAAGTGATAGTCTAGTAATGAGGTATAAGATCATGGTAGATTTAAAATTCTTTTGAAGAATTATCAGGGATAAGTATAGAAGTGAATACTAGTCGGTATATTTGGTTATATATGTGAACCATAATGATTTAAGATCAAGGATTGATCAGATAAGTTATAACTTTAGCAAACCCTAAAGTTATGTTAATCATATGTTGATTAAGTTAGAAAAATCTAACGAATTGTTAGAAACCCTAACGGTACGCTCAGAAACATTAATTTTAGTTCCGGGAATCCGAAACCCTAAATTCATGATATGAATATGGTGATTAAGTTAGAAAACTCTAACGATATGTTCAGAAAGCCTAATTTCAGTATCGAGAATTTAAACCCTAATTTGGGAATCCTAATACAGAGTATTAAACCCTAAGGTTTAATAAGTTGTGTGTAAGGAATATGAACATTATGTGAAGGTTTATCTTTGGTTATTATATAAACAAACAAAAGAAACTAGTGTAACCCTAATTATTTATATTAGGAATGAAGGATTTAATAACCTAATGGTTATGGGAAAAGAGAATTGTGGTATTTAGAATACTTACTAATTCTAGGAGATTTATTTTTTACATCTCAAATGATTAATTTTATAACCTAATTATAGCAAGTCTAATTGGGTTAAGGAAATAAATGTTCATGAGCAAGGATTGGTGTTTTAATGGAGAAGTGAAAACCCTAATTAAATGAATTGGGTTGGATGAGAATTTAAGGTAGATGATTATGAATATTTTTTAGCCTAACTATTGGCGAATGAAATTGGTTAGAGGCCAAGCAATACAGTAAAGGAATGACTCAATTTTTAGCCTCAGCGGGAGAGGAATTTTTGGACAATTGTTAAATCAAATAAGCATTAAATCAAAAAGCCAAACTTGGAGAATTTTTTTTAGGCCATAGGGCCGGCCATGAGAAGCTAGGATAGAGTGGAGATGAATGCATTAATGGTTAACTTTAGTTGGTAAGCAACTCCCAACAACCCCCCCTATGTGTCATTCTTGTGATTGTCCAACACTTGTGTATTTTCTTGTAAGCAATCCTTGGCAATTAATGGGAGACAAAAGAGAGTGAATGAGTGGAGAATTAGTGGGAGAATGAAGGCCATATGGCCGGCTATTGCTAGAGAAAAGGAAGGATCTTGTGATATATCAAGTTCTCTAAAGTAAAGTTATCTTATTCTCTTTTCTTCTTTCTCTTTCATTTGTCTTTCCAAGTTACTAAGAGAGAGAGAGAGAGAGAGAGAGTGAGAGAGAGCTGCCATTCGGCAGCCATGGTAGAGAGAAAGGAGTGTTTTGGTGAGGCATCCAAGTTCCATGATCAAGTTATGGAGAAGAAGAAGAAGGAGAGCATGGTAATAAAGGTATAAACCCTTTTTGTTTAGTTAAATTTTTGATGGTTGTAACTCAAAACATGGAGTTATGTTCTTGATCTTCAAAACTCTAGATCTACATGATTTAGAGTGTTTTATGTGTGGATCTATCCATTTTAAGTTTCAAAAGATAGATCAAAAGCAAGAAAAATGGAAGCTAGGTTTTTTCAAAAGATAGAAAACATGATTTTTCTCTTAGCTTTGATCTTGTATTTGAAGTATGTTTGATGAATCAAGAAATTTTATTTCTAAAGTCAAAAACCATGAATATACATGCTAATAAGTGTTTATTGTTTTGATCTACCCATAATGGGGGTTGATTTGGTGGAAATCTAAAGGAATTGAAGAATGGAAATTTTCTGGAAAAGTTAAACTTTTAAAAAGTGTGATCAAGCTTTTGGATCTTTGAAATCTATTATGAATATATATGATTTATGTTCTTGGGATGCTATATATATGTGTTAAGGGTATAATCCCTTTGGAATAACTCAAATAGGTTGAATATTGAACAAGTTATGGGATTTCTCCCAAACTACACAAAGATAAGAAAACTGTTAAAAGGACAGTTTTGAACAGCTACTTCCGGGCTAAATTCCGGGAGCTTAAAATGTCCAAATATGGATTGTAATATATGAAAACTATAGTTCGGAAAGATAGGAATCCAAAAAAAGTGACGGATCATTAATCAGAGTTATATATTTCCTTTTATTTAAGTTTTGGTGAAGGACTCCAAAACTACCATAGTGCAAAAAGTTTCTGTCCAAAATTTTCCGGGGGCTGTTTTAGACATTTAATTAATGAGAAAAATTCCAGGCTTTTGGAAAATGAAAATATATGGTATTATTTAGCTCGTGTCCAAAAATGAGCTGATTCCGAGTTAAAATGACCAAGTTATGACTGTTCTAATTTTTGTGATTTTTCGACGGAAATCGCTATAAACGGAGTTCTACATCTCCGATTGCCACGAAATTTAAAATGGAGTATCACGTTAACATATATAATGTTATGCCAAAATATGGGCATTACTAGAGTTAAGCACGAGGTAGCTAATTTCTTAAGCTACGCACTAAAAATTAATTTTTGATAAATACCAAAGGAAGTTGGAAAATTATGGAAAAATACTTTTTAAGCATGAAATACATGTATATATGTTTGACCAAAGGATAGGAGAATAATTCACTGATTTGGTATTTTCATGATACGGATATAGAATCCAGTTTGCTGGATTGCAGTTTAGATTGCTGGATTGAAAAGAAGTTGACTGAATTAATAGATTGGTGAATCCAGGTTACTAAATTATAAATTTGGTTGTTAGATATAGAATCCAGGGTGCTAGATTAGTGTTTGCCTTATTACATGTTAATGAATAATTTATGAAATGAAAAGCGAGTGTTAAATCATAAGAGATATGATATAGTGATTGAATAATTATCAAAGGATGATAATAATATTGATGTGTTAAGTTGTTATCTAATATTTGATTAAGTATTAGATAGTATTATGGAATAAAGTATGTTATACTGATTAAAAGATCAATCTTATAACTGATAGGTCTTTCGTGAGAGATTAAATTAAATTGCGTTGCGGTAATCAACGGTTCAGGCAAGTTTTTCCGTTCTATTATGTTTGTGGATGGAATGTGGTTATGTGTTAAATTACATATCATGCTCTATGAATTGTTAAAAGTCAAAATATGACTAAAATAATTTGGTTAAGGAACTCAATCTATATGTGATTACATGTTGTATGATGTAACTTGATAAATTAAAAATGTATAATGCATGAATGTATGCTTTGTAAGGAATTATTGATGCATGTAGAATATGCATAGTAAAGAATATATGTTGCATGCAGATATGCATATTAAAGGAAATGTAGTGCATGTGAAATTGTGTTCTATGTGAAACATGATAGACTGTTAAATTTGCTGGGCTGTTGAGCTCAATCTTGCAAACACAAACTTTTTGCAGGTTAATGATGTTAGACAATATTATTTGCTATACGGATGATGAAGATTGTGCGATGCACAAAATGAATACATTTTCTTGATTTAGAAATGGTATAAATTTATGATTGATAATTTTTCAAATGTAATTGTCAGTTATGTACAATTTGAAATGTTGAATAGACAAAGAAGGTTTATTTCGAAATGAGAATAGATATGATTCTTAAACAAATGAATCATCGATAGAAAAGATAATGGAAAGTTCAGCTTGTGGCAATATATGCAGCTATTTTGTAATAGAATAGTTGGTAATAATGTTATGTGTTGGATAACTTATGAACTGTGTAATCAGTTAAGGTTACTCGATTTTGGGGAATAATGTGTAATGTAATGTATAAACAATTTATGTTTATATCTTCCGCAAACAGTTCTAGAATTAGTGTACCGAGTCCGCGGTGATTTGGGGCCCGGATTCGGGGATGCTACAGTTGGTATCAGAGCTGTTGGTTATGAAGCTTAGGTAGGAATACCTGAGACTAATAACCGCAGTGATTAGGATAAGACTAACTCAAATAGAGTTAGTTGGTCGGTAAGATTCAAAGAAGAATCTCGGCGAGTGTAAAGCACAGAGTTCCCTAACTCTGATAATAAAGTTGAACAGTAATGATGAATAGATTGAGTTTAAAAGACTGAAAGTGCAGGGATAGAAGATCGTAAAATAAAACGATCATAATGCATATAATTGAATCGTAATATATACGATAAGATCACCCCGTGATCTGATAAGGTTATGATATGGGAAAAGAATCAATTTGATGATTGTAAAGTTTACAGCAAGATGTTGTGTATCAGTTGTACTATGAAATTGTACTATGAGAACTCATGAAAGAGTTATGAATTGTAAATACGGATTAAATAAAATTTGTATGGAGTAAGTGTGGAGCTAGAATTATATGGGATTTTAATTGAGGACTCGTGTCAGCCGCTGAGTTGTATGATTCTTTGTATGGGCGAGGAATTTGTACTTGGTTTTAGAATCACTTAGCTTCCTGGTCGATGTAGTGGTTAGGTTGACCAATTCTTTGTATGGGCGGGGAATTATCCGCTTAGCTTTCTATATGGATTAGTGGCTGAGTTTGGTTTGACAACCACTTATTTTCTGGCACTGATAATCATTGAAATGTTTGTGTTGCGCTATTTGTTATATGCATGTTAAGAGGGTGATTCCTTTCTCATGTGTATGACAGATAGATAGGTCATAGTTAGAGAATATAAGGTTAAGTACGAGTTCTTAAAATTCATACTTATGTGACATACTTGATGCATAGTTATATGAAATATTTATGAACCCCTCAGCGAATGGACGCCAAAGGTCTGTCTAGGAAAGTTCGTGAACTCATATGATTGTGGAAATTTATGGACTCATAAGTGTGATTTTATGAACTGGGTATAGTTATGTGTGAATGGAGTATTGAGGATAATAGGAACAGATAGAATGTTTAAGCAAATGATTTGAAATATCAAAAAAAAATTAATTATCACTCATGTACCATGTAACCTGGTGCAGAGATGATAAAAATGTGATGGAGTTGTAAATACAGGAATACTTAGTGTGAGTTTGATCTTTGCTCGCGTTTTGAGTATCTTTTATAGATACCCGAGAAGTTTGAGTATCTTTGATAGATACCCGAGAAGTTTGAGTATCCTTGATAGATACCCGAGAAGTTTGAGTATCTTTGATAGATACCCGAGAAGTTTGAGTATCTTTGATAGATACCCGAGAAGTTTGATTATATTTGATAGATACACGAGAACTGTAAGTATCCTTGATAGATACCCGAGAAGTTTGAGTATCTTTGATAGATACCCGAGAAATTTGAGTATCTTTGATAGATACCCGAGAAGTTTGAGTATCTTTGATAGATACCCGAGAAGTTTGAATATCTTTAATAGATACCCGAGAAAATAAGTTCAAGGACTTGTGTGATCGCTCAGTATAAATGGTGTAAGGTGCACGGTGTAAGGTGTAAGGTGAATTTCGGGGATGAAATTCTTATAAGGAGGGGTGAATGTGACAACCCGAGAATTTGGAGAATTTATTAAAAATCATAATTGATTGATTTAAGGTTCAATATTAGGACCTAGAGAGGAAATAAATGTAGGGAATAGGCATTTACGTAATGAAATTCCAAGAATTTCAAAAATTTTGAACAAAACTTGAATTATGTGATAGACTGTAAGTGATAGTCTAGTAATGAGGTATAAGATCATGGTAGATTTAAAATTCTTTTGAAGAATTATCAAGGATAAGTATCAAAGTGAATACTAGTCGGTATATTTGGTTACATATGTGAACCATAATGATTTAAGATCAAGGATTGATCAGATAAGTTATAACTTTAGCAAACCCTAAAGTTATGTTAATCATATGTTGATTAAGTTAGAAAAATCTAACGAATTGTTAGAAACCCTAACGGTACGCTCAGAAATTTTAATTTTAGTTCTGGGAATCCGAAACCCTAAATTCATGATATGAATATGGTGATTAAGTTAGAAAACTCTAACGATTTGTTCAGAAAGCCTAATTTCAGTATCGAGAATTTAAACCCTAATTTGGGAATCCTAATACGGAGTATTAAACCCTAAGGGTTAATAAGTTGTGTGTAAGGAATATGAACATTATGTGAAGGTTTATCTTTGGTTATTATATAAACAAACAAAAGAAACTAGTGTAACCCTAATTATTTATATTAGGAATGAAGGATTTAATAACCTAAGGGTTATGGGAAAAGAGAATTGTGGTATTTAGAATACTTACTAATTCTAGGATATTTATTGTTTACATCTCAAATGATTAATTTTATAACCTAATTATAGCAAGTCTAATTGGGTTAAGGAAATAAATGTTCATGAGCAAGGATTGGTGTTTTAATGGAGAAGTGAAAACCCTAATTAAATGAATTGGGTTGGATGAGAATTTAAGGTAGATGATTATGAATATTTTATAGCCCAAGTATTGGCGAATGAAATTGGTTAGAGGCCAAGCAATACAGTAAAGGAATGACTCAATTTTTAGCCTCAGCGGGAGAGGAATTTTTGGACAATTGTTAAATCAAATAAGCATTAAATCAAAAAGCCAAACTTGGAGCATTTTTTTAGGCCATAGGGCCGGCCATGAGAAGCTAGGATAGAGGGGAGATGAATGCATTAATGGTTAACTTTAGTTGGTAAGCAACTCCCAACAACTCACCCTATGTGTCATTTTTGTGATTGTCCAACAATTGTGTATTTTCTTGTAAGCAATCCTTGGAAATTAATGGGAGACAAAAGAGAGTGAATGAGTGGAGAATTAGTGGGAGAATGAAGGCCATATGGCCGGCTATTGCTAGAGAAAAGGAAGGAGTTTGTGATATATCAAGTTCTCTAAAGTAAAGTTATCTTATTTTCTTTTCTTCTTTCTCTTTCATTTGTCTTTCCAAGTTACTAAGAAAGAGAGAGAGGGAGAGTGAGAGAACTGCCATTCGGAAGCCATGGTGGAGAGAAAGGAGGGTTTTGGTGAGGCATCCAAGTTCCATGATCAAGTTATGGAGAAGAAGAAGAAAGAGAGCATGGTAATAAAGGTATAAACCCTTTTTGTTTAGTTAAATTTTTGATGGTTGTAACTCAAAACATGGAGTTATGTTCTTGATCTTCAAAACTCTAGATCTACATGATTTAGAGTGTTTTATGTGTGGATCTATCCATTTTAAGTTTCAAAAGATAGATCAAAAGCAAGAAAAATGGAAGCTAGGTTTTTTCAAAATATAGAAAACATGATTGTTCTCTTAGCTTTGATCTTGTATTTGAAGTTTGTTTGATGAATCAAGAAATTTTGTTTCTAAACTCAAAATCCATGTATATACATGTTAATAAGTGTTTATTGTTTGGATCTACCCATAATGGGGGTTGATTTGGTGGAAATCTAAAGGAATTGAAGAATGGAAATTTTCTGGAAAAGTTAAACTTTTAAAAAGTGTGATCAAGCTTTTGGATCTTTGAAATCTATTATGAATATATATGATTTATGTTCTTGGGATGCTAGATATATGTGTTAAGGGTATAATCCCTTTGGAATTACTTAAATAGGTTGAATATTGAACAAGTTATGGGATTTCTCCCAAACTACACAAAGATAAGAAAACTGTTAAAAGGACAGTTTTGAACAGCTACTTCCGGGCTAAATTCCAGGAGCTTAACATGTACAAATATGGATTGTGATATATGAAAACTGTATTTCGGAAAGATAGGAATCCAACAAAAGTGACGGATCATTAATCGGAGTTATATATTTCCTTTTATTTAAGTTTTGGTGAAGGACTCCAAAACTGCCATAGTGCAAAAAGTATCTGCCCAAAATTTTTCGGGGGCTGTTTCGGACATTTAATTAATGAGAAAAATTCCAGGCTTTTGGAAAATGAAAATATATGGTATTATGTAGCTCGTGTCCAAAAATGAGCTGATGAAGAGTTAAAATGACCAAGTTATGATTGTTCTAATTTTTGTGATTTTTTGACCGAAATCGCTATAAACGGAGTTCTACAACTCCGATTGCCACGAAATTTAAAATGGAGTATCACATTAACATATATAAGGTTATGCCAAAATATGGACATTACTGGAGTTAAGCACGAGGTAGCTAATTTCTTAAGCTATGCACTAAAAATTAATTTTTTATAAATACCAAAGGAAGTTGGAAAATTATGGAAAAATACTTTTTATGCATGAAATACTGGTATATATGTTTGACCAAATGATAGGAGAATAATTCACTGATTTGGTATTTTCGTGATACGGATATAGAATCCAGTTTGCTGGATTGCAGTTTAGATTGCTGGATTGAAAAGAAGTTGACTGAATTAATGGATTAGTGAATCCAGGTTACTAAATTATAAATTTGGTTGTTAGATATAGAATCCAGGGTGCTAGATTAGTGTTTGCCTTATTACATGTTAATGAATAATTTATGAAATGAAAAGCGAGTGTTAAATCATAAGGGATATGACATAGTTATTGAATAATTATCAAAGGATGATAATAATATTGATGTGTTAAGTTGTTATCTAATATTTGATTAAGTATTAGATAGTATTATGGAATAAAGTATGTTATACTGATTAAAAGATCAATCTTATAACTGATAGGTCTTTCGTGAGAGATTAAATTAAATTGCGTTGCGGTAATCAACGGTTCAGGCAAGTTTTTCCGTTCTATTATGTTTGTGGATGGAATGTGGTTATGTGTTAAATTACATATCAAGCTCTATGAATGGTTAAAAGTCAAAATATGACTAAGATAATTTGGTTAAGGAACTCAATCTATATGTGATTACATGTTGTATGATGTAACCTGATAAATTAAAAATGTCTAATGCATGAATGTATGCTTTGTAAGGAATTATTGATGCATGTAGAATATGCATAGTAAAGAATATATGTTGCGTGCAGATATGCATATTAAAGGAAATGTAGTGCATGTGAAATTGTGTTCTATGTGAAACATGATAGACTGTTAAATTTGCTGGGCTGTTGAGCTCAATCTTGCAAACATAAACTTTTTGCAGGTTAATGATGTTAGACAATATTATTTGCTATACGGATGATAAAGATTGTGCGATGCACAAAATGAATACAATTTCTTGATTTAGAAATGGTATAGATTTATGATTGATAATTTTTCAAATGTAATTGTCAGTTATGTACAGTTTGAAATGTTGAATAGACAAAGAAGGTTTATTTCGAAATGAGAATAGATATGATTCTTAAACAAATGAATCATCGATAGAAAAGATAATGCCAAGTTCAGCTTGGGGCAATATATGCAGCTATTTTGTAATAGAATAGTTGGTAATAATGTTATGTGTTGGATAACTTATGAATTGTGTAATTAGTTAAGGTTACTCGATTTTGGGGAATAATGTGTAATGTAATGTGTAAACAATTTATGTTTATATCTTCCGCAAACTGTTCTAGAATTAGTGTACCGAGTCCGCGATGATTTGGGGCCTGGATTCGGGGATGCTACATTTAAGTTGTGGCAACCTCACGTGCCCAACGAATACTCGATAAAAATACATTTGTTTATTCATTTTTAGGCTTACCTTGAATCCGTACCAAACAATTGGCGTAGGATATTGTTATCAATTCTATATGGAAACAATTATAACAAAATCAATCAATCTATCAAGAATAGTCTTGTCGAGGTAAAACTGGCATCGACCCTTTCGTAAAACAATTCATGTATCTCATAACATGAATCACAAAGAACTTGGCTAGCACAAAGTGTGACGTCCCCAAAATAGGTATACATCACCCATCTTAAGTTGCCAAATACATAGTACAAAATTCAAATACAACTTAATAATACAACTGTCGTGTAGAATACGACAAGACATAACTGAGATTTTTTATACGAATATTGTCTTCTAGACAATATTCAACTCAAATGGATTGCTCAATACATTTATTCTAACATTATTTCATAGAATATTGAGGACTACTAATGCAATCATCTGGACCGTCACTCCGTTCCCCGACTAGTCCCGGTTACGTTCTCATTTCCCGAAGAGAACAATAAAAGTAAATGGGTGAGCTCAACTAGCCCAATAAGAAATATTATGACTAAGATAATGCAGAATAATTTATTGTTAGCCTTCAACAGTGTTAAACTGAAAAATATTACAAACATCAAGTTTAACTGCAGCGGAACAAGTAATCCATTAGAAGAGTCAAGTAGAGAATAAAATCTACTATCTTCTATGATTTAAAATGTTTTTCATCACTTTTATCACTGAGACTCAGGTAAATAAATAATCCACATCATCCATGCACTACGGCCAATGATATTCATTAGTATCACGACCATAAATTATCCATGCACTACGGGCCAAGGATATTCGTGTTTACATCAATGGTCATGAGCATACCAACAACATTTATAACATTACGGTCATGATTATACCAAATAATCCCTGTTCATAATCATATCAAGTCTATCTATGCACTACAGACCACAAATGACTTTCAACATAGTATAAACACGAGGATGATGACAATGATATAAGAATTCAATAAAACAAGTTCAAGGATAAATTTTTAAAGATTTATAATTTAATTTATCCAGAAATCAATAACGTCCAAATTGTAACCATGATACTGTTTTATGGAGTAAAATTCAAGAATGCTCAGAATAATATTTCCATGAAAAGATACTAGATGAAGCGCAAATATCAAAGATATTCAACTAATTTCATGGAGTATAGAAGCCAAAACTTTAACTAACTAAGTATAATAGAATATATATGAAGCCACAAATGGATTTTTGCCCGCTATGCGGTAATCCACGTAGACAGATCATTTCCACGATTTAATGAGGAATGAATATGAATGATCATTCACCATGCATACGGAAATCCAAATAGACAGGTTATTCCAACAAAATAATAAAGAATGGAATAACAGAAGAATTCACCAGGCGTGCATAATCCGCACATACAGGTTATTCTAACATAATAATAAAGAATGGAACCAGGTCATGTGTAACTCGCACAGACAGGATATTCTAATCGAATAATAAAGAATGGAACCAGGTCATGCGTAATACGCACAAACAGGATATTCCAACAGAATAATAATGAATGGAATAACAATAGAATTCACCAAGCATGTGATAGACCACACAGACAGGTTATTCCAACAGAATAATAAAGAATGGAATAACAACCCTTACAAGTATTGAAAGAAAATAACTCTCTTCATGAATACGAAAGAGATAATACCCCTTACCTTAGTAGGAAATTGGATACTGCAATAGTGTAGTAACATAATACTCTTCTTCTTTTTGTCTTATTCTCTTTATAGTTTTTCTCTTTATAGCTTGAATGAATTGGTGAAAAATTATTAAGAAATTTGCTTCTATTTATAGGCTTGGCAGAGTAAGGGTAAAATAGTCATTTTGCCATAATTTATGACATCATTACTGACATCATCAATCATATTACGTCATTTCTTTCCTCAACGTCAGATGACATCATCGCTTACCTCATCGTCCGATGACATCATCGCTTGCATCATATGAATTAAAACTCAATTTGTTCTCTTCCACCTCCTTTACTTTTATACCATGAATTTACTATAATAATGCTACCATTCAAATTATAAAAAATGTACTATTATATAATCACATCATACTACTATAATGTAATATTATAATAATATATTTGAATGAATTATTTTATCGGAAAAGATAAAATACCAACTTTTAACAAATGTCAAATACTAAAAATTCCTCAGTTTAAATCCACTTCGAATAAATATTTTCTTATCATATATATAAACAATTAATTATTCACAAATAATATTACAAAATTACAATATTGACAACCAGGTCGTTCCCAGGAAAGAGAGGGCTTTTCGATAAGGATTTCTTCCTATTGGCGTGCAATTAGGTGACCAAACCCCTTTCCTCGACAGAACTTTCTAGACATTGTCAATAATGTAAATAATAATAATATTCAAATAATATGAATTATTGATTTGATAGTTTGAAATATTGTGCAATGACAATTATTGAATCAATAATTTAAAATATCAACGTATCAATTATTGAATCAATAAAATAAAGTATTGAACAGTAATTACTGTAACAATTATTGAGTAATGACTTCTTACGTAAGTATCAATAATCCAAGATATTGTACAATACCGTGTGCTACTATACAACCATGTGTATTACTGTACTTTTACCACCGGGTATTTCAACAGTTAACGATAAAAATTTCGCCGTTTTTTTTATAAAAAGATAATTTTGTAGTTTTCTAGCTCGGATAATAATTCTATTGTGGGGTCCACCAATGATTGTATCGTTGTACGAATATTTCCAGACAAAAAGAATATTCCCCGAAAAAATGAATATTTTATATCAACTTGCTTACTTTGCAAAATTTATAAATATTACCCACAACTATAACATTATAACAAATTCACACCTTAATATTCAAAAATGATATTTATAGAAAATTCATCTTTATTCATAAAAGTTGGGGTCTTAAAACCTCCCCTTCTTATGAAATTTTTCCCTCGAAATTAATGTACATACCTGGTATGTCGAAGAGGTAAGGATACCTTGATTTCATTTTAGATTCTAACTCCCAGGTCATTTCCTCTACATCGTGGTTTCTCCACAAAACTTTGGCTTGAGGTATAACCTTGGAGCGTAAAATATGCTCCTTCTTATCCAAGATTTTAACAGGAACCTCTTTATACATTAAATTTTTTGCTATTTCATCCGGTTCTAACTCAATAATGTGGTGCGGGTCTTTCACATATTTACTTAACATAGATATGTGAAAAATGTTATAAACACGAGACATACTTGGCAGTAAAGCGAGTCTATAAGCCACAGTTCCTACTCGATCGAGGATTAAAAATGGGCCAATGTATCGAGTATTGAGATTTCCTCTCTTTCCAAATCTCGCAACTCCTTTCCAAGGCGCAACACGTAACAACACATGATCTCTAATATCGAATTCTACGTCCTTTCGATGAAGATCAGCATAACTCTTTTGTCGATCTTGTGAGGTTTTTATACGTTATCGGATCGTTTGAATCTTTTCTGTAGTCATACGTACCAACTCTGGCACCAACAACGTTGCTTCAACCACCTCATCCCAGCATACTGGAGAACGACACTGTCTTCCATAGAACGCCTCGAATGGAGCCATGCCAATACTTGCTTGATAACTATTGTTGTAGGAAAACTCCACCAATGGTATGAACTTGTCCCAACTTCCCTTGAAGTCAAGGACACATAGTCTTAATAGATCTTCAAGAGTTTGAATAGTCCTCTCTGACTGCTCGTCCGTCTGAGGATGATATTCTGATCTAAATCGTAAATCCGTGCTCATAGCTTTCTGCAAACTAACCCAAAATCTTGAAGTGAATCTTGGGTCTCGATCAGAAACTATGGATACTGGCATACCATGCAGTCTTACAATCTCATTTATGTACATACGAGCAAGGCATTCAAGTGTATAAGCTTCTCGTATAGGTAAGAAATGAGCCGACTTGGTCAATCTATCAACGATGACCCAAATCACATTTATGCCTTAAGAAACCTTGGGAAGACCGGTAACGAAATCCATGGTAAGGTGTTCCCACTTCCATTCCGGAATTTCAAGTGGTTGCAATGGACCTTTTGGTACTTGATGCTCCGTCTTGACTCGTTGACAAGTTAGACACCTTGAGATAAACTTCGCGATCTCTCTCTTCATATTACTCTACCAAAATGTATGTCGAAGATCATGATACATTTTGGTACTCCCAGGATGGATTTCAAACGGTGTGTTGTGCACCTCCATCATGATTTTATACTTTAAATTAGGGTCGTTAGGAACACAAAGTCTGGAGTTGACTCGAAGTATTCTTTTTTCAATGATTCTTCCTTCCGGCATAGCATCTTCTTGCACTTTCTTCTTCATACGCATTAGCTCCAAGTCTGTAGCTTGAGCAGATTTAACTTTATCTATTAAAGTGGGTTCTACTTGTATATTCGCTAACATCGCATGGGTCCCTAGAGTCTTTAACTCTATCTGCATCCTTTTCAAATCATATAAAATGGGCCTTTGTGTTGACAATATCGCACTCGTACCCTCATATGATCTTCTACTCAATGCGTCAGCTACTACATTCGCTTTACCAGGATGGTATTGAATAGTATGATCATAATCTTTAAGCAATTCAAGCCAACGTCGTTGCCGAATATTGAGTTCCTTTTGAGTGAAGAAATATTTGAGGCTTTTATGATCCGTAAAGATCTCCACTTTCTCCCCATACGGGTAATGCCTCCAAATTTTAAGTGCAAAAACGACAGCTGCCAAGTCTAGATCATGAGTAGGATAATTCCTCTCATATTCTTTGATTTGTCGCAAGGCATAGGCTATGACTTTCCCATGTTGCATGAGAACACATCCTAAACCCTTGCCTAAAGCATCACTATTGATGACATATCCCTCCATACCAGATGGTATTGTCAAAACAAGTGCTGAAATGAGTCTCCTCTTGAGTTCTTAAAAATTCTTCTCACATTCCACGCTCCAACCGAATTTTGTATCTTTCTAAGTCAGCTGAGTTAGTGAAGTAGTGATTCGAGAAAACCCTTCTATGAATCTCTGATAATAACCAGCTAAGCCGAGAAAGCTACGTACTTCAGTCACTGATTTAGGTTGCTCCCAGCTTTGAATAGCTTTAATCTTTGTCGGGTCAACAGATATTCCATAACTTGATACTACTTGCCCAAGGAATGTTACTTCCTCAAGCTAGAACTCGCATTTCTTCAACTTGTCATAAAGCTTGTTTTCACGAAGCTTTTGGAGTATCAGCCTCAAGTGTTGCTCAAGATCTGCATGGCTTTTGGAATATATGAGGATGTCATCAATAAAGACGACCACAAAGTCATCCAAATATTCCTTGAACACTTGGTTCATCATATCCATGAAGGCAGCAGGAGCATTAGTCAATCAAAAAGACATGACTAAGAATTCATAGTGCCTATACCGAGTTCTGAAGGTAGTCTTTGGAATATCCTCAGTTTTAACCTTCAGTTGATGATATCCAGAATGAAGATCGAACTTTAAAAAGAATTGTGCTCCTTGCAACTGGTCAAACATGTCATCAATGCGAGGTAACAGATACCTATTCTTGATGGTGACATGGTTCAATTCCCTGTAGTCAATACAAAATTGCATACTCCAATATTTCTTCTTCACCAATAGAACAGGAGCATCCCAAGGAGACGTACTAAGATGAATGAAACCAATGTCTAACAATTCCTGTAATTGGGTCTTTAACTCCTAAAGTTCAATAGGAGCCATTCGATATGAGGCTTTGGAAATGGATTTTGTACCGGGTTCAAGGTCGATACAAAATTCAATTTCACACTCTAGGGGTAGGCCAGGAAGTTCTTCAGGGAATACGTCAGGAAATTTATTAACAATAGAAATATCATTCAAATCTGACGTATTTTTGTTTAAATCTGTTACATGGGCTAAGAAAGCTTGACATCTATTTTTCAATAAACAAATAGCTTTATGGCTTGAGATGACAGTGATTGATTTTAATGGTTTGGTTACTTGAATTCGTATAATAGGTTGGTTAGGAATATGAAAGCTAACAACCTTACGAAAACAATCAATTTTTTCATGATGAGTAGTTAACCAATCAATCCCTAGAATTCACGTGAAATCTAAGTATTTTCAATGAAACAAGATTGATAGGTAATGTGAGGGTACCGATTTGAACGAAACAAGACTTATAAACAGTGGATGTAATTAAAGTTTCTCCCAACGGAGTTTCCACAGATAAGTTAAAGTCTAATTTCTCCGGAGTCAATTTAAACTTTGAGCGCAAGTAAACGAAATAAAAGAATGGGTAGAACCGGTATCAAATAAGGTATAGACTTTGCTAGAGTTTATGATAAGCTTACCCATAATGACCTCATTCGAGTTCCTTGCTTTCTGGGAGGTCACAACAAACACTGTCACTTAAACTACTTATTTTGACTTGTCAGGGACGACATTTTGTGTCACCGTTCCAACTGGACTTGTCTTTGGTGAACGACAAAATCGGGCTAGGTGACCTTCTCTTCCACAATTATAACACGCTTTGGATGACATTACACAGTTTGGACTGATGTGTCCCTCCCCTCCACATTTGAAGCATATGATAGGTGGTCGTTCTCCTTCCTTAACAATGTGTGCTGGTGATGACGTCTTTCAATCATTGTTGAATCTCCTCTTCTTGAAATGTCCATTTTTATTGTCTTGGCCATGATTACCACCGAAGTGGTTACCATTTCTAGCATGTTGATTCCTCCCACGTTTGTTGTCACCGCTTCGATGACTGCTACAACTAGTATTATCATTTTGCCGGCTGCTTTCTCTTGGTTGGGTTGACTCGTTATCGCGCTCCAATAACTGAGCCCTATTTACAACATCTAAATACAGACACAGTTTATGAGAAATTAGATATTGATGTATTTCGGGTTTCAAACCACTTAGAAACATCCGCGTCATTCTTTCCTCATTATCAACCAAGTGAGACGCAAACCGGGATAACTCGGCAAACATAGCTTCATACTGTGACACGGTCATATTGTTCTGCTCCAACTTGATGAGCTCTACCTCTTTCATGTGACGAATACTTTAAGGAAAGTACTTATCGTTGAATAGTTCTTGGAACTTCTCCCAAGACATCTTTGGTGCGGCAGGTTTAGTACGCTTTACCGATTTCCACCAGTAATCTGCCTCTCCTCGTAACATAAAGGTGGCAAATGGAACCTTTTGCTCCTCGGAGCATCCCAAGACATCAAATATATTGGTTAATATGAAGCCCAAACAAATTTAATGTAAGCCCAAAGATAACATAAGTAATTTAAGACCTAAGCCGAATTAATGATCAATTAGCTAATATTGATCCATGGGGCAACCCATTGGTAATCTTGGTGCCCAAGTGTTGTGTTGACCAAGATCTTTATGTGGTGGCCAAGCAATTTGTGTAGGGAGCAAGTTTACTTAGGCATCAAGAATGGAATAGTAAGGAGATTACTTAAGGAGGTGGAGGTTTTTATGACCTATTTTCCCTAACCTTAGATGTCCTATAAATAGCAAGCTCACATTTCACTTTTACTTGTTCAAATAATCCAACAACATTCTTTACAAAACAACTTATTGGTTAGAGAGAATAAGCACTATTAAGTTTAACTTCTATTGTTAGATTTCCATGAAGAAGAAGTTAGTCATCTAAGGTAAATGATTTTATCTTTTCTATCTCTACCATTGTAGGGTTATAAGAGAACTGTAACTTAATGAACAGATTCCAACTTTAAACGAATAAACGAGCGTTGAACGTTCACGAACGTTTATTGTTTTCATTCACGAACGTTCACGAGCGTTGAATTCTTGAATGAGCACATAAAGCATGTGATTTGTGAACCGAAGGCTCTTGAATCAGCCAATTCAGACTTATAACGAAGAAGTTACGAGTTCGGGAATATCACAAAATGAAAAATTTGTCAAAATTGTCTGATAAATAGAGTCCGCGCCGCAGCGTGACTCAAGGCATAAAATCTCGGCCGAGGCATGTGCTCTTTTAATTAGCATCGTAGCGCGGCCATAACAAAGGGGACTCATGCCACAGCGCCGAGTCCGGGTTATGTAGCTTTAGTGCCTGGCGCTACAGCGCGGCATAGAGAAGGAATGTTGCCGCCACAGCGCCAGCCTTATGGTCTAGACAATGGAAAATGTATGCAAATAAAGCTTGATTCGTAATTGATTAACAATGAACGAATGAACGTAATATAACATTGTTAAGACATGTTTAAACCTTAAGTATGATCATTTATGGTTGAAATAACTCAATTACATATGAACGTAAGAACGACGGGACGGAAAGCCAGAACCAATAATAACAAATCTAATACATAATTAGATTGAGAAGAAGGGTAAGATTCTTTAGAAACCATGTACGATTATTCATGACCTAATGTGCTATGTGATGTTATTATCTACTGTAAAGACCTTAAAGACTTAAAGTGCACATGTTATAATTGTAGCAGACGCTGAAGGCAAGTACTATAACCCTTATTCCAGTTTAATCTGAACAAAATTTGTAATTCATGTATTCTTCGAATGAGTTAATATCTAATTAAGTTAATGCTAATTCCTTTGGCTAGACTTATAATATGTTGGATTTTTCACAATCTATCAAAGTATTGACAATGATTTACCAAACTAATATTGGTGTGGTTTTCAAAAGGAGACTAAGTATGCTAAATTATTTTGTCATCAAATGACAGTCACGTGAGGTTGCCACAACTTAAACGTATACACGTTTAATAAATGTAGGGTTGATCAACAGTGAGTACTATAGGCTGATCACCTAGACGTGCTCGTAAGCTATGTCGGACTTGTGAACATAGTCCTGGGATGTCCTTTTCAAAGTGCTTATAAAATGATCATGGTTTTGGACTGGAATTGATGTTTTACTAAATATTGTTATTGTAAAATGTTTTGAATGAAAAGAAGTGTTATTTTGAATTATCGATAGTACTTCGTAATTATTGTTTAGTTATTGAAGATATATGATTCCTATGTTTCAAGCATGCTAGTTTTATTAAATTTGTTGTACTTGCTGAGCTAGTTAGTCTCACTCTTGTTTGAACCATATGAATGTAACTAAGATCGAACAGACCAATGGATCTGACAAGGATAAAGGGAAGGCGAAGGCGAAACTGTAGATTACTTATGTAATAGTCTATTATAAGATAAACTAATCATTCATCTTCGCCTTGCCTTTATCTCTACTGGAAACTTCTGTTCGCTCATCTATAGCTGCATTCATATAGTTCAAGCAAGAGTGAGCATAATAATCTTAGCAAGTACAACAAATTCTTTTAAACAACATGCTTGAAACATAGGAATCGTATATCTTCAATAACTTGATAATAGTTACGAAGTACTATCAATAACTCAAAATAGCATTTCTTTTTCTTCAAAACGTTTTACAAAGATAATATTCAGAAAAACATCAATTCTGGTCCAAGACCATTAGCGTTTCATAATTTCTTTGAAAATGACAACCATGCACTAAGTCTGTAAGTCCAGCATAGCTTACGAGAACTTCTAAGTGATCATGCTATAGTAGTTTATGTTGATCAACACTACATCCATTAAACGTGTGTACGTTTAAGTTGTGGCAACCTCATGTGCCCATCAAATACTCGATGAAAATACATTTGTTTATTCATTTTTAGGCTTACTTTGAATCCATAGGAAACAACTGGCGTAAGATAACGTTATCAATTCTATATGGAAAGACTTATAACGAAATTAATCAATCTTTCAAGAATAGTCTAGCCGAGGTAAAACTGGCATCGACCCTTTTGTAAAATAATTCATGCATCTCATAACATGAATCACAAAGAACTTGAGTAACACAAAGTGTGACGCCCCCAAAATAGGTATACATCACCCATCTTAAGTTGCCAAATACATGGTACAAAATTCAAAAACAACTTAATAATACAACTGTCGTGTAGAATACGACAAAACATAACTGAGAGTTTTAATACGAATATTATCTTCTAGACAATATTAAATTCAAATGGATTCCATAATACATTTATTCGCACACTATTTCATAGAATAGTGAGGATTACTAATGCTATCATCTGGACTGTTACTCCATTCCCCGACTAGTTCGGGCAACGTTTGTAACAGCCCTGAATCCGGGCCCCGAATCGCCGCGGACTCGGTATAATAATTCTTTCACTAATTGCGGAAGATATAAACATAAATTGTTTATACATTACATTACACACTATTCCCCAAGTTCGAGTAACCTTAACTTATACACAATTCACAAAATATCTATTACACAACAACATTTATCAAAATAGATTATTACAAACTAGTCGCACATTTAACCCAAGTAGAACTTGACTTTAACCTTTTCCTGTATCCGAACACGTTCGCCTTATCTGCAATGTTTTATCATGATATAGCAAGGGTGAGCATAAAAGTTGCCCAACAAGTTTATATACAATAACATAACGTTATATCATGATTGAGGAGTATGAATAATAAGCTGGCTATAATTCATCAAGATAATTGAGAACTAGCATGAACAAACATTTGACTGAACAAGTTTTATACATGACCAACATTTCTGAACCAGCTGGTAATGAAGGTGATCAGCCTTTCATACCTGACTTATACATACAAGATGTACAAAGTACAATTTTCATGGCAATCAACAACGATTAACCATCATCTTGAATAAAACACTCTTATTAGAGTTAAGTATAAGAAAACTTGCCTGAACCGTTGATTACCGCAACGCAATTTAATAACGCTTTATCCGAAGACCTAATATTAGTAATAAAGATCTCCAATAATTAGAATAATATCATCACAGTATAATACTATTATATTTATACACATAGAATAACCTAAACACATTATCACATAATCCTATCAGTCTATACAGCACATAAGACTAGGTATCAAGTCAAACTATTGTAGTCTGAGTTGAACCCGACACAATTTTATCATCCCGACGGTCTAGTCGGACGAAAATCGAGTTTAAGTTCAATTAACTCTGACTTAACACTTATTAATATCATAGATAAGTTTCATATCAGACAAAACATTTTTCCTAGGCTCGTAATAACTTTCGGATAATTATTACCATATATCAACATTTTTCAATCATTAGTACCGTATTTAAATGAATTAAATACCACATAATACCTTAATCATTAATATTTATTTAATATAAAATATTAATGAAAATCCTTACATAATATTATAATATAATTATAATATCACAAAGTATTTTTAATACCTTAAAAATCATTTTTATATGATTTTTCAAAACTTTAATCCATTATCCGATAATTAATATTAATATTAAAATATTAATATTTTCATGCCAAAATATCAAAAGTTATAATTTATAACTTAAAATATTTTTATATCACTTAAATCATTTTTATATAATTTATAAAGCATTAATTCCATTTTTCCTTAATTTATTTAATATATCTATTAAATAAACTAATTATCATTAATATTGATTAATTAATGAAATTCATCCCAAAATATAAAAAGTCATCAAAAATAACTTAAAATATTTTCTTATACCATAATATTATTTATCGTGATTTTTCATGAATTAAAACTATTTTTAAATAATTTATTTAATATTATAATTAAATAAATAAATACCATTTATATTCCAAAAATACTAAATATTTTTCAAATATACTCAAAATAGTTAGAAACTATTTTTCATACATTAAAATAATTTTTCATAATTTATTTTGTATTTTTAATAATTAAAAACTATTTTTTTCTAATATTTAATCATTTTCTAGAAAATAATAAATAAACCGTCGTTGTAGACCTTTAGCGACACTTGTCTGTCGCCTTAGGTGTTCTTGGCTCAAAAACACTGACAGACCCGAGTTCTAGGGTGCACGTTTGACCAGATTTAATTCATTGTTCCTTACACTTTCTGGGTTGGTTAAAACTTTGATGTTGTAGTACTAATGTAGCACTACAAGTTTATACCAATTCCATGACCAAACAACAACATAACAGCGAGATCTAGGCTTCCAAAAATGTTGCCAGACCTGTTCTTCAAATTCTAGGTTTTCCAGATTTGAAGAACAGCCTTAGATACCTACTTTGATTCCTTATAACTTGATGATCGAGCAAAGTTTATGAGATCTATCAATTACTGTTTGTAGACAACATATAGGACTACAAATTAAAACCTTAATATCAACATAAAAGCATCACATCGAACTAGAACGTACTGGTCAAAGTCGACCACGGACAGCACTCAAGAAATTTCTGGATTCGCTAGTTTTGCAGTTTTGGTCAACCCTGTTTGACCGCTTATATCTTGTGATCTGAAATAGATCTAGGTATGATTCTTTTTGTAACTTAAAGAACACATAGCAGGCTACATGTTACAAGTTTTAAACATCAAAAACACATAACACACACGGATCTTTGGGATCTGACATTTGGCTGAAAAACAAAATTTTCCAGATTTCCAGATTTTGAAAAACTTTAAATTCGTGAACTTTGATGTTATGGGTCATGGATTTATCAACCCAGAACATCAATTGACACCCTATTACACCTCTTTCAACAATCAATTGCAACAATTAACAAAGAATCGAAGGATTTCAAAAATTAGGAATTTTATACCTTTTGAGCTTTGATTTTTAATTCTGACTCTTTGATCTGTTTCTGGTACACGTGAGGCTTGAATTTAGACTGAAATATCATTGAAATTTCTTGGGTTTGGAGAGAATAGGAGTTGGTAAGAGCAAAAATTGATTTTGGTTATATTTTTGAGCACTTTCTCTCTCCAAATCCATTTAAAATTCTTAGATGCATTGCATGTGTGTGATATAGCTGATGATTTGCTGGATTTGTTGCACATGGCTAGGTCTAGGGTTGGTGAGCAACTCACCATAGGGCAAGACTTTCAAGCAATGTCCAATAATGCAATAAAGGGCATTTCGGCCATTTCCTTAAATTTCTAGATTTTCCATTTCATGAAACCCTTAGGGTTTAGGGTTTGAGCATACTAAGATTTAGGGTTTGGACAAATTTAGGATTTAAGTTTTAACCCTCAAATATTTAGCAACTTGGATTTCCCAAAATTTTCTAATTAAATTTTAAAATATAAAACTTTGATTTCTAAATTATAATTAGAGCTTCCTAACTATATCATAATCTCCTAATCATGAATCATTATTTGCTAATTAGGACCAATTTATCCTAATTAAAATTGCTAATTTAGCACTTAAGGTCAACTTTGTACATTAGATTTTCAAAACCACATTTTAGGGTTTAAATAAAATAATATTTCAATTTTAGAAATTAGATTTCCTAATTAGCTTAGGGTTTCTAATAACTTGACAATTAGGATTTATATTTCCTAATTAACATTGCTAATTTAGCAATTAAATCCACCACTGAACAATTAGGGTTCAAAAATGGTCATTAGGGTTTTCAATCCCACAAATTAGGGTTTCTAATAGAAAATTAATTTTCTAAAATAGAAATTAAATATTCGTAATTAGATTAGAGTTTTCTAATTAGTAATAAATCGAAATAATTATGATTAGGGTTTCCTAATTAACATTGCTAATTTTTAGCAATTAAATCCACAATTGAGCATTAGGGTTTTTGACGGAATAATTAGGGTTCCAAAAATTGGAAATTAGGGTTTGTTAATTAATTAATCTTTACCCTAATTAATACTTAATTAATACCACATAAGCATTATAATTATCCTTTCCATTCCCAGATTAGGGCTTTCATTTTATCAGAATCTGAAATTAGGGTTTTCTGATCTGGTATTAGGGTTTCTAATAATCAACTAGAATTTCCAGTATTTCTTTAGGGTTTTTCCCTAATTAATTAAAATTATAGGTATTTAACTTTGTACATACATTGCATTCCCAATCTAGGGTTTTCAATATCTGAATTAGGATTTCGTACTTCCGGAAACTGAAACTAGGGTTTCCAGAACCGATTTCTAGGGTTTCTTGTCAGACGTTAGGGTTTTCTAACTGAACGTTGTTGTTCTTAATATATACTTAGGGTTTATCACGGATGTAATTTATCTGGTCAACCCTTGACCCTTAACCACATTCTGTAAACATCATTAACCACAATCACAGAATTTAATCACATAAATCCTTAATCCTGAATAATTCACCTATATCCTTCATCGAATTTTGAAATCCTTAAAAATTCAATCCCAAAAACATTAAACGCAAACACTTATTTTCTGTCTAGGTCTAATATTTGACCTTAAATCCATCATTTAAGATTTTAATAATTTGCCCAAATTCTCGGGTTGTCACATTCACCCTTCCTTATAAGAATTTCATCCCCGAAATTCGCCTTACACCTTATACCGTGCACCTTACACCATTCACACATGAACCTTACACCTTACACCATTCACACATATACCATTCACACACATTATTTCATGCCACCCAATACACCTCTCACCAGAGTAAAAGTTTTGAAATTGTGCTGAGGGGTCATATAGACCATGAACACATTTAGTTTTAACGGTAGTGATCATACCGCAAAACAATACATTACTTGGTCTGTTTACAATCACAAAGAAGGTAAACTACCATTATTAGTACTTTAGGTGATCATCTCATCGTACAGTTACGTCATGCATAATGTATTAGTCATTTTAGCGAATATTTACACTGTTAGATTGGATTATTTATCCAAACATTATCGTTCACCTCAGTCTTATCATTGAATTCCGCACCAAAACAATTTGGTTCGAGAAATTTCTTTCAATGAATACTTGGAGTTTTTATAACATTAGTCTAGCTGAATCAAATAACATAGACTCATATCAATAATTCAATTCAATCGAATTATTTAGGTGTAGCCAAACCCCGTTGGCAAATTAAAATTTTTGAAAATATTTTTTTGAAAATGACGTCATGATGCCACACTGTATTAACAGTCCGTTGAAGATTCCGTCATTGGTGATTTTATCATACTACATCATACCATAGTAGAATAGTGACTTCAGGTCAAATTCATACTAAGTAATAATGCATTGATGACTTTATCGTTTTTATCATCTCTGCACCAGGTTACATGGTACATAAGTGATAAATAAAAACAATTTTTGATATTTCAAAATATTTGCGTCTAGCCGAAATAAGTAGCATAGACTGTACTTTAAACCGTTTCAAAAATGATTACGAGTCTACATTTTTTTTAAAAGGCACATAGTGTGTATTTAGCTTGATGTCAAGAATTTCGAAGTTTAGCATAGCTAGGAGTTTAGGAAAACCTATGTCTCCACTAATGATCATTTGCTTAACAATCTATCTGTTCCTATAATCCTTAACACTCCATTCACACACAACTATACCCAATTCATAAAACCACACTTATGAGTTCATAACCTGACCACAATTATATGAGTTTACGAACTTACCCTAGTCTGACCTTTGGCGTCCGTTCGCTAAGGGCTCATAAACATTTCATATAACTATGCGTCAAGAATGTCAAATAAGTATGAGTTTTAAGAACTCGTACTTAATCCTATATTCTCTACCTATTACCTATTTATCTATATATAATAACTAGCGTGACACAACATTTCAACTATTACCAATGCCACCAACTAAGTAGTATAATTCCCCGCCCATATAAGGAATCATACAACTCAGTTGCTAACATAAGTCCTCATTGAAATCCCCACCTAATCTTAACCCCCTTTTTCATACGAATTTCATTTAATCCGTATCCATAATCCATAACTCATTTATGAGTTTTCATTTTCATAGTACCATTTTGTAGTACAACTTTCATACAGCATCTTGCTGTAAACTTTTCAATCATTAGATTGATTCATTTCCCATATCATAACCTTTATCAGATCACGGGGTGATCTTATCGTATATATTACGATTCCATTCCATGCACTATGATCATTTTGTTTTACGATCTCCTATTCCTGCACTTTCAGTCTTTTAGACTCGATCTATTCACCATTATTGTTCAACTTTATTATCAGAGTTAGGGAACTCTGTAGCTTAACAACTTACCGAGATTCGTCTTTGAATCTTACTGACCAACTAACTCTATGTGAGTTAGTCTTATCCTAATCACTGCGGTTATTGGTCTCAGGTATTCCTACCTAAGCTTCATAACCAACAGCTCTGATACCAACTGTAGCAGCCCCGAATCCGGGCCCCGAATCGCCGCGGACTCGGTATACTAATTCTTTCACTAATTGCGGAAGATATAAACATAAATTGTTTATACATTACATTACACACTATTCCCCAAGGTCGAGTAACCTTAACTTATACACAATTCATAAAATATCTATTACACAACAACATTTATCAAAATAGACTATTACAAACTAGTCGCACATTTAACCCAAGTAGAACTTGACTTTAACCTTTTCCTGTATCCGAACACGTTCGCCTTATCTGCAATGTTTTATCATGATATAGCAAGGGTGAGCATAAAAGTTGCCCAGCAAGTTTATATACAATAACATAACGTTATATCATGATTGAAGAATATGAATAATAAGCTGGCTATAATTCATCAAGATAATTGAGAACTAGCATGAACAAACATTTGACTGAACAAGTTTTATACATGAACAACATTTCTGAACCAACTGGTAATGAAGGTGATCAGCCTTTCATACCCGACTTATACATGCAAGATGTACAAAGTACAATTTTCATGGCAACCAACAACGATTAACCATCATCTTGAATAAAACACTCTTATTAGAGTTAAGTATAAGAAAACTTGCTTGAACCGTTGATTACCGCAACGCAATTTAATAACGCTTTATCCGAAGACCTAATATTAGTAATATAGATCTCCAATAATTAGAATAATATCATCACAGTATAATACTGTTATATTTATACACATAGAATAACCTAAACACATTATCACATAATCCTATCAGTCTATACAGCACATAAGACTAGGTATCAAGTCAAACTATTGAAGTCTGAGTTGAACCCGACACAATTTTATCATCCCGACGGTCTAGTCGGACGAAAATCGAGTTTAAGTTCAATTAACTCTGACTTAACACTTATTAATATCACAGATAAGTTTCATATCAGACAAAACATTTTTCCTAGGCTCGTAATAACTTTCGGATAATTATTACCATATATCAACATTTTTCAATCATTAGTACCGTATTTAAATGAATTAAATACCACATAATACCTTAATCATTAATATTTATTTAATATAAAATATTAATGAAAATCCTTACATAATATTATAATATAATTATAATATCACAAAGTATTTTTAATACCTTAAAAATCATTTTTATATGATTTTTCAACACTTTAATCCACTATCCGATAATTAATATTAATATTAAAATATTAATATTTTCATGTCAAAATATCAAAAGTTATAATTTATAACTTAAAATATTTTTATATCACTTAAATGATTTTTATATAATTTATAAAGCATTAATTCCATTTTTTCTTAATTATTTAATATATATATTAAATAAACTAATTATCATTAATATTGATTAATTAATGAAATTCATCCCAAAATATAAAAAGTCATCAAAAATAACTTAAAATATTTTCTTATACCATAATATTATTTATCATGATTTTTCATGAATTAAAACTATTTTTAAATAACTTATTTAATATTATAATTAAATAAATAAATACCATTTATATTCCAAAAATACTAAATATTTTTTAAATATACTCAAAATAGTTAAAAACTATTTTTCATACTTTAAAATAATTTTTCATAATTTATTTTGTAATTTTAATAATTAAAAACTATTTTTTCTAATTTTTAATCATTTTTCGGAAAATAATAAATAAACCATCGATGTAGACCTTTAGCGAGACTTGTCTGTCGCCTTAGGTGTTCTTGGCTCAAGAACACTAACAGACCCGAGTTCTAGGGTGCACGTTTGACCGGATTTAATTCATTGTTCCTTACGCTTTCTGGGTTGGTTAAAACTTTGATGTTGTAGTACTAATGTAGCACTACAAGTTTATACCAATTCCATGACCAAACAACAACATAAACAGCGAGATCTAGGCTTCCAAAAATGTTGCCAGACCTGTTCTTCAAATTCTGGGTTTTCCAGATTTGAAGAACAACCTTAGATACCTACTTTGATTCCTTATAACTTGATGATCGAGCAAAGTTTATGGGATCTATCAATTACTATTTGTAGACAACATATAGGACTACAAATTAAAACCTTAATATCAACATAAAAGCATCATATCGAACTAGAACGTACTGGTCAAAGTCGACCACAGACAGCACTCAAGAAATTTCTGGATTCGCTGGTTTTGCAGTTTTGGTCAACCCTGTTTGACCGCTTATATCTTGTGATTTGAAATACATCTAGGTCTGATTCTTTTTGTAACTTAAAGAACACATAGCAGGCTACATGTTACAAGTTTTAAACATCAAAAACACATAACACACGGATCTTTGGGATCTGACATTTGGCTGAAAAACAAAATTTTCCAGATTTCCAGATTTTGAAAAACTTTAAATTCGTGAACTTTGATGTTATGGGTCATGGATTTATCAACCCAGAACATCAATTGACACCATATTACACCTCTTTCAACAATCAATTGCAAAAATTAACAAAGAATCGAAGGATTTCAAAAATTAGGAATTTTATACCTTTTGAGCTTTGATTTTTAATTCCGACTCTTTGATCTGTTTCTGGTACACGTGAGGCTTGAATTTAGACTGAAATATCATTGAAATTTTGTGGGTTTGGAGAGAATGGGAGTTGGTAAGAGCAAAAATTGATTTTGGTTATATTTTTGAGCACTTTCTCTCTCCAAATCCATTTAAAATTCTTAGATGCATTGCATGTGTGTGATATAGCTGATGATTTGCTGGATTTGTTGCACATGGCTAGGTCTAGGGTTGGTGAGCAACTCACCATAGGGCAAGACTTTCAAGCAATGTCCAATAATGCAATAAAGGGCATTTCGGTCATTTCCTTAAATTTATAGATTTTCCATTTCATGAAACCCTTAGGGTTTAGGGTTTGAGCATACTAAGATTTAGGGTTTAAACAAATTTAGGGTTTAGGTTTTAACCCTCAAATATTTAGCAACTTGGATTTCCCAAAATTTTCTAATTAAATTTTAAAATAGAAAACTTTGATTTCTAAATTATAATTAGAGCTTCCTAACTATATCATAATCTCCTAATCATGAATCATTATTTGCTAATTAGGACCAATTTATCCTAATTAAAATTGATAAATTAGCACTTAAGGTCAACTTTGTACATTAGATTTTCAAAACCACATTTTTGGGTTTAAATAAAATAATATTTCAATTTTAGAAATTAGATTTCCTAATTAGTTTAGGGTTTCTAATAACTTGACAATTAGGATTTATATTTCCTAATTAACATTACTAATTTAGCAATTAAATCCACCACTGAACAATTAGGGTTCAAAAATAGACATTAGGGTTTTCAATCCCACAAATTAGGGTTTCTAATAGAAAATTAATTTTGTAAAATAGAAATTAAATATTCATAATTAGATTAGAGTTTTCTAATTACTAATAAATCGAAATAATTAGGATTAGGGTTTCCTAATTAACATTGCTAATTTTTAGCAATTAAATCCACAATTGAGCATTAGGGTTTCTGACAGAACAATTAGGGTTTCAGAAATTGGAAATTAGGGTTTGTTAATTAATTAATCTTTACCCTAATTAATACTTAATTAATACCACATAAGCATTATAATTATCCTTTCCATTCCCAGATTAGGGCTTTCATTTTATCAGAATCTGAAATTAGGGTTTTCAGATCTGGTATTAGGGTTTCTAATAATCAACTAGAATTTCCTGTAATTCTTTAGGGTTTTTCCCTAATTAATTAAAATTATAGGCATTTAACTTTGTACATACATTGCATTCCCAATCTAGGGTTTTCAATATCCGAATTAGGATTTCGTACTTCCGAAAACTGAAACTAGGGTTTCCAGAACCGATTTCTAGGGTTTCTTGTCAGACGTTAGGGTTTTCTAACTGAACGTTGTCGTTCTTAATATATACTTAGTGTTTATCACAGATGTAATTTATCTGGTCAACCCTTGACCCTTAACCACATTCTGTACACATCATTAACCATAATCACAGAATTTAATCACATAAATCCTTAATCCTGAATAATTCACCTATATCCTTCACCGAATTTTGAAATCCTTAAAAATTCAATCCCAAAAACATTAAACGCGTACACTTATTTTCTTTCTAGGTCTAATATTTGATCTTAAATCCATCATTTAAGATTTTAATAATTTTCCCAAATTCTCGTGTTGTCACAACGTTCTCATTTCCTGAAGAGAACAATGAAAGTAAAAGGGTGAGCTCAACTAACCCAATAAGAAATATTATGACTAAGATAATGCAGAATAATTTATCGTTAGCCTTCAACAATGTTAAATTGATAAAATATAACAAACATCAAGTTTAACTACAACGGAACAAGCAATCCATTAGAAGAGTCAAGTAGAGTATAAAATCTACTATCTTCTATGATTTAAAAGGATTTTTATCACTTTTATCGCTGAGACTCGGCTAAATAACTAATCCACATCATCCTTGCACTACGGCCAATGATATTCATTAGTATCACGACCACAAATTATCCATGCACTACGGGTCAAGGATATTCGTGTTTTCATCAATGATCATGATCATACCAACAACTGTTTATCAATGCACTACAGCCCAATGAGGACTTTTACCATAACTTTTATAATATTACGGTCATGACTATACCGAATAATCCCTGGTCATAATCATACCAAGTCCATCTATGCCCTACATGCCACATATGACTTTCAACATAATATAAGCATGAGGATGACGACAATGATATAAGAATTCAATAAAACAAGTAGAAGGATAAATTTTTAAAGATTTATAATTTAATTTATCCAAAAATAAATAACGTCCAAATTGTCAACATGATACTGTTTTGTGGAGTAAAATTCAAGAATGCTCAGAAAAATATTTTCATGAAAAGATACTAGATGAAGGGCAAATATCAAGGATATTCCACTAATTTCATGGAGTATAAAAGCCAAAACTTTAACCAACTGAGTATAATAGAATATATGAAGCCGCAATTTAATTTTTTCCCGTCATGAGGTAATCCATGTAGACAGATCATTTCCACGATTTAATAAGGAATGAATACGAATGATCATTCACCATGCATGCGAAAATCCACATAGACATGTTATTCCAACAGAATAATAAAGAATAGAATAACAGAATAATTCACCAGGCGTGCGTAATCCACACAGACAGGTTATTCCAACATAATAATAAAGAACGGAACTAGGTCATGCGTAACCCGCATAGACAGGATATCTTAACAGAATAATAAAGAATAGAACCGGGTCATGTGTAATCCACACAGCTAGGATATTCCAAAAGAATAATAAAGAATGGAATAGCAACAGAATTCACCAGGCATGCGATAGACTGCACAGAATGATAAAATAGAATGATAACTCTTACAAGTATTGATAGAAAATAACTCTCTTCATGAATACGAAAGAAATAATACCCCTTACCTTAGTAGTATATTGGATACTGCAATAGTGTAGTAACATAAAACTCTTCTTCTTTCTATCTTATTCTCTCTGTACTTTATCTCTCTATAGCTTGAATGAATTGGAGAAAATAATGAAGAAATGGGGTTCTACTTATAGGCTTGGCAGAGTAAGGGTAAAATAATATTTTTGCCATAATTTATGACATCATCGCTGACATCATCGATCATATTACATCATTGCTTACCTCATCGTCCAATGACATCATCGCTTCCATCATATGAATTCAAATTCAATTTGTTCTCTTCCACCTCTTTTTACTTTTATACCATGAATTTACTATAATAATGCTACCATTCAAATTATAAAAAAACGTACTATTATTGTGACAACCCGAGAATTTGGGCAATTTATATAAAATCTTAAATGATTGATTTAAGGTCAAATAATAGACCTAGACAGAAAATAAGTGTATGCGTTTAATGTTATTGGGATGGAATTTTGAGGGTTTCAAAATTCTGTAAAGGATATATGTGAATTATTCAGGATTAAGGATTTACGTAATTATGCTCTGTGAAAATGGTTATGTATGTTTTCAAAATGTGATTAAGGATAATGGGTTGATCAGATAATTTATATTTGTGATAAACCCTAAGTATATATTAAGAACGACAACGTTCAGTTAGAAAACTCTAACGATTAATAAGAAACCCTAGAAATCGGTTCTGGAAACCCTAGTTTCAGTTCCGAAAATTCGAAACCCTAATTCGGATATTGAAAACCCTAGAATGGGAATGCAATGCTATGTACAAGGTTGAACGTCATTAATATTAATATTAATTAGGGAAAACCCTAATGAATTATTGGGAACCCGATTTGATTATTTGAAAACCCTAATACCAAATCTGAAAACCCTAATTTCAGATTCTGATAAAATGAAAGCCCTAATCTAGGAATAGAAATGATAATTATAATGCTTATGTGGTATTAATTAAGTTCTAATTAGGGTAAAGGTTAATTAATTAAAAAACCCTAATTTCTAATTTTTGGAACCCTAATTGTTCCGTCAGAAACCCTAATTGCTTAATTAGCGATTTTAATTAGATTTAAAGTATGATTAAGGAATTTTAATATAATTAGTAAAAACTAATTATAATTTTGAAATGTTAATTTTCTTATTTGAAAACCAAAATTCGGAAATGTAGAAATTAAATTTGCAAAGTTAAGGGTTAAAACCTATACCTTAAATGCTCCAAACCCTAAACCCTAAAATTTCCAAACCTTAAACCCTAAGGGATTGGACAATTACAAAAATGACATTAAAATAAAATGGAAAATGACTATAATGCCCCTTTGTGCATTATTGGATGTTGCTTATAGATCTAGACCTAAGGGGACTGGTTGAGCAACCCTAGTATTAGCCTTGAGCTATAAACATTGAATCCAGCCAAAATTGGACAGATCATAGCAACAAAGCAACAATATAAATGGAATTAGAGAGAGAAAGTGCACAAAAAACTTAGCTAATCTTATTTTTGCTCTTATCAACTCCTATTCTCTATCAAACCCACGAAATCATAGTGTGATTTCACTCTCAATCCAAGCCCCACGTGTACCAGAAACAGATCTAAGAATCAGATTCAAGAATTAAAGCATAAAAGGTATAAAAACCCTAAATTTCGAAATCCTTGAATTTGATGTTAAATGTTGTTATTTGTTGGTTAAATATGTGTAATAGGGTGTCAATTAGAGATCTGGGTTGTTGGATCATGGATCCATAACACCTAGATGCTCGGATCTAATGTTTATAGAAATCTGGAAATCTGGAAATTTAAGGCCTGACAGCCATATGTCAGGGCCTCTAGATCTTTACTTGTTAATGTTTTCTTGTGTTGTATGTTATAGATTTGTAGTATGTCATGTTGTCTGTAATCTGGAACTGAAAAAAGAGCTATATCATGTGTATATTTCAAGATATAAGCAGTCAAACTGTGTTGACCAGCCACGAAATCTGATTTCTTGGTTACCCAGAAACCCAGAAGTTACTGACAGCGTTTTTGCAGGCGATAGATCTTGTAGTCTGTTTGTGTTTATGCCATGTTTTAGGCTGGTTGCTGTAGCCTGCCATGTATATTACATTCTGAAGACTTTATTTCATCCAGATCATTAACATAATCGTGTAGAATCATGGTCAAAAGTAGTTGACCGAACAGCTTCAAGAAACAATCTGGAAAACCCAGATTTGTTCAAGAACAGTTTTTCGTGTCTACTTTGACCGATCTAAATCGTACTGTTTTAATGTTTGTAAGTTGATCTGATGATCGTTTGTTGTACCTTGACATACGGACTACATGCTAGAACTTATAGATAACCCTAACTAAACTCAGAACCCAAGATATAAGGATCGAAAGCTATTAACCTCGACTGTTCTTCATTTTCTGGAAAACCCAGAAAATGAAGAACACGTTGTCAGATATTTTGGAGACTTAAAGCTCTCTGATCTGATGTTGTATGACCATGAAATCCGTTTGAGGTTGTAGTACTACAATCTGAAAGTTTTAAACAACCTAGAAATCGTTCAGAACACCATTTAAATCGTGGTCAAACCACCCAACCCGAACTCTGTCAAGAACACTCAAGAACACCTATAGCGACAGAAAGTGTCGCTATAGGCCTTTAGCGACAGATTATTTATTATTTTCCAGAAATTAATTTAAAATTAGAAAAAAGGGTTTTTAATTATTAAAAATACAAAATAAATTATGAAAAATTATTTTGAAGTCTGAAAAATAGTTTTTAACTATTTTTGAGTATATTTCAAAAATATTTAGTATTTTTGGAATATAAATGGTATTTATTTATTTAATTATAATATTAAATAAATTATTTAAAAATAATTTTAATTCATGAAAAATCATGAAAAATAATATTATGTTATAAGAAAATATTTTAAGTTATTTTTGATGACTTTTAATATTTTGGAATGAATTTCATTAATTAATCAATATTAATGATAATTAGTTTATTTAATAGATATATTAAATAAATTAAAGAAAAATGGAATTAATGCTTTATAAATTATATAAAAATGATTTAAGTGCTATAAAAATATTTTAAGTTATAAAATATAACTTTTGATATTTTGGCATGAAAATAATAATATTTTAATATTAATATTAATTGATGTATAATGGAATTAAGTGTTTAAAAATCATATAATTATGATTTTATTGTATTAAAAATACTTTGAGATATTATAATTATATTATAATATTATGTAATGATTTTCATTAATATTTTATATTAAATGATTATTAATGATTAAGGAATTATGTGGTATTTAATTCATTTAAATATTTTACTGATGATTGAAAAATATTGATAAATGGTAATAATTATCCGAAAATTTCTAAGAGCCTAAGAAAAATGTTTTGTCTGATAAGAAATTATCTGTGATAATTGTTAAGTGGTTAGACAGAGTTTAATTGAACTTAAACTAAATTTTTTTCCGACTAGACCTTCGGGATGATAGAATTGTGTCGGGTTCAACTCAGACTGCAATAGTTTGACTTGATACCTAGTCTTATGTGTTGTAAAGACTGATAGGCTTATGTGGTAATGTGTTTAGGTTATTCTGTGTATAAATATAATAGTATATTACTGTGATGATATTATTCTAATATTGAATATCTATATTATTAATATTATGTCTTCGGGTAAAGCGTTATTAAATTGTGTGCGGTAATCAACGGTTCAGGCATGTTTTCTTATACTTAACTCTAATAAGAGTGTTTTATTCAAACTGATGGTTAATCGTTGTTGATTGCCATGAAAATTGTACTCTGTATATCTTGCACGTATAAGTCAGGTATGAAAGGCTGATCACCTTCATTACCAGTTGGTTCAGAAATGTTGTTCATGTATAAAATTTATTCAGTCAAAAGTTTGTTCGTAATAATTCTCAACTATATTGATGAATTATAGTCAGCTTATTATTCATACTCTTCAATCATGATATATTGTTACATTGTTGTATATAAACTTGCTGGGCAATTTTTATGCTCATCCTTGCTATATCATGATAAACATTGCAGATAAAGCGAATGCGTTCGGATACAGGAAAAGGTTAAATTCAAGTTCTACTTGGGTTAAAAGTGCGGCTAGTTTGTAAATAGCATATTTGATAAATATTGTTGTATAATAGATATTATATGAATGCTGTTTAAGTTAAGGTTACTCGACCTTGGGTAATAGTGTGTAATGTATTGTATAAACCACTTATGTTTATATCTTCCGCAAACAGTTATAGTAACAGTGTACCGAATCCGCGGTGATTTGGGACCTGGATTCGGGGCTGCTACAGTTGGTATCAGAGCTGTTGGTTATGAAGCTTAGGTAGGAATACCTGAGACCAATAACCGCAGTGATTAGGATAAGACTAACTCACATAGAGTTAGTTGGTCGGTAAGATTCAAAGACGAATCTCGGCGAGTGTAAGACACAGAGTTCCCTAACTCTGATAATAAAGTTGAACAGTAATGGTGAATAGATCGAGTCTAAAAGACTGAAAGAGCAGGGATAGGAGATCGTAAAACAAAACGATCATAGTGCATGGAATTGAATCGTAATATATACGATAAGATCACCCCGTGATCTGATAAAGGTTATGATATGGGGAATGAATAAATCTTATGATTGAAAAGTTTACAGCAAGATGCTGTGTGAAAGTTATACTATGAAATTGTACTGTGAAAATGAAAACTCATAAAAGAGTTATGGATTATGAATACGAATTGAATTCGTATTGAAAAAGGGGGTTAAGATTAGGTGGGGATTTCAATGAGGACTTGTGTTAGCAACTGAGTTATATGATTCCTTGTATGGGCGGGGAATTGTACTACTTAGTTGGTGGCATTGGTAATAGTTGAAATGTTGTGTCACGCTAGTTATTATATATAGATAAATAGGTCATAGGTAGAGAATATAGGATTAAGTACGAATTCTTAGAACTCATACTTATGTGACATTCTTGACGCATAGTTATATGAAATGTTTATGAGCCCCTCAGCAAACGGACGCTAAAGATCAGGGTAAGTTCGTAAACTCATATAATTGTGGTCAGGTTATGAATTCATAAGTGTGGTTTTATGAATTGGGTATAGTTGCGTGTGAATGGAGTGTTAAGGATTATAGGAACAGATAGATTGTTAAGCAAATGATCATTAGTGGAGACTTAGGTTTTCCTAAACTCCTAGCTGTGCTAAACTTCGAAATGATTGACATCAAGCTAAATACGCACTATGTGCCTTTTAAAAAAAATGTAGACTCGTAATCATTTTTGAAACGGTTTAAAGTACAGTCTATGCTACTTATTTCGGCTAGACGCAAATGATTTGAAATATCAAATATTATTTTTATTTATCACTTATGTACCATGTAACCTGGTGCAGAGATGATAAAAACGATGGAGTCATCAATGCATTACTTAGTATGAATTTGACTTGAAGTCACTATTCTACTATGGTCTGATGTAGTATGATAAAATCACCAATGACAGAATCCTCAACGGACTGTTAATACAGTGCGGCATCATGACGTCATTCTCGAAAATATTTTCAAAAATTTTAAATTTGCCAACGGGATTTGGCTACACTTAAAAAATTCGATTGAATTGAATTATTGATATGGGTCTATGCTATTTGATTCAGCTAGACTAATGTTATAAAAACTCCAAGTGTTCATTGAAAGAATTTCCCGAACCAAATTGTTTTGGTGCGGAATCCAATGATAAGACTGAAGAGAACGATAATGTTTGGATAAATAATCCAATCTAGTAGCGTAAATATTCGCTAAAAATGATCAATACGTTATGCATGACGTAACTGTACGATGGGATGATCACCTAAAGTACTAATAATGGTAGTTTACCTTCTTTGTGATTGTAAACAGACCAAGTAATGTATTGTTTTGCGGTAAGATCACTACCGTTAAAACTAAATGTGTTCATGGTCTATATGACCCCTCAGCATAAGTTCAAAACTTTTACTCTGGTGAGAGGTGTATTGGGTGGCACGTAATAATGTGTGTGAATGGTATATGTGAATGGTGTAAGGTGCACGGTGTAAAGTGTAAGGTTCATGTGTGAATGGTGTAAGGTGCACGGTGTAAGGTGTAAGGTGAATTTCGGGGACGAAATTCTTATAAGGTGGGGAGAATGTGACAACCCGAGAATTTGGGCAATTTATATAAAATCTTAAATGATTGATTTAAGGTCAAATAATAGACCTAGACAGAAAATAAGTGTATGCGTTTAATGTTATTGGGATGGAATTTTGAGGGTTTCAAAATTCTGTAAAGGATATATGTGAATTATTTAGGATTAAGGATTTACGTAAATATGCTCTGTGAAAATGGTTATGTATGTTTTCAAAATGTGGTTAAGGGTAATGGGTTGATCAAATAATTTATATCTGTGATAAACCCTAAGTATATATTAAGAACGACAACGTTCAATTAGAAAACTCTAACGATTAATAAGAAACCATAGATATCGGTTCTGGAAACCCTAGTTTCAGTTCCGAAAATCTGAAACCCTAATTCGGATATTGAAAACCCTAGAATGGGAATGCAATGCTATGTACAAGGTTGAACGTCATTAATATTAATATTAATTAGGGAAAACCCTAATGAATTATTGGGAACCCGATTTGATTATTTGAAAACCCTAATACCAGACCTAAAAACCCTAATTTCAGATTCTGATAAAATGAAAGCCCTAATCTGGGAATAGAAATGATAATTATAATGCTTATGTGGTATTAATTAAGTACTAATTAGGGTAAAGGTTAATTATTTAACAAACCCTAATTGCTAATTTTTGGAACCCTAATTGTTCCGTCAGAAACCCTAATTGTTCTTTAGTGGATTTAATTGCTAAAAGTAGCAATGTTAATTAGGAAGCCATAATCCTAACTATTTCAATTTATGAGTAATTAGAAAACCCTAATCTAATTACGATGTTTAACTTCTAAATTAGAAAATAAAAAATTTTCTATTAGAAAACCTAATTATTGGGTTATAAACCCTAATCCGTGATATTGAACCTAATTGCTTAATTAGCGATTTTAATTAGAAAATACTAATCCTAATTAGTAAGATTTAAAGTATGATTAAGGAATTTTAATATAATTAGTAAATCCTAATTATAATTTTGAAATGTTAATTTTCTTATTTGAAAACCAAAATTCGGAAATGTAGAAATTAAATTTGCAAAGTTAAGGGTTAAAACCTAAACCCTAAATGCTCCAAACCCTAAACCCTAAAATTTCCAAACCCTAAACCCTAAGGGATTGGACAATTACAAAACTGACATTAAAATAAAATGGAAAATGACTAGAATGCCCCTTTGTGCATTATTGGATGTTGCTTATAGATCTAGACCTAAGGGGAGTGGTTGAGCAACCCTAGTATTAGCCTTGAGCTATAAACATTGAATCCAGCCAAAATTGGACAGATCATAGCAACAAAGCAACAATATAAATGGAATTAGAGAGAGAAAGTGCACAAAAAACTTAGCTAATCTTATTTTTGCTCTTACCAACTCCTATTCTCTCTCAAACCCACGAAATCATAGTGTGATTTCAGTCTCAATTCAAGCCCCACGTGTACCAGAAACAGATCTAAGAATCAGATTCAAGAATTAAAGCATAAAAGGTATAAAAACCCTAAATTTCGAAGTCCTTGAATTTGATGTTAAATGTTATTATTTGTTGGTTAAATATGTGTAATAGGGTGTCAATTAGAGATCTGGGTTGTTGGATCATGGATCCATAACACCTATATGCTCGGATCTAATGTTTATAAAAATCTGAAAATCTAGAAATGTAAGGCCTGACAGCCATATGTCAGGGCCTCTAGATCTTTACTTGTTAATGTTTTCTTGTGTTGGATGTTATAGATTTGTAGTATGTCATGTTGTCTGTAATCTGGAACTGAAAACAGAGCTATATCATGTGTATATTTCAAGATATAAGCAGTCAAACTGTGTTGACCAGCCACGAAATCTGATTTCTGGGTTACCTAGAAACCCAGAAGTCACTGCCAGCGTTTTTGCAGGCGATAGATCTTGTAGTCTGTTTGTGTTTATGCCATGTTTTAGGTTGGTTGCTGTAGCCTGCCATGTATATTACATTCTGAAGACTTTATTTCATCCAGATCATTAACATAATCGTGTAGAATCATGGTCAAAAGTAGTTGACCGAACTTCTTCAAGAACAATCTGGAAAACCCAGATTTGTTCAAGAATAGTTTTTCGTGTCTTCTTTGACCGATCTAAATCGTACTGTTTTAATGTTTGTAAGTTGATCTGATGATCATTTGTTGTACCTTGACATACGGACTACATGCTAGAACTTATAGATAACCCAAACTAAACTCAGAACCCAAGATATAAGGATCGAAAGCTATTAACCTTGACTGTTCTTCATTTTCTGGAAAACCCAGAAAATGAAGAACACGTTGTCAGATATTTTGGAGACTTAAAGTTCTCTGATCTGATGTTGTATAACCATGAAATCTGTTTGAGGTTGTAGTACTACATGAGTACTACAATCTGATTGTTTTAAACAACCCAGAAATCGATCAGAACACCATTTAAATCGTGGTCAAACCACCCAACCCGAACTCTTTCAAGAACACTCAAGAACACCTATAGCGACAGAAAGTGTCGCTATAGGTCTTTAGCGACAGATTATTTATTATTTTCTGGAAATTAATTTAAAATTAGAAAAAAATGGTTTTTAATTATTAAAAATTCAAAATAAATTATGAAAAATTATTTTAATGTCTGAAAAATAGTTTTTAACTATTTTGAGTATATTTCAAAAATATTTAGTATTTTTGGAATATAAATGGTATTTATTTATTTAATTATAATATTAAATAAATTATTTAAAAATAATTTTAATTCATGAAAAATCATGAAAAATAATATTATGGTATAAGAAAATATTTTAAGTTATTTTTGATGACTTTTAATATTTTGGAATGAATTTCATTAATTAATCAATATTAATGATAATTAGTTTATTTAATAGATATATTAAATAAATTAAAGAAAAATGGAATTAATGCTTTATAAATAATATAAAAATGATTTAAGTGTTATAAAAATATTTTAATTTATAAAATGTAACTTTTGATATTTTGGCATGAAAATATTAATATTTTAATATTAATATTAATTGACAGATAATGGAATTAAGTGTTTAAAAATCATATAATTATGATTTTATGGTATTAAAAATACTTTGAGATATTATAAATATATTATAATATTATGTAATGATTTTCATTAATATTTTATATTAAATGATTAATAATGATTAAGGAATTATGTGGTATTTAATTCATTTAAATACTGTATTAATGATTGAAAAATATTGATAAATGGAAATAATTATCCGAAAATTTCTAAGAGCCTAAGAAAAATGTTTTGTCTGATAAGAAATTATCTGTGATAATGGTTAAGTGGTTAGACAGAGTTTAATTGAACTTAAACTCGATTTTTGTTCGACTAGACCTTTGGGATGATAGAATTGTGTCGGGTTCAACTCAGACTGCAATAGTTTGACTTGATACCTAGTCTTATGTGCTGTAAAGACTGATAGGCTTATGTGGTAATATGTTTAGGTTATTCTGTGTATAAATATAATAGTATATTACTGTGATGATATTATTCTAATATTAGAGATCTATATTATTAATATTAGGTCTTCGGGTAAAGCGTTATTAAATTGCGTGCGATAATCAACGGTTTAGGCAAGTTTTCTTGTACTTAACTCTAATAAGAGTGTTTTATTCAAGCTGATGGTTAATCGTTGTTGATTGCCATAAAAATTGTACTCTATACATCTTGCATGTATAAGTCAGGTATGAAAGGCTGATCACCTTCATTACCAGTTGGTTCAGAAATGTTGTTCATGTATAAAATTTGTTCAGTCAAAAGTTTGTTCGTAATAATTCTCAACTATATTGATGAATTATAGTCAGCTTATTATTCATACTCTTCAATCATGATATATTGTTACATTGTTGCATATAAACTTGCTGGGCAATTTTTAAGCTCATCCTTGCTATATCATGATAAACATTGCAGATAAAGCGAATCCGCGGTGATTTGTGACCCGAATTCGGGGATGCTATAATTATATAATCACATCATACTACTATAATATAATATTATAATAATATATTTGAATGAATTATTTTATCGTAAAAGATAAAATACCAACTTTCAACAAATGTCACATGCTAAAAATTCCTCAGTTTATATCCACTTCGAATAAATATTTTCCTATCATATATATCAATAATTAATTATTCACAAATAATATTACAAAATTACAATATTGATAACAAGGTCGTTCCCAGGAAAGAGGGAGCTTTTTGATAAGGATATTTATAGAAAATTCATCTTTATTCATAAAAGTTGGGGTCTTGCACAAAGGTTAGACAAGCATTTAAGATAAACATGCCTTAAGCGCCTGCTAAAGTATAATTAATTTTCCTTTGAGTCTTTACAGTCTCTACCACACATAACATAACATACCACATTAGGTCATGAATGAACATACATAGTTCCTAATGAATCTTACCCTTCTTCTCAATCTAATCATATATTATATTTGTTATTATTGGTTCCGGCTTGCCGTTATAATTACATCGTTCTTACCGACTTCTTTCTCTTCTATAACTTAATTGAAATTATTTCATTAATACAACTCGATCTGAGTTATTAATAATCCATGCGGCTTACTAACGTTCTTACATCATTATTCGAAACTCGATCGTCATTGGTTAAGTACACTTATTGCACAACGTTCATGTTCACATTCACAGTCACATTCAATTGGCTTACCTCCTACCTTTAGTGTTATACTTAAGGTTTATAACATCCTTAATGAGATTACATTACATTAATTAAGAAATTAATTCTCTTTTCATATGCTTCTTCTTTACTTTACATTCAAAACTTTTCTTCCCTATCTACTTCCTAGTTCTGGCACTGTGGCGCCAGCTTTTGCTCCGCACCACGCGCTGCGGAGTGGCCTTCTTACTTCTAGAACTTGGTCACGGCGCTGCAGCGCCATCTCCTTTACAAATAGCCGTGCTGCAGTTCCAATTAACAGGGTACTATATCCGGTCGCGCACTATAGCGCAGACTTTGTGCATCAAACAAATTTGACAGATTTTTCATTTTGTGAGATTTTCGGACTCGTAACTTCTTCGTTATAAGTTTAAATTGGCTCGTTCAAGAGTCTACGGTTCACAAATTACATACTCTACGTGTTCATGCAAGAGTTTTATCTATTTGACTTCATTAACTAAAAATTCACCTATTAGTACATTTTTAACGAAAACGATAAACGTTCGTGAACGTTCAACGCTCGTTTCTTCGTTCTAAGTCAGAATTAGGTCATTTTTGAGTTTGCAACTCTATAATGCCAAAAAAGACATGTCTCTATTGAAAAAAAATGTTTCCAAGATCAATGACAAAATTCGACTTCCATTTCGGGAATTTCACGAATTGGACCATTATCGTCTAATCGTGTGAATTCCTCCAAAACTTCGTTACTTAAGATTTGTTCTTCGTTTCAAATGGATTAATTCAATCATACTAACATCTTGACATACATACTTCATTAACTTATAAGCATGATAAGTTATTACTTGTTCTTTGTGAGTTATAACTTATAAAAATGTAAATTACGTATGAATTCTTTTCTCATGACATATTATAGTTCATGACTTCTAACAATTATTCTTGACTTGTTATCATACCAACTTCATTTATATAAAACATGTTAGAAGTTCCTACAAATTCTTCCTTTGTGCATAACTTCATTTATTGTTTATCTTACCACATGACTTATTCACGTCTTATTAAGACTTAAGCCCTTTGATTTATCTTTCTTATCATTCCTTAGCATACGTGTTCTACCACTACTTACTTCTCTAACAATGGAAGAGAAAGAGAATCATGGCTTAGGATTGCTTACCCTTGATGATTACTTGCTTAATCCTTGTTCTTCTTTCTTGCTTCTTGAATTTAAAAGGCTAACTTTCTAGATTTTTCTCTCAAGTAAATAAGCTCTCAACTTATAAGTTGGATGAAGTGAAACAACCAAAAATGAAATCATAAGCTTGCTATTTATAGGAATCTCAAAGTGAGTGTAGTTTAGACAATAAACCACTTCCACCTCCTTACTATTCATTACCTAGGCATTAAGTTAACTTGATCACCACATTATTTTCTTAGGCATTAAGTTATCTTGCTTATCACATATACTTGGCCATTAAGTTTAATTGTTTAGCACAACTATTACCCTTTTCTTGCTCATCACATTCCTTAGCCATTAAGTTTTCTTAACTTATCATTTGCTTAATCCTTAAGTCTACTTGTTCATCACACTTGTTTCTTGGTCACCAAGATCACCCATGTGATCATGGGTTTTTCCATGGATCTTCTATGACGCCCCCAAATTTGATTATCTTCCAACCCGACAGATGGTGCTACACGGTGCTACAGTTCACATAAACATTCAATTGATATGCCTCAAAAGAACGAATATGTCTTATATATAACAAAAGAATCTTTACATTTCCCCAGGTTCTTTACAACCAATACATTTTCTTTGTCATAATATCAATATTATTTCTTACAAAAATCTATACTATTACATATCCAAGCTACGGGTTCGTTTTTGCCTTCCTTTTATCTTTGCCGGATCCATCAGTCCGTTCTGTCTTAGCTGCATTTATATGGTTCAAGCAAGAATGAGCCTAACTAGCTCAACAAGTACAACAATTCAAGGAAAATAGCATGCTTGAAACCTAGAAACCGTATATCTTCAATAACTGGACAATAGTTACGAAGTACTATTGAAAATTCAAAATAACACTTCTTTTCATTCAAAACGTTTTACAGCTACAATATTAGTAAAACATCAATTCTGATTCAAGACCCTAAGCATCTCATAAGTACTTTGAAAAGGACATCCCGACACAAAGTTCGTAAGTCCAGTATAGCTTATGAGCACATCTAGGTGATCAGCCTATAGTACTCTATGTTGATCAACACTACAATCATTAAATGTATATACGTTTAAATTGTGGCAACCTCATGTGCTTGTAGTTTGACGACAAAACATTTTTAGCATACTCAATCTACTTTTGAAAACCACAACAATATTAGTTTGGTAAATCCTTATCAACACTTGATAGAATAACATAGCATACATCTAGCAAAAAGGATTGGCTTTGACATTCATCTGATACTAACTCATACGAAGAATACATGAATCACAAAAACTTGTCCAGATTGAACTGGAACAAGGGTTAGAGTACTTGCCTTTAGCGTCGGCTACTGTTTATACACTTTCACTTTACGTCTTTAAGGTCTCTAAATTAGATGATAACATAACATAGAACATTAGGTCATAAATGATCACACATGGTTCCTAAAGAATCTTACCCTACTTCTCAATCTACTTACGTATTAGAATTGTTATTTATAGGTTCCAGCTTTCCATTACGTCCTTCTTGTATACACAAGTAATTGACTTAAATTAACTCTGAGAGTTCATGCTTAAGACTTAATCATGTCTTAACAATGTTTTCTTTAAGATCTTCCTTTAATTGTTTATCAATTACTAACCATGTTCTATTTGTAAAAATTCATTATTATCTAGGTCTTGAGGCTGGTGCTGCAGTGCCGTCTATTGCATTTGGTGCCGCGCTGTGGCGTCACCACTTACTCCACAAAATTTCGGACTTGGCGTCGTGGCCCGAGTCTCTGTGTTATATGTCGCACTGCGGCCTGACTCTCCATGGCTGATGGCCACTTTGGCACTGCGACGTGGGTTAATTTGCCTTGTGCTGGCGTCACGGCGCCAGCTCTGTGCACCAAACAGTTTGGATAGATTTTTCACAAGTTGAGATTCCTGGACTCGTAACTTCTTCGCTCTAAGTCAGAATTGGCTCGTTCAAGAGCCTACAGGTCACAAATTACGTACTCTATGCGTTCATGTAAGAATTTTATCTATTTTACTTTGTTTGCTAAAATATCGCCCATCGGTTCATTTTAACAAAAACGATAAACATTCGCGAACGTTCAACGCTCGTTTCTTTGTTCTTAGTCGGAATCCGGCTATTTTCGAGTCTGCAACTCTATAATGCCAAATATGAATTGTCTCTAATGAAAACCAACGTCTCCAATGCCAAACACAAAATATGACTTCCATTCCGAGAATTTCACGAATTTGACGATTATCGTCCAACCGTGTGAATTCTGGCAAAACGTTATTACTAGCAATTTGTTTATCACTCTAAACACATTCATTCCATTATCTAGACAACTCAACTTATGTATTACAAAACTTATAGTCCAATTTGGTTATGGCTTATCTATAAGTTCATAACAATAATTCTTAATACATGATTTTTCATTTCCTTATGACTTATTCGGCTTGGTCCATTTCTTATCAACCTCTCTTATGTTCTCAATATCTAAGTTCATTAGTTTACAATTCTCTTATCAACCTACCATGATAGAGATGAAGAAGACAAAAGTTGAAAGGGCTTATAAGTGCTTATGGGCTCTAACAAATAAGTTGCTTTGAGAGAGAGTTGTTGGATGAAATTAATCAACCAAATAATGAAATGAAAGATTTCTATTTATAGGCAATACAAGGTTAGGGAATTAAGATCATTTAGGCCATCCCACCTCCTTAGTTAACCTCCTTACTATTCATTACTTGTTGCCCACAACTCTTATCCATTCCTTGGTCATTAGTTAAAGTTCTTGTTCACCACTCCAAGTGCTTAGTTACCACTTCACCCATGGGTTGCCCCATGGATCTTGCTTTACCCATTGGATCATCCTTTGGGCTTAGTAGTTAACTTAATTAACTTATCTTTGGGCTTGCATTAATCTACCAAGGGCTTTATGTTATTAGTACTTGGGCTTTAAGGATAATCTCACATAGGTTTACACCTTAAACTTATTGGACTTATATTTCATACAAAGTTACCTTAATTCATTTCATTAGGTTTTAATACCTCTATTCCAAAATTAAGTCCACATGCGAATTATTGCATTTTTTATACTTATATTATTATTACATAATTCATCTCGCCTTGATATTCTAACATTACGTATTTCTTGGAAATTCAAAAATAATTCTCGAGCGATAAACGGTGAATAGTGTTTTTCGTAAACTTTCTCGAAAAAAATTTATTTTCGTCTTGGAAAATCAAACACTTTAATTCTCTCACGTGGTTCGAATACTACAATATTCTGACGTTTCTAGGTTATAGAACGACATACATCTTATTAACACATATAATAACAATTAATATTATTTTATTCAATATCTAATTCTTTCAAATATTTTTACAAAGGATCCGAATTTCTCGGGCGTTACATCCTCCTAATCCATTGGATCATAGCTTGGGCTTAGATTTAATTAGCTTAGCTTAAGCTTTAGGCTTGCACATTAAATTACTTTGGTCTTCACATTACAAACACTTAGGCTTGCATATAAATTCTATTGGACTTTCATATTAAATCATATTGGACTTGTACATCCCACATAATCCACAAGTCAATGCACAAATGGCTTAAAGCCTTATAACATATACTCTACGTATAATTCTCGTATTCTAACTCGTATACTTATTCATCATATACGATATGCCATCATTCATACATATTCGTATAATACTTCATATCATACTCGTATTCTCTACCTCGTACAATACCTATGTATTATACGATAATTGCTTAATTTTATTAATCACATTTAAATTCCTTCTCATAAATCACTTTCCCTAAACGTTAGGTTTTAAGTCTGCAGTCAAAAAACTGCGTTTGCCATAACTAAAATATTATTGGATATTCCATGTCACCTTGGTATTCTATCGTTACGTAATTCTCAGAAGTTCAAAAATAATTCTCGAGTAGAAATGCGTGAATAGTGTTTTCAAAAAAATTCTCGAAAATCTTTCATTTTCATCTTAGAAATTCAAACACTTTAATTCTATCACGTAGCCAAATTACTACGACGTTCTGAAATGTCTAGGTCATAAAACGACCTTCAAATAGCTTACTCCCATAAATAATCAATTAAATTTATTAAATCCACTTAATCAAATAAAAAATTTAATTCACATAAAAATTCGATTTTCTTGGGCGTTACATTCTTCCCCCCTTATAAGGATTTTGTCCCCAGAATCTCGTTACAATTACCTAACTAAATTAGGAAAATATCTCTACCATTTTATTCTCGAGTTTCCACATTGCTTCTTCGGCATTGTGGTTTCTCACATTCACCTTCCCCGAAAGGTATTATTTTAATTTACATGACTTGTCACTTTCTATCAATAGTTTGAGTTGGAAGTTAAACACTTATTAACATATTACGCTATCTTCCTTTCATTAGTTCTTCTTTTAACATTAAAATTATTTGAAACTTAAATTCCTCCTTCAAAACAAGATTATACTTAGTCTTCTCTTCATTTTGCATCCTCTTCTTCATTCGCTTGCATTCCTCATTACCTAGTTATACTTAATTAACTCGTTCCATTATCGAGGATTGAGTCTACGTTATGAATAACACTTCTACCCCTTCATTCCGTAATTTAATTTTTAACGTTGTTCTTGCCATCTCCGTTATTAACTCATTCGGAGTCGTTAACATTGATAGCTTTTCTTTACCCTTCCTACTTAATCCCCAAATCCCAGTACTTCATTACCTCAATATTTTGTGTTCACGTAATCAAAACATTCATATCTAACTACCTAATCATATTATAATTGAATAATAAAACCTACACATACATGATTACTTTAATAAAAACATTATCTCCCAGGTTCTCTAACCTTTAATATAAGCATTCAAGTGCGGAAATTAAATTATTACATATCATCATAACGATAAAGTAAAATTACAAGTCTTCATCACTTGTACATTTTTCTCTTTCCTTTGCTAGTTGTAGGTTTATCTACCTTCTCAATCATAGCTGCAATAAGTGTATAAATATGCAAGAGTAAGCAAACAAAGCTCACTTGAAATAAGAATAAATATCATTACATCATTTGCCAAATAACAGGCTCAATAGAACTGAATGATATGTTCTATTAACATTACAACATTTTCCAATTCATAGGCTCAATAGAACTGCGTGATTTCTTCTATTAACATTCCTAAAAATACTACTGAGGGTCAAATGACCATGAACCATGTCCACAGTTATAAGTAATCTTTCAACTTTAACTTTAACAATCATATGACTATAAGGTCCACGTAATTAGGGGGATCAATCCTTTGTACAATGTATTGTGCACAACCATTTCAACGCTAAGCGTAAACCCCTAAACATAGGGTTGTTAATCTCAGTAGTTAGAGTACAAGTCTGCACCAAAGAAAGTTTGGTTTGGATAAGCTTTCAAGGGTAATTGAAGTTTAATAATCATCAACTAGGGAACTAGTTGAATCAACAACGCTTGATAACGCAACAGTTGTTTAATAACAACATAACTTAGAACATTTGAGAATCTTAAATGAACTTATTCTACATATCAAACTCATGCTTGAAATAACTATAGAGCATAAGCATTCAATAAATTGAATAAAATGGTTAACCTTTGCTTGAACAGTAAAATAAGCTAAGGTTCGAGTCTTATAACATTAGAAATGAAATTCCTGAACGTACATTTAACTGATAGCAAGCTGAAAACTAAAAACTTGCCCAACAAAGTATTAACTCATGCAAAGAATTAAAACAGTTCAATAATAGAGACGATAGTTCAAAAATAAGTTCATTATACAATAATAGAACTTAAGAAACTTTCTTAACTGTAAACAAGTTAGAATGAATCAATCAATAAGAATTTCCAATAACATTAAAGTTAGAGTTTGCTCGAATGAATTTTAGGAACAATTGATTAATTTAATAACAGTTAAGATAAGAAGCTTGCTCAATCAAAAGTATGAAGTTATACAATATAATAATAGAATTAACTCAACGAAATTGTAGAGTTAGAAAACTTGCCTCGAGCGTAAGCTAAAATATTAAAACTCACGTTCATCTATAAACAGTATTAAAACCACAACATCTATTAGACATACTAATATTCACTTTTCAATATAAAATGCATTACTAGCTAAACTTGCTATTTGAACACAAGTCTTATGTTAACCTTTACATTTCAGAATTCCCAAGTGTTAATCATCACAACACTTCACTAACGTTCATTGTATAAACTAAGTTATCACATAATGCATTTTTGATTTACTAATCATTTTTGCAACTTTGATCTTACTAACCACAATTCACTATGTTATGTTGACCTTAACATTACACATTTAACATGCTAACACAATTTTAGACTATGTTATGACGCTTTCCCAAATCTGCGGAAAAAGTAGAAGATAGAATCTTAAATAAGGGAATGGCGTAGCTGCGCCATACAAAGGCTTGGGACCGGCACAGCTGCGCCGGCGCAGCTACGCCATTTTCTGTCTTTGGCATCGGCGCAGCTGCGCCAGTGTTCAGACAGACGTAGGCATGACATGAACAGTAGCCGATTTTAGCCCAACAAACACAAATTTCACCCAATAGACGGTAATATCAACACGTAAAATAAATATACAACTATCATATACATGATTGTTCATATTTACAATCAATTAGAACAATTTAACACCAACTAAAACTATTTTAATTTCTCAAAATTCATATTTTCATACAAAAACTCAAATTTTGATATTCATTCTAAAAATCAACACTGTGAATTCATTAGTTGGCCAAATCATCTCATTTAAATTACGTTATGTTCGTATCCCAATTAACTAACATATACAAGCTTCAATTTACAATTTCACATACTAATTAGCCACTAGAATTGATACTTTTCATGACCATATGAAAATTCCATATACTGTCAAAATTTCTAATGTCAAACGAAACTAGCAGACAAATTCTTGCTTAAACATAACCTCTAATCGTCATAAACATGTATAATCACAAGTACCCAATTATCTAAAAATAATTCGAAGAGATGGAATTCACATAACATGAAAAAATTTTTTGCCGTGAAACACATATACATGTAAATACAGATATTTATAACACTAAGGTTGTGAACATACCTTCAAATGGTCGAACAATTCTTGCTAAACTCTAAAGTTGCTGGAAATTTCTTAATTTCTCTCTCAATTCTCTCGACTTTCAATCTCTGAACTCTCTTCTCAATATGGCCAAATACCAAGTCACGTAGCACATAAGCGCAAAGGGAAAAAAAGCTGATAACTTAATAATCCTAATGACTAACTTCAATTAAAAGAAACGTATATAATATAAATATATTATATTTATTATTTTAATTTATTTTATTTAATTAAAAAACTAGAAATCCCAAAAGCCATAAGGCTTGTTTGGCAAAAATCTTTTAAATATTAAAAAATTAATATATTAAGCCTTGTTTGTCAAAAACTAAATTAAACTACTTTAATTTATTTTAATAACTCATAATATAGTTATTTGTCACACTATATTTAACCAAGCTTTCATATTTATTTAATTAATTCAAATCATAATTAATTAAATAAATCCTTTAATCACAAAACACAATACAAATAATTAATCATTAAATTGAAATATCAATATAATAATAATTTCCTTAATTCATCAATTATTTATTTAACAAATAATTTTCCAAATAAAATTAAATCAATTAAACAAATATTTATTCAACGATAAAAATATCCATTAAATATTTATATAATTTAATAAATATTTAATATTACAATTAAAATTCTAGAATGTTACTGTGTCAGCTACTACCTTTACCTTCCCTGTATGGAATAAGATACCACAGTTGTAATCTTTTATCAATTCTAATCACCTTCTTTACTTCTCATTCGACTCCTTCCGTGTGAAGATATATTTCAGACTCTTAGAGTCTGTGTATATCTTACCTTTTTCCCTGTATAAATACTATCTTCAGATTTTTAATTCAAAACTACAGCTGCCAATTCTAGATCATAAGTAGGATAGACCTCCTCGTAATCCTTTAACTGGCGTGATGCATACACAATGACATTGCAATACTACATGAGCACGCAACCCCGTCATCTATGCGAAACATCGAGATACACTACAAAATTCCACGTATCATCTGATAAAGACAATACATGTGCCTCACTTAACCTTCATTTTAGCTCGCAAAAACTATTTTCTCCCTTCTTATTCCCAACATACTTTTCACTAACAAATCTGTCTATCTCTTAAGCTATAATTTACACGTAGTGAATTTCGTATCCAACTTCTCCCTCCGTAGTGTTTCTCACACTATCACCAAAAATTCACCATGATCTTCTGGAGTCTTGAAATAGACTAGAATATCACCAATGGTCATTATGACACACTCATCACAATATTATTCGAACACTCTGTGACGCTAATGGTACTTTCAACCATAGCATCCTGCAAGAGTACCTATCAATTTGCCACATTCTTACTTACTTTCTACCGACGATACCCCGTACACAAATCTATCTTAGAAAAAAAATTGCCCCTCTTCAACTGATAAAATAGATCATCGATCCTGGACCATGGGTATTTACTCTTAACCTTTAACTTATTCTACTTACAATAGTCGATACACAACGTAATGACTCATCCTCTTACTTAACATCCTCCTAACTTGTGTCATGGCTAGACAACAAGAGCGTCGCGGTATTTTATTACCGTAAATTACTACCTTAGATTTTCTGAGAAAACTGAAGATTCACACTTTTCTTATAACAATTTATTAAAGTTATATGGTTACTTAACTCATTCCTACCGAGAATTTCTTCAAACTCTCTCAACTATATCGGTACTTATCTATTGATACTTGCTTACCTTTATTATTCATGAAACAATTTCCAGGAATATAATCAACGAAAGTTATTTCCTCCTCCTTTACCTTAATGTTTAAATGTACTTATAATCCCTTTCAGACAGACTCCTAGATGAGTCTTTCGACATGTCTTACACGCTTTGATTCTACGCTTAGGATGTAGCGCCCCCTATGACAACCCGAGAAATTTGACAATTTATTAAAATCTTAAATGATTCATTTAAGGTCAAATATTAGACCTAGACAGAAAATAAGTGTATGTGTTTGATATTATTAGGGTGAAATTTTGATGATTTCAAAATTTTGTGAAGGATATAGATGAATTATTCAGGATTAAGGATTTATATGACTATGTTCTGTAAATATGGTTATGTATGTGTACTGAATGTGGTTAAGGGTCAATGGTTGACCAAATTAATTATATATGTGTCAAACCCTAATTATATATTAAGAACTTTAACGTTCGGTTAGAAAAACCTAGCGATTAATAAGAAATCCAAGAAATTGGTTATGGAAACCCTAGTTTTAGTTCCGAGAATCCAAAACCCTAATTCGGTGCATGAAACCCTAAATCGGGAAGTTAATGGCGTAAGTGTAAATAATTAGAAGATTAATTAGGGTTAATAATAACAAATTGGTTATAAAACCCTAATTTCACATTTTGAAAACCCTAATACCATATCTGAAAATCCTAGTTTCAGATTCTGATAAAGTGAAACCCTAATCTGGGAATATAACGGAGAATTTTAATGCTTTAGTACTAATAATTAAGTATTAATTAGGGTAAAGGTTAATTAATTAACAAACCCTAATTTCTAATTTTTGGAACCCTAATTGTTTCGTCAGAAACCCTAATACTCAGTTGTGGATTTAATTGCTATATTAGCAATGTTAATTAGGAAATATATATCCTAATTGTCAAGTTATTAGAAACCCTAAACTAATTAGGAAATCTAATTTTTAAAATTGAAATATTATTTTCCTATTTAAAACCTTAAAATGTGGTTTTGAAACCTAATGACCATTTTGACCCTAATTTCTTAATTAACGATGGTAATTAGGAAATGCTAATCCTAATTAGCAAGATTGAAATTATGATTAGGAAATCTAAATTATAATTATAGAAACCTAATTATAATTTAGAAATATTAAATTTCTATTTTTGAAAATCTAATTTGGAAATTTTAGAAAATCAAGTTGCTAAATCTTTAAGGGTTAGATTTTAAACCCTAAACCCTAACAAACCCTAAACCCTAAGGGTTTGCAATAAATGGCAATTTCTAGAAATAAAAAGAAAAGTCCAAAATGCCCTTTTCAATTTCTTTAAATGGTAACTTGCAAATTTGTCTATACCTTTAGTTGTTCAACCACTATTTTGACTTGGGGGCACTAAAATTTCCAGTAAATCAGTCTTCCTAGCTAGCAACTCAGCCACATGCATTGAATTAGTAGATATAAAAGATTAAAAAGAAAGAAAAGTCTTACTTTACTTTTCATATCAACCAAGACCCTTCTCTCTCCTCATTCTCGAATTATAGAGTGAGAAAGTGAGATTTGATAAGCAAGTATCAGCCTTTAACTTCACAAGATCAGAACATCAAAATCAGAAAGTCAAAATCAAGCTCAAAAGGTATAAAACCCTAAAATTTCGAAATCTGTGATTTGATGTTGTTTGATGTTATTGATTGTTTAAATATGTGTTATAAGGTGTCAATTAGAGATCTGGGTTGTTGGATCATAGATCCATAACATCAAAGTGCACGATTTTGAATTTTTAGCAAATCTGGAAATGGGAAAATTTTTGTTTGACGGCCATATGTCAGAGGCTCTAGATATGTGTGTGTTATGTGTTTTTGATGTTTAAAGCTTGTAACATGTAGTCTGTTATGTGGTCTTTAAGATGCAAAAAGAATCAAGTCCATATCTGTTGTAGATCGAGAGTTATTGTGGATCAAACCTCGTTGACCGAACATGGTTTCTGGAATCTGGTCAAACCCAGATTTTCTAGATTGCCTGACAAGATTTTCATGGCTTCTGATTTTGCTGGTATTTGATGTTTTTTTTATGTTGTTAATTGATACTTGTAGCTTGGTATAAGAACTACAACATCAAGCTTGTAAATCCCTCAGATCATGAACAGAACAGTAGTGATTCACAGTCAAACTAGCGTTGACCAACTGTCTGGGAAGAAATCTGGAAAACCCAAATTTTTCCAGAACGTGTTCCTGGCAGCAACTTTGACCAACTTTAATCTTGTGTATATGTTGTTGTTAGATCTATTTTTTGATATGTAATTGTAGCCTTACATCTCCCCTACAAGAGTTAACCTTTAGATCATAGAAGCAAAACCTATATTGCACGTTATAAGGATCTAAAGCAGGCACCTCGACTGTTCTTCAATTTCTGGAAAACCCAGAAATTGAAGAACAACATTGTCCGACGTTTTTGTGACACCCCCAAATCCGGGTTACCTGACTCCCTAGTTTGGTGTTCACGATCCACAATATAAATAACATTTAACTACCCATAATATATATAGATAGTATCTTACATAAGTTTTTATCAGAGTTTCATAATACATCACCCAGGTTTTCTAACCTTAACTTTACAAACATACCCTTTATTTATACAAAAAGGGTTTACAATACAACATAATAAATATGTTCAACATAACTAATTTATAGCTACGCCTTTTCCCTTGTCCTTTGCAGCACCTCCTGCAACTTCGTCCCTAGCTGAAAAATTTTATTTAGCAAGGGTGAGCAACTAATTTGCTCCGCAAGTTAAGACATATAATAAATGTATAAGAATTCAAAACAATAGTCTATCTATTTTGATAGAATGAAATCAAAATTCGGGGAACTTTGAAATAGCTGAACAAATCGTTATTCAATAACAAGTTTTCTCGTATTCTATACCACAATAATTCAATAATGAAATAGTACAACGCTTTCAAAGTTTCTACGATATTCAATTGAATAATCAAGAATCAATTCTACGAAATATCAAAGTGGAATGTTTTCCAGGTTTAATATTGAGCGATCATACTAGATCTTGAACATATTTTCTCGGGTAGATATCAAAGATTTACTTTGATAAATACTCAGGTGTATCAGATAACCATAAAAATTAAATCATACCCCTTTGAAAGTACAATAAGTGATCAGCTTATTATACCCTATATTATGCATAATACTCAAAACGCGCGCAAAGGTTGAATTTACGACCAACAAAATGTTCCCTTTATATAAAAGGTAGTTCTTCTCAGTCTTAGAATCAAGATTTTGATTTTACAACGAAATACTGGTATTTCAAATTTTATTTACTTCTCGGTCGAACCGAAATAATTGGCTTCGATCTGTCAATAATAATTGAATTCTCTTTTCAAACCTATCAAATTCAAACAAATGTTCGTCTAGCTAGAATAATTAGCTAAGACATTTCTCAGTGTAATTTGACAATAAACAGGAATTAATTATCTGTACTGTCAATTCTAACTTCTACAGATATGAATATCCAACAACAATTATTCTACAAATGTATATTTCTGAATCATTAATTCAATTTGAATTATTAAGCATACACTAACTGCGAATTATCAACAATAATTCCCTGGACGTGGCATAATTAGCAATAATTATTCACCAATAGTAATTGAATGAAATAACTCAAGGTTGAGTTAGGGAACTTGCCTCTTCCAATGATTACAGCTACACAAAATACTTAGCTGCTTTCGAAAGACCTATAATCAATAATATCGGTCTAACAATTAGCACAATAATCCACATAACACACAACACTGTAGTTCACAGTCAAACTTCTCCTAAACACATTACCACATAGCCACAATAGTGTTTATAACCTATATAAACACTTAACAAATCAAACTAGTTCAGTCTGGTTGGACTTCGGTCCATTCTCAGTGTTCTGGTCACCCTATTCGACAATTAACACAGTTATCTGTCAGTTACACGTGATCTCTAAGCTTCAATATTAATTTAGATAAGTCAATTATCATTAATAATATTTGTCGGAAGCTTTTAATAATTATCAAGCAGTTATTATAATTTATAATAATTTATCAAACACTTAAATCATTTTAAATGATTTAATTATAAAATAATCTTATCATTATTAATATTTAATAATATCAACATGTTAATAACATACATTCCAAAATATTAAAGTTATCATCAATAACTTAAAATATTTTTAAATCATCAATATTCTACTTAAATGATTTTTAAAATAATTAAAATCATTTTTAAATCATCACCATTAATATATAAATATTAATGAACTTATAGTCCAAATATTAAAACTCATTAATTATAACTTAAAATATTTTAAAACCATTTTTCTCATTTTAAATGATTTTTAAATCAATAAAATCATTTTTAATTCATTTATTTAATATAATAATTAAATAAATCAAACATCATTAATATTAATTTATTAATGAAAATTCTAAAAAAATATTGAAAATTATATTTTATAATTTAAAATATTTTCTAACAATTTATTCTCAATTAAAATGATTTTTAAATCATTAAAATTATTTTTCACTTATTTATCTAATTTAATAATCAAATAAATCTAATATCATTAATATTAAATTATTAATGAAAATTCTCCAAAAATATTAAAAGTTACATTTTATAACTCAAAATATTTTTAAATACATTATTCTTATTTAAAATGATTTTTCATAATATTAAATCATTTTTCTCTAATTTATTTAATACACTAATTAAATAAATTAAATACCTTTAATATTTAAATAATTATAAATATTAAAGAAAAATATTCCAATTGGTCAAAAATTATTTTTCATAATTTAAAATAATTTTTAAAACCATTTTTGGTAATTTTTAGAATTTATTTCTAATTTTTAATTAATTACCGGAAATTCTGAAAATAAAATTAATTAAAACCGTCGCTATAGGCCTTTAGTGACACAAAGCGTCGCTGTTGGTGTTCTTGAGCTCAAGAACACTGACAGCCGGCAGCTTCAAGGTGCTACTTTGACTGGTTTTAATTCTCAGCCAAACTGGTTTCTGGACTTGTTTGAAGTGTGATCGTGTAGCCAAAATGTAACACTACAACATGCAACTCACACTTAGATCAAACAACAATACAACAAGATGATCTGGGCTGTCAAACATCCTGTCAGACGGTTTCTGGGTTTTCCAGAAACCCAGACAGTGCGAGTAAGCACTTTCATGCTCAAATTATTCTATGTTCCCTTTATCAAATGGCTTAATATTTGGTCCATAACTATAGTAATCATGACAAGGAACAACGAGATAACAATATTTCAGTCTAAAAACAACATATCAATAACTTATCACATGGTCAAAGGCTGTCAGAAAAGCTGATTCTACCGTTTCTGGGTTTTCCAAAAACTATTCCCGTGAACGGATGGTCTAGTTTGACCATCTTTTATGTTCGGTCAGTTGATGTTTTAAAATACCTAAAGATCCAGATCTATAGTCCAGTGTACATTCTACAACATGGTTATAATAACACTAATATATAATGTAAATTCTGTCAGATAAAGGTCTTCAAAATACTTGTCAGGTTCGGTTTTTCACTTTCTGGGTTACCCAGATTTTTACTCGGTCAAGCCCGGTCAACGGGTTTTGACCGTTAATAACTACTGATCCTGACATCAAATAGCTCTGATTTCTTTTGCAGACTAAAGAACGCATACCAATCTACAAAATCAAAACTTAAAACAGCAAAATGCTTAAACGAGCAAGGATCTGTGGCGACTGACATTACTTGTCAGACCACAAAAACTGCTCAAGAACAGTTTTCAAAAACCTCGATTTTTATCAACTTTGATGCTATGGATCTATGTTATATCAACATAGATCATCATAAAACATCATCTAGCACTAATCTAAACACATAAACACAAAATTTTCTCAAGCAACAAAAATCAAAAATAAAAATAGGGTTATACCTTCTTGTTCCAATTCTTGATCTATGCTCCCCAATCTGTTATTTTTTGATCTAGGGCTGGTATTTTGACTGGTTCACTTATGATTTTCGTGGGTTTAAGATAGAGAGAGAGTTGGTGAGAGCTAGGTTGGACAAATGACCAAATTTTGTGATTTTCTGGCTCTTGAATCCATATATAATCACTTAGATACAATGTATGGCTGGCATTTTTGGCTGGAGGCAGATGATTTGTGTCACAAAGTCAAGGTAGTTGGTAAAGAGTTGGTCACCCACTCCAATAATTGATTGATTTGCAAGTTATCAATTAAAAATATACTAAAAGGGTATTTTGGTCTTTTCTAAAATACCATAAAGGACATTCTTGACATTTTCACAATCTCATAGGGTTTGGGGCTTGGATTAGGGTTTAATATTTGAACCCTTTAGGTATCAAAAATTCTAGTTCCCACAATTTTCAAATTTAGGGTTTAAATTAGAAAAATAAATTTTCTAAAATAAAATTAGGGTTTCTAAAATAGAAATTTAACATACAAAAATATAATTAGAGTTTTCTAATCATATTTAAGTTTAACAAACACTTTAGGCACGCTAATAAAAATTAGGCTTGCCTAATTAGGGTTTATAATTCCCGATTTTGAAATTAGGGTTTCCCGGCGTACAATAAGGGTTTCAATTGTACAATTTATTTTCTAAATTAAGATTAGGGTTTTAAATCCTTTATGAAGGTTTATTAAATACAAACCTTATCCGATCAACCATTGGTCAACATTTCTAAACAATACAAACACATAATCAACAATACAATTATTTTAATTGTATTTTCTATCAAATCCCTATCCGAAAATTAGGGTTAGGGTTTTCTAAAGTTGTTAAGCACAACTCTACTCTAAATTTATTAGTCAATACACAAATTGACTTTCTCGAGACTCGTATCACAGATACTTGTCACAAAATTGATAATTAATATTAATATTAATTTAAAAAAAATTTATTCGCAAATTTTGGATTATTCGAAATCCTGGGTTATCACATTCACCCCTCCTTAAAAGGATTCCGTCCTCGGAATTACCGCTTTCTTATTCTCTACAATCTTTTAAAGTTGTATCATCAATTTATTTAGATCAACACAATATTACTTTGTGTTTCAAATTCTAACCTATGACTTAAATCTATAAAAGAAAATAGTTCACAGAATTATCTAAATTATAATACTCGCGTAATTAAATTTTTGAACGACATCATTACCTACTACTACCTCCTGAGTAGCCACTGCATCTAGCGTCGTCATGTTAAATGTACGGGCTGTTGGTCTTCCTGGCTGTGCAGGTCCTCGAATCGCCAAGGTTCCACCACCAGGTCCCTTGTTGGCACTATCTTTTTCTGCATTCTTCTTCGGACAATTCCGCACCAGATGATCAGTCGATCCACACGCATAGCAACTTTGAATCTTTTTCGGGCTGGGACAATTTGGCGATATTTGCCCCTCTTGTCTACAGTTGTAACAAACCCCCTTCTTCTTCAAACAAACTCCTGCATGATTTTTCCCATAATTTGCACAAGGCCCTCCTCCTTTCTTATTCCCTTCAGCTTTACTACCTGATTGAGTATTTTCGCTCCACTTCCTCTTGTTTGGGTTACTACCACCGCTGCTTCCACCATCACTGGTATTCTTCTTCTTCTCCTGGTGAAAACGAGATGCAGCCTCGCTTCCTCCTTCAGCAATTAATACTTTCTCCAATAAAGCCGCGAAAGTGTTGATCTGCAGCACAGCTACTTTGTTGTAAATCCCCGGCTTCAATCCGTTTTCGAATCTTCTTGCTTTTCTAGCTTCGGTGTCCACCTGACGAGGTGCAAATTGCGCCAATTCGTTGAATTTAGCAGCATACTCTGAAACAGACATATTCTCATGCTTAAGTTCCAAGAACTTAACTTCCATCCGAGCTTGCATACTCGGTGAGAAGTAGTTCTCAAAGAACAACTCCTTAAATCTTGCCCATGTTACTACCGTCGTACCCGCTCTTGCTTGATTGGTTTCCCACCAATAATTGGCTTCTCCCTTCATTAAGTATGTCACAAAAGCCGTCTTTTGCTCTTCCGCCACACGCGCAATCATGAACTCTTTCTCCATCTCCTTCACCCAAATTTGGGCTTCAATCGGATCCGTAGTCCCCTTGAATTCAGGCGGTCCTACCGCTTTAAAATCCTTAAAATTAGCCAATCTGTCGGCTGGCTGATTCCTTGGTCTTCCCCTGGCTGGAGCCCTATTTTCCATAGCTTGGGCCAGCATATCCACAAAATTCTACACCGGGTCCACTTGACCTTCTTCGTTATTCACTGATTGTTCTTCTCGTTGATTTCGATTCTGTCGTCTAGGCGGCATGGTCTGTTTTAAATACAAATCTTATATTAATACTCTTATTCTACACAAATTCTTAACACAGTAAGAATTCAACACATAATTCTCAAGTAATCGCATATTTATTCAAAGAGCACATAGTACCTTTAGTACTTAACACATATAAATATCCCTTTTTAAAATAATACTAGGGTTAACACACACAACTTTACAAAAGTTGCAATTCCCCAACTTTACACAAAAAGTTGACATTTTCTAATTACACATTACTATTTCCAGTTCATCAAACTTACCACACTTAGGAGTTCTGTAATTTATCATAATTATATGAGTGTATGAACTTATCCTAGTCAGACCTTTGGCGTCCATTCGCTGAGGGGTTCAAAACATTTCATATAATTATGAGTCATTAATTTATCATAAGTATGAGTTTTAAGAACTCACCAATTTTATTTTAATCTTATATTCATATAGAAAATAAAGATTTTATTCATACAAACATATATTTATATATGTTCAAACATCGTTCTTGATATTACATAACTTAATATCAGAAACTTATACCAAAAGATATTATTACATATATCTAAGTTGTCTACCGACCACTTCCTTCACCAATCTTCTTCTTGTTGGGACACTTGCTAAATCCATGACCCGTTTTCCCACAGGAAAAACACTTCCTCATATTCGGTTTAGGATAATGCAAAGAGATATGTCCTTCCTGCTTACGGTTGAAGCACACGTTCTTCCACATCATGCATTCCCCCACGTGAGTTTTACCACACTTGCTACAAGCTTTCTTTTTCTTCGGGTTCAAATTTCCAAAGTTGTCACTGTCATTGTTCCTCCTTCTTTCTTCTTGTCCTTCTTGCCGGTTCCTTCAGACGATCCACCACCTTCAGCCTTCATTCGTTCCACCTGCGCTTTCAGCTCGTTCCGTTCTTCAGTCATTTCACGTAACGCCCGCTCCATCTTCCACAACTCCTCCAAAAGAAATACTTTGCTCCGGAGTTCCTGGACTTCCACAGATAACTGATCTTGTTCACCAACCTTGATCTTATTCTTTAGTTCCACCCTAGCTTCTTCAGACTCTGCCTCCTCATCACCACTTAGATACATCTCAGGATAATCGTCATGATCACTCCCAAGATTGATCATTGGTTCATCTTTCCCCACTTCTTCAACCGATTTGCTATGTGCTGGCACTTCAGCTACTGGCATTGGTGCGACAGCCGCTGGCTTCTCCGTACACATTTCATCTTCTCCCGACATCCTACAATCAGTTTTAAACAACTTTATTAGTACATCACTAGTACAAATTTCTCTCACTACGAATTTACTTATCTCACGATCGATACGCTTCAGCAATCCCTCACTTAGTACTCTAAATGAGTATTATCTATCTTGTTATGGTTATAATCCTAGGGTTTTCCCCACCCCACTTAAAGTTTATAACCTACAGCTCTACTACCAGTTGGTGACACCTTGGTCACTACAGCTCTGATACCAACCTGTGACACCCCCAAATCCGGGTTACCTGACTCCCGAGTTTGGTGTTCACGATCCACAATATAAATAACATTTAACTACCCATAATATATATAGATAGTATCTTACATAAGTTTTTATCAGAGTTTCATAATACATCACCAAGGTTTTCTAACCTTAACTTTACAAACATACCCTTTATTTATACAAAAAGGGTTTACAATACAACATAATAAAAATGTTCAACATAACTAATTTATAGCTACGCCTTTTCCCTTATCCTTTGCAGCACCTCCTGTAACTTCGTCCCTAGCTGAAAAATTTTATTTAGCAAGGGTGAGCAACTAATTTGCTCGGCAAGTTAAGACACACAATAAATGTATAAGAATTCAAAACAATAGTCTATCTATTTTGATATAATGAAATCAAAATTCGGGGAACTTTGAAATAGCTGAACAAATCGTTATTCAATAACAAGTTTTCTCGTATTCTATACCACAATAATTCAATAATGAAAGAGTACAACGCTTTCAAAGTTTCTACGATATTCAATTGAATAATCAAGAATCAATTCTACGAAATATCAAAGTGGAATGTTTTCCAGGTTTAATATTGAGCGATCACACTAGATCTTGAACATATTTTCTCGGGTAGATATCAAAGATTTACTTTGATAAATACTCAGGTGTATCAGATAACCATAAAAATTAAATCATACCCCTCTGCAAGTACAATAAGTGATCAGCTTATTATACCCTATATTATGCATAATACTCAAAACGCGCGCAAAGGTCGAATTCACGACCAACAAAATGTTCCATTTATATAAAAAGTTGTTCTTCTCAGTCTTAGAATCAAGATTTTGATTTTACAACGAAATACTGGTATTTCAAATTTTATTTACTTTTCGGTCGAGCCGAAATAATTGGATTCGATCTGTCAATAATAATTGAATTCTCTTTTCAAACCTATCAAATTCAAACAAATGTTCGTCTCGCTAGAATAATTAGCTAAGACATTTCTCAGTGTAATTTGACAATAAACAAGAATTAATTATCTATACTGTCAATTCTAACTTCTACAGATATGAATATCCAACAACAATTATTCTACAAATGTATATTTCTGAATCAGTAATTCAATTTGAATTATTAAGCATACACTAACTGCGAATTATCAACAATAATTCCCTGGACGTGGCATAATTAGCAATAATTATCCACCAATAATAATTGAATGAAATAACTCAAGGTTAAGTTAGGGAACTTGCCTCTTCCGCTGATTACAGCTACACAAAATACTTATCTGCTTTCGAAAGACCTATAACCAATAATATCGGTCTAACAATTAGCACAATAATCCACATAACACACAACACTGTAGTTCACAGTCAAACTTCTCCTAAACACATTACCACATAGCCACAATAGTGTTTATAACCTATATAAACACTTAACAAATCAAACTAGTTCAGTCTGGTTGGACTTCGGTACATTCTCAGTGTTCTGGTCACCCTATTCGACAATTAACACAGTTATCTGTCAATTACACGTGATCTCTAAGCTTCAATATTAATTTAGATAAGTCAATTATCATTAATAATATTTTTCGGAAGCTTTTAATAATTATCAAGCAATTATTATAATTTATAATAATTTATCAAACACTTAAATCATTTTAAATGATTTAATTATCAAATAATCTTATAATTATTAATATTTAATAATATCAACATGTTAATAACATACATTCCAAAATATTAAAGTTATCATCAATAACTTAAAATATTTTTAAATCATCAATATTCTACTTAAATGATATTTAAAATAATTAAAATCATTTTTAAATCATCACCATTAATATATAAATATTAAGGAACTTATAGTCCAAATATTAAAAGTCATTAATTATAACTTAAAATATTTTTAAACCATTTTTCTCATTTTTAAATGATTTTTAAATCAATAAAATCATTTTTAATTCATTTATTTAATATAATAATTAAATAAATCAAACATCATTAATATTAATTTATTAATGAAAATTCTCCAAAAATATTGAAAATTATATTTTATAATTTAAAATATTTTCTAAAAATTTATTCTCAATTAAAATGATTTTTAAATCATTAAAATTATTTTTCATTTATTTATCTAATTTACTAATCAAATAAATCCAATATCATTAATATTAAATTATTAATGAAAATTCTACAAAAATATTAAAAGTTACATTTTATAACTCAAAATATTTTTAAATACATTATTCTTATTTAAAATGATTTTTCATAATATTAAATCATTTTTCTCTAATTTATTTAATATACTAATTAAATAAATTAAATACCTTTAATATTTAAATAATTATAAATATTAAATAAAAATATTCCAATTGGTCAAAAATTATTTTTCATAATTTAAAATAATTTTTAAAACCATTTTTCGTAATTTTTAGAATTTATTTCTAATTTTTAATTAATTACCGGAAATTCTGAAAATAAAATTAATTAAAACCGTCGCTATAGGCCTTTAGCGACACAAAGCGTCGCTGTTGGTGTTCTTGAGCTCAAGAAGACTGACAGCCGGCAGCTTCAAGGTGCTACTTTGACTGGTTTTAATTCTCAGCCAAACTGGTTTCTGGACTTGTTTGAAGTGTGATCGTGTAGCCAAAATGTAACACTACAACATGCAACTCACACTTAGATCAAACAACAATACAACAAGATGATCTGGGCTGTCAAACATTCTGTCATACGGTTTCTGGGTTTCCAGAAACCCAAACAGTGCGAGTAAGCACTTTCATGCTCAAATTATTCTATGTTCCCTTTATCAAATGACTCAATATTTGGTCCATAACTATAGTAATCATGACAAGGAACAACGAGATAACAATAATTCAGTCTAAAAACAACATATCAATAACTTATCACATGGTCAAAGGCTGTCAGAAAAGCTGATTCTACCGTTTCTGGGTTTTCCAAAAACTATTCCCGTGAACGGATGGTCTAGTTTGACCATCTTTTATGTTCGGTCAGTTGATGTTTTAAAATACCTAAAGATCCAGATCTATAGTCCAGTGTACATTCTACAACATGGTTATAATAACACTAAATATAATGTAAATTCTGTCAGATAAAGGCCTTCAAAATACTTGTCAGGTTCGGTTTTTCACTTTCTAGGTTACCCAGATTTTTACTCGGTCAATCCCGGTCTACGGTTTTAACCGTTAATAACTACTGATCCTGACATCAAATAGCTCTAATTTCTTTTGCAGACTAAAGAACGCATACCAATCTACAAAATCAAAACTTAAAACAGCAAAATGCTTAAACGAGCAAGGATCTGTGGCGACTGACATTACTTGTCAGACCACAAAAACTGCTCAAGAACAGTTTTCAAAAACTTTGATTTTTATCAACTTTGATGCTATGGATCTATGTTATATCAACATAGATCATCATAAAACATCATCTAGCACTAATATAAACACATAAACACAAGATTTTCTCAAGCAACAAAAATCAAAAATAAAAATAGGGTTATACCTTCTTGTTCCAATTCTTGATCTATGCTCCCCAATCTGTTATTGTTTGATCTAGGGCTGGTATTGTGACTGGTTCGCTTATGATTTTCGTGGGTTTAAGATAGAGAGAGAGTTTGTGAGAGCTAGGTTGGACAAATGACCAAATTTTATGATTTTCTCTCTCTTGAATCCATATATAATCACTTAGATACAATGTATGGCTGGCATTTTCGGCTGGAAGCAGATGATTTGTGTCACAAAGTCAAGGTAGTTGGTAAAGAGTTGGTCACCCACTCCAATAATTGATAGATTTGCAAGTCATCAATTAAAAATATACTAAAAGGGTCTTTTCTAAAATACCATAAAGGACATTCTTGACATTTGCACAATCTCTTAGGGTTTGGGGCTTGGATTAGGTTTTAATATTTGAACCCTTTAGGTATCAAAAATTCTAGTTCCCACAATTTTTAAATTTAGGGTTTAAATTAGAAAAATAAATTTTCTAAAATAAAATTAGGGTTTCTAAAATAGAAATTTAACATACAAACATATAATTAGAGTTTTCTAATCATATTTAAGTTTAACAAACACTTTAGGCATGCTAATAAAAATTAGGCTTGCCTAATTAGGGTTTACAATTCCCGGTTTTGAAATTAGGGTTTCCCGGCGTACAATTAGGGTTTCAATTGTAGAATTTATTTTCTAAATTTAAGATTAGGGTTTTAAATCCCTTATTAAGGTTTATTAAATACAAACCTTATCCGATCAACCATTGGTCAACATTTCTAAATAGTACACACACATAATCAACAATACAATTATTTTAATTGTATTTTCTATCAAATCCCTATCCGAAAATTAGGGTTAGGGTTTTCTAAAGTTGTTAAGAACAACTCTACTCTAAATTTATTAGTCAATACACAAATTGACTTTCTCGAGACTCATATCACAGATACTTGTCACAAAATTGTTAATTAATATTACTATTAATTAAAAAAAAATTATTCACAAATTTTGGATTATTCGAAATCCTGGGTTATCACAGTTTTGATGGCTAATAACTCATAGATTTGATGATTTTTTTAGCCATGATATTGTTGGATCTTGTAGTGTATTACCTTTACAAGATCTGACCAAGAACATTGCCAAAAACAGAACACACACAAAGTTATAACCGGTCAAACCAGCCCCCTCGCACGCAGCCTTGTCAGTGTTCTTGAGGGTGAAGAACACCTATAGCGACGGTTCTGTCGCTATAGGGCCCCTTTAGCGACGCTTATTTTTGAAAAATGCAGAAAATGAATTAAAATTTAGAAAAATTAGATTTTTAATTATTAAAAATACATATTAAATTCTGAAAAATTATTTTAAAGTCTGAAAAATAATTTTTAATTATTTTGGGTATATTTCAAAAATATTTAATATTTTTGGAATATAAAAGGTATTTATTTATTAAATTATAATATTAAATAAATTATTTAAAAATAATTTTAATTCATGAAAAATAATATTATGGTATAAGAAAATATTTTAAGTTATTTTTGATGACTTTTAATATTTTGGGATGAATTTCATTAATTAATCAATATTAATGATAATTAGTTTATTTAATAGATATATTAAATAAATTATGGAAAATTAGAAATAATGATTTAAAAATCATATAAAAATGATTTAAGTATTATAAAAATATTTTTTAAGTTATAATAACTTTTGATATTTTGGCATGAAAATATTAATATTTTAATATTAATAGCAATTATCAGATAATGGATTTAAGTGTTTAAAAATTAAATAATTATGATTTTAAGGTATTCAAAATACTTTGATATATTATAATATTATGTTATGATTTTCATTAATATTTTATATTAAATGAATATTAATGATTAAGGAATTACGGGGTATTTAATTTATTTAAATATGGTATTAATGATTGAAAATTGTTGATAAATGATATTAATTATCTGAAAATTATTATAAGTCTTTAAAAAAATTATTTTGACTGATAAAATAATTATTTGTGATAAATGTTAAGTGTTTAAGTAAGAGTTTAATTGAACTTAAACTCGATATTCGTCCGACTAGACCGTCAGGATGATAGAATTGTGTCGGCTTCAAGTCAGACTAAAATAGTTTGACCTGATACTAAGTCTTATGTGTTGTAAAGACTGATAGGGTTATGTGTTATGTGTTTAGGTTATTCTGTGTGTATAAATATAACAGTATTATACTGTGATGATATTATTCTAATATTGGAGATATATATTACTAATATTAGGTATTCGGGTAAAGCGTTATAAATTGCGTTGCGGTAATCAACTGTTCAGGCAAGTTTCTTTTTACTAAACTCTACTAAGAGTATTTTATTCAAGCTTATGGTTAATCATTGTTGATTGCCACGAAAATTGTACTCTGTACATCTTGCATGTATAAGTCAGGTTTGAAAGGCTGATCACCTTCATTACCAGTTGGTTCAGAAATGTTTGTTCATGTTTAAAACTTGTTCAGTCAAAAGTTTATTCGTGCTAATTCTCAACTATATTGATGAATTATAGCCAACTTATTATTCGTACTCTTCAATCATGATATATCGTTATATTATTGTATTTAAACTTGCTGGAAAACTTTCATGCTCACCCTTGCTATATCATGATAAACCATTGCAGATAAGGCGAATGCGTTCTAATACAGGAAAAGGTTAAGGCCAAGTTCAGTTTGGGATATAAAGTGCAGCTAGTTTGTAATAGCGTATTTTGATAAATGTGTTGTATTTTAGATAGTTTATAAATTGTGTATAAGTTAAGGTTACTCAATTTTGGGGATAAGTGTGTAAAGTTTAATGTATAAAATATTTATGTTTATATCTTCCGCAAATAGTTATAGAAATAGTATACCGGATCCGCGACGATTTGGGGCCCGGATTCGGGGCTGCTACAGTTGGTATCAGCGCTGTTGTTTATGAAGCTTAGGTAGGAATACCTGAGACCAATAACCGCAATGAGTAGGATAAGATCTAACTCACATAGAGTTAGTTGGTCGGTAAGATTCAAAGACGAATCTCAGTAAGTTGTTAAGACATAGAGTTCCCTAACTCTGATAATAAAGTTGAACAGTAACAATAAATAGATCGAGTCTAAAAGACTGAAAGTACAGGGATAGGAGATCATAAAAAAAACAATCATAGTGCATGGAATTGAATCGTAATATATACAATAAGATCACCCCGTGATCTGATAAGGTTATGACAGCCAGAAAGAATCATTCTTATGATTGAAAAGTTTACAGCAAGATGCTGTGTGTAAGTTGTACTATGAAACGGTACTATGAAAACTCATGAAAGAGTTATGGATTATGGATACGGATTAAATGAAATTCTTATAGAAAAAGGGGGTTAAGATTAGGTGGGGATTTCAATGAGGACTCGTGTTAGCAACTGAGTTGTATGATTTCTTGTATGGGCAGGGAATTGTACTTGGTGTAAAAACTACTTAGTTGGTGGCATTGGTAACCATTGAAATGTTGTGTCACGCTAGTTGTTATATATAGCTAAATAGGTCATAGGTAGAGAATATTGGATTAAGTACGAGTTCTTAGAACTCATACTTATGTGACATTCTTGACTTATAGTTATATGAAATGTTTATGAGCCCCTCAGCGAACGGACGCCAAAGGTCAGACTAGGGTAAGTTCTTAAACTCATATAATTGTGGCCAGGCTATGAACTCATAAGTGTGGTTTTATGAATTGGGTATAGTTGTGTGTGAATGGAGTGTTAAGGATTATAGGAACAGATATATTATTAAGCAAATGATCATTAGTGGAGACTTAGGTTTTCCTAAACTCCTAGCTATGCTAAACTTCAAATTTTTGACATCAAGCTAAATACGCACTATGTGCCTTTTAAAAAATATATATATAGACTCGTAATCATTTTTGAAACGGTTTAAAGTATAGTCTATTCTACTTATTTCGGCTAGACGCAAATGATTTGAAATATCAAAAATTGTTTTTATTTATCACTCATGTACCTTGTAACTTGGTGCAGAGATGATAAAAATGTGATGGAGTTATAAATACAGGAATACTTAGTGTGAATTTGACCTAAAGTCGTTGTTCCACTAATCTAAGATGTGTTATGACAAAGTCATACAATGACGGCATCCTGAAACGGACTGTTAATATAGTACGGCATCATGACGTCATTCTCGAAAATGTTTTCAAAAAAAAAAAATTTAAATTGCCAACGGGGCTTGGCTACACCTAAATAATTCGATTGAATTGAATTATCTATATGAGTCTATGCTATTTGATTCAGCTAGACTAATGTTATAAAAACTCCAAGTGTTTATTGAAAGAATTTCCTGAACCAAATTGCCTTGGTACGGAATCCTATGATAAGACTGAGGTGAACGATAATGTTTGGATAAATAATCCAATCTAGTAGCGTAAATATTCGCTAAAAATGATTAATACGTTATGCATGACGTAACTGTACGACGGGCTAATCACCTAAAGTACTAGCAACGGTAGTTTACCTTCTTTATGATTGTAAACATACCAAGTAATGTTTTGTTTTGAGGTATAAATACCGTTAAAACTATGTGTTCATGGTCTATATGACCCCTCAGCATAATTTCAAAACTTTTGCTCTTGTGAGTGGTGTATTGGGTAGCATGTGATATGTGTGAATGGTGTAAGGTGCACGGTGTAAGGTGTAAGGTGAATTTCGGGGACGAAATTCTTATAAGGAGGGGTGAATGTGACAACCCGAGAATTTGGATAATTTATTAAAATCTTAAATGATTCATTTAAGGACAAATATTAGACCTAGACAGAAAATAGTGTATGTGTTTGATATTATTAGGGTGAAATTTTGATGATTTCAAAATTTTGTGAAGGATATAGGTGAATTATTCAGGATTAAGGATTTATGTGACTATGTTCATTGAATATGGTTATGTATTTGTACTGAATGTGGTTAAGGGTCAAGGGTTGACCAGATTAATTATATATGTTTAAAACCCTAATTATATATTAAGAACTTTAACGTTCGGTTAGAAAACCCTAGCGATTAATAAGAAATCCAAGAAACTAGTTCTGGAAACCCTAGTTTTAGTTTCGAGAATCCAAAACCCTAATTCGGTGCATGAAATCCTAAATCGGGAAGTTAATGGCGTAAGTGTAAATAATTAGAAGACTAATTAGGGTTAATATTAACAAATTGGTTATAAAACCCTAATTTCACATTTTGAAAACCCTAATACCAGATCTAAAAATCCTAGTTTCAGATTCTAATAAAGTGAAACCCTAATCTTGAAATATAACGGAGAATTTTAATGCTTTAGTACTAATAATTAAGTATTAATTAGGGTAAAGGTTAATTAATTAACAAACCCTAATTTCTAATATTTGGAACCCTAATTGTTCCGTCAGAAACCCTAATGCTCAGTTGTGGATTTAATTGCTATATTAGCAATGTTAATTAGGAAATATATATCCTAATTGTCAAGTTATTAGAAACCCTAATCTAATTAGGAAATCTAATTTTTAAAATTGAAATATTATTTTCCTATTTAAAACCTTAAAATGTGGTTTTGAAACCTAATGACCATTTTGACCCTAATTTCTTAATTAACGATGGTAATTAGGAAATGCTAATCCAAATTAGCAAGATTGAATTTATGATTAGGAAATCAAAATTATAATTATAGAATCCTAATTATAATTTAGAAATATTAAATTTCTATTTTTGAAAATCTAATTTGGAAATTTTAGAAAATCAAGTTGCTAAATCTTTAAGCGTTAGATTTTAAACCCTAAACCCTAACAAACCCGAAACCCTAAGGGTTTGCAATAAATGGCAATTTCTAGAAATAAAAGGAAAAGTCCAAAATGCCCTTTTCAATTTCTTTAAATGGTAACTTGCAAATTTTGCTATACCTTTAGTTGTTCAACCACTATTTTGACTTAGAGGCACTAGAATTTCTAGCTAATCAGTCTACCTAGCTAGCAATACTTGATCACTACAATAACCATATCAATATGGTTTGCCCCATGGGTCATACAACTAATGGATTCCATCTTGGGCTTTCATTAAATCATCCTTTGAGCTTTGCATTAATGAACATCAATTGGTTTACTAATTAATAGTTGGGCCTCTCCCTTTAATTCACTTGAAGTTGTATATAATTGTTATCCAATCTTCCAAGTCCATTATCATTTCTTAATATATATTGTTGATGTATTATTTTTGTATTCTAATTCATTAGAATTTATATACGGTATTTCATCCTTCCTACAAACTCGTATAATACTTAGTATTTTACTTATTTTCATTACTCCGTACAATACCAAAGAATCATACATTATTACTTATTCAATACTATTTCGCCTTCCTTAACGTTTATAAATTAAGTCCACAAGCGAATTATTACATTTTTCATAACTAGGTTTTTATTACATAATCCATCTTACTTTGTTATTCCATCATTACGTATTTCTCGAAAACTCAAAATTATATCCCGAGCAAATACCGACGAATAGTGTTGCTCGGGAAATTTCTCGGAAAACTATTATTTTCGTCATGGAAATTCAAACACTTTAATTCATCCACATAGATCAAATACTACGACATTCTACCATCAATAGGTTATACAATGACAACCATCTTGATAACACATGGAATATATTTTTATTATTATTTAATTTAATAAAATCATTTTACAATAAGATCCGAATTTCTCGGTCGTTACATTCTCCCCCCTTTATAAAGATTCTATCCCTAGAATCTCGTCTTACTTTAATTAAATAAATGAGGAAAATTTTTCTTCATCTTTTCTTCTAGTTCCCACGTTGCTTCTTCAGCATCGTGGTTCTTCCATAATACCTTTACTGATGGTATTACCTTGTTCCCCAGAACTTGTTCCTTTCTATCAATGATCTGCATCGGCGACTCTTCATATGTTAAGTCTTTCTCGATATGAATCATCTCATACTCGATTAAATGCTTATATTCTGGCTTATATGGACGCAATACAGATACGTGAAACACTTTACGTATTCTTTCTAGGTCTAGAGGTAATACTATCATATAAGCTACCTCTCCCACCCGTTTTAACACCTCAAAAGGTCCTATAAACCTTGGACTTAACTTTCCTTTCTTTCCAAAGCGTATCTTTCCTTTCCATGGAGATACCTTTAGAAACACATACGAGCCCACCTCAAACTCTCGACTTAGTCTATGTCAGTCCGCATACTTCTTCTGTCTATCGTGAGCTGTAACGAGACGCATCCGAATTAACTTTACCGCATCCGCTGTCTGCTGCACCATTTCTGGTCTTAGCATCCGGCGTTCTCCCACCTCATCCCAACACAAAGGTGTTCTGCACTTTCTCCCATACAAAGCTTCGTACGGTGGCATGCCTAAGCTTGCATAATAACTGTTGTTATATGCAAACTCTACTAGTGGTAGGTGATCATCCCAACTACTCTTGAAATCCATAACGTAAGACCTTAACATGTCTTCAAGCGTCTGAATTGTTCTCTCACTCTGCCCATCGGTTTGTGGATGATAAGTCGTGCTTAACCTCAGCTGTATTCCTAACTGCTCTTGTAAACTCCTCCAAAAGTTCGATGTGAATTGTGGATCACGATCTGACACAATAGATACCGGTACTCCATTTCTGGAAATGATTTCCTTAACATAAAGTTTAGCTAACTGGTCTAAGTTATACTTGACCCTAATTGGCAAAAAGTGAGCCGACTTCGTCAACCGGTCCACTATTACCCAAATCGAATCATACCCTTTTTGCGTCGTCGGAACTCCCACCACGAAGTCCATCGTGATATGCTCCCACTTACATTCTGAAATCTCCATTGACTGTAATAAACCACTAGGTCGTTGATGTTCGGCCTTAACTTTTTGACAAGTTAAGCACCTACTCACATACTATGCTATTTCTCTCTTCATATTTGGCCACCAAAAACTCTGTCGAAGGTCTTGATACATCTTAGTGCTACCAGGATGTATCGAGTACCTCTAACTATGAGCTTCTTATAGCACTTGCTCCTTTAATTCTGTCTCATTCGGAACCTAAATTCTTCCCTCAAATCTTAATAATCCCTCATTATCAAGACTATACTTAACATATTCCTTCTCGGATAACAGCTTCTTCATTTGGTTACACTCGTCCGTCTTGAGTTGTACCATCTTGATTATGTCTACGACGGTAGATTGCATCTCTGTCGCAAAGAGTAACTGCCCCGAATCACTCAACATCTTGACTTCTATTTCCATTCTAGCCATCTTTGTTATTAACTTATTTTGAGCCGTTAACATAGAAAACTTTTCCCGACCCTTCCAGCTTAAGGCATCGGCAACTACATTGGCCTTTCCTGGGTGATACTGGATTTCATAATCATAATCCTTTATCAACTCCAGCCATCTTCTTTGTCTCATATTCAACTCTTTCTGAGTGAAGATATACTTTAGACTTTTATGGTCCGTATATATCTCACATTTTTCCCCATAAAGATAATGTCTCCATATCTTTAGGGTAAATACTACAGCGGCCAGTTCCAGATCATGAGTAGGATAAACTTTCTCATAATCCTTCAACTGCCGAGAAGCATACGCAATGACTTTGCCATGTTGCATAAGCACACACCCAAGTCCTCTATACGAACCATCACTATATACTACAAAATTTCCCGTGTAATCTGTCAATGACAAAACATGAGCTTCACTTAATCTTTTCTTCAGTTCTTGAAAATTGTCTTTACATTTATCCGTCCATACATATTTCACTATCTTCCTTGTTAAATTAGTCAACGAGGTAGGTATCTTCGAAAAATCTTGGATATATCTTCGATAGTACCCTGCTAACCATAGGAAACTCCGCACCTCAGTCAGTGTTTTCGGTTGTTCCCAATTCATTTCTGCTTCCACCTTCGCTGGATCCACTGAAATCCCCTCTTGGTCAACGACATGACCTAAAAACTGTACTTTTTCCAGCCAAAATTCATATTTGGTGAATTTCCTATATAACTTCTCCTTCCTTAGTGTCTCCAACACTAATCTTAAGTGTTCGACATGATCTTCTGGTGTCTTAGAATAGACTAGAATATCATCGATAAACACCACGACGAACTTGTCCAAATATAGTTTGAACACTTTGTTCATCATATCCATAAATGCCGCAGGTGCGTTCGTCAACCCAAATGACATCACCAGAAACTCGTAATGACCATAACGAGTCCTGGATGCAGTCTTTGGTACATCTTCCTTCCTAACCTTCAACTGATGACAACCCGTTCGCAAATCTATTTTTGAAAAATACTTTGCCCCTTTCAATTGATCAAATAGATCATCGATCCTGGGCAATGGGTATTTATTCTTTATCGTTAACTTGTTCAACTCCCAATAGTAGATACAAAGCCTTAACAATCCGTCTTTCTTCTTCACAAGCAACATCGGTGCTCCCCACGGCGAAACACTTGGTTGAATTTACTTTTTGTCCAATAGTTCTTGTAGCTGAACTATTAGTTCTTTCATTTCCACAGGCGCCATACGGTACAGTGCCCTTGAGACTGGTGTTGTTCCTGGCACAGTGTCTATCACAAATTCCATCTCCCTATCCGGCGGTAAACCCGGTAACTCACTTAGAAATACATCCATGAATTCATTTATTATAGGTATTTGTTCCATGGTTGCTCCCACTCTCTGGGTATCAACAACATGGCATAGGTAACCTACACAACCATTCCTTAAAAGTTTTCTAGTTTGTGTCATCGTAAGGCAACACGGAAGTCCCAGCAAATTACTACCGTAAAATACTACAGGAGGTTGCTTCAATGTCCTGATACTCACACATTTCTTTTGGCAATCTATAATTGCTCCATGGTCAATCAACCAATCCATTTCGAGAAATACATCAAATTTTCCTAACTTTATCGGTATTAAGTCTACTAATAACTTACAACCACGTACATCTACGCAAAAACTCCTATGAATATCTTCAACAGGAATTATCTCTTCGTTTGCTACCTTAATGTTCAAAGGTACATGCAATTTTTTAGAAAATAATTCTAGTCGTCTAGCAAAATCACATGCTATAAACGAACAAGTAGCACCCGAATCAAATAGCATGTATGCATTTATATTGTTGATCGGAATAATACCTGCAACTACATCCCCTGATGCCACCGGATCTTGGACCGTCAAATTAAAAGTGCGGGCCATTGATTTCCCTGATTGAGCTGGACCACTAATAGCTAATTTCCCGCTATTAGTTCCCTTAATTCCTTCTATCCCCTTCTTCGGGCAGTTCTTTGCTATGTGGTCAGTTGATCCACATACAAAGCATCCGTGATTTTTCTTCGGATTTGGATAGTTAGGCGAAATGTGCCATTCCTGTCCACAGTTATAACAAACCGCCTTTCCTTTGAGATAGACACCAAAGTGAGTCTTCCCGCAGGTTTTACAGGCCTCCATCCTCCTCTTAGAGTCCCCTTGTTTTACTCTGGTATTCCCAGAGTAAAACCCCTTCCTCTTATGACTGTCTCCACTTCCACTTGCTCCCTCGGTCTTGGTTCCTCCATCAACCTTGCCTTTGGTTTTCTTATCTTTGTGGTACTGGCCACTACTAGAAATTAGACATATAGCGACGAGCTATAGCTACGGTCAGCACAGAACCGTCGCTATAGGGTATATATAGCGACAGTCGGCACGGAATCGTCGGTACAGAGGTCTTTTAAAAAAAACCCTCCCATCTTCCCCCAAATCATTTCAGTATTTCGGTCCAATGTTTTCCCCCAAATTATCTTCTTCCTCTCGAGTCATCTCCCTCCTTTCTAACAATTTCTCTCTCATTACTCTTCCTCTACATCTTTTTCCTCTCTTACCCAAATCACCGAAATCATTTCAGTATCCGCAGCTCGTTAATCTATCAGTCACTTGTCATCTTCTACTCGTCATCGGTTATGGTTCCGATGGTACTGTCTCAGCTGGCTACGGGTCTTAGCGTATTAGCCAGAGCAGCTCTGGTCAAGTCCATCATGAACCAGCAAAACCCCATGGCGGGTCTGGGTCGGGGTCAGTTACCCAGGTGTCCCAGTTGTAACGGCACCGGCACCGGCACCGGCACCGGCACCGGCCGGGTCAGTTGATTCTGCTCTCGATTTAGTTATTAATCTTTATTGTAATATGAGAATTTGATAATAGATCTGATCATTTTTCCTGTCTATATTCCATGCAGTATGCTCTGTATTTCGTATATCTTGGATTAGTTGTCTGTTTTTCCTCTTAAGCAGGTAAGCTTCATGATTTTCCTTTTATATTTTATTATTCAAAATTGAGAGCAATTTGCTTATTATGTTCCCAAGTGTGATTTCTCCTAGCCAATTCACTCTAGATCAAGTTGGACTAGTGGTTGCACGTGGTCCGTGGATTGATTCTTTGTCCTTTTCCGCTTCACTTGTAAATTTTTTCATTAAATAATAGTAGTATATTATTAGTACATAAATTTATCTCACCATGCACCTCTACAACCGTTAAACTTGATCATTAATGACAATCATACTACGTATATATATAATATTTTTTTTTTCAATTTCTAAAGTTTATTAATTGTGTAAATTTATTTTGTGTAATGAACATAAATTGGGTGTTGGATGTATAGTGGGGAGAGGCAAGTGAGTGCATTGAGGAAGAAGTATTTGGAGGCAGTGTTGAAACAGGACGTTGGTTTCTTTGATACAGATGCAAGAACTGGTTATATTGTTTTTAGTGTCTCCACAGATACTCTTCTTGTTCAAGATGTCATCAGTGAGAAGGTAAAATTATGTTGTCTTCTTCTCTTTTTCTGTCTCTTCCCATTTTGAATTTTTATTGTCTGGACTTTAATGGTTAAGAATTTAGTGGTATTCAAGAATTTTGCACCAATAAGGGAAACAAATTAACATATGGGTGGTAGGTCTCCATTGTTGTGGGACCACCCCTACATATGGTGCCCCTTAACAAATCTGAATTTTACTTGCATTATCATGTTTGAAGTTTCTGATTTGGTTTCAAAGTATGGGACTACATTTACAAAGATTGAAGTGTTTGAATAATTGGTTTATTTAATCATGATTAACTTTGTGTTTTGGTTATGTAATGGGGAATTTCATCCATTATCTTTCCACATTCTTGGCGGGATTGGTGGTTGGTTTTGTGTCAGCATGGAAGCTAGTTCTGCTTAGTATTGCAATCATTCCAGGAATTGCTTTTACTGGGGGCTTGTATGCTTACACCCTCACCGGTCTCACGTCCAAGAGTCGCGAAGCAACTGCTATTATACCAAATGAATGATTTAGTATAATCTCTAAAACGTGAATGGTGTTGTGGCTTAATTTGGACTTTAGTAATTTTAGGTAAATAACCTGCTGCTTTTGATAAGCTAATTCTGTCATCTATTATGGAAGAATTTCTGAGGGTCAGCAATTGATATTTTAGGCATCAATCTTGGAAAAAGTCTATTCCTTATCACCGATATCAACAAAACTTAATAATGAATTAGGTGATCTATTCTATGCAAAATGATTTTGGAAAAAGTCTATTCCTTATCACTGATAAAAATTGCCACGCCTTTTTTAGGTTACTATTAGAATATAAGGTTGTTACATATTGCATATTGTTTTGAGCTTGCATATTGATAAGTCTATTCCTTATCAACTACTAATAGCTTGCATATTGTTTTGAGCTTCAGAGGTGTTTTTATTTGAATTTGTTTAATCATTTAGCATAGTTATAATTAGTTGAGCTTTTCAATTTTAGAGTATATCTGTTCACAGTACTATCTCTTTTGAATCTAATAAAACTCCTTGAAATACGTGAGCTACTTCTATGATTTGATCCTGGCTCAAATCATAGAAGTAGGGGGGTAATCTTCTAGTGGGGTGGAGTACAATGGGTAATAGGACTAAAGGGCATCTAGAGGGGGGTAATCTTAGCAATGAGGACTTTTTCTAATCCATTTTTTTTTTCTGTTGGTGTTCATGCAGATGTATAGAACAGTGAAGACCACTGACAAAGGACCAGGTATAATTTGGATTTTTCTCTCTCCAATAAGGACCCCATTTCCCTTCCACTTCTCTATTATTCTCTTTGTTTTTAAGCTTGATCATTATCCTTTGCTTGAAAATCTTGCTTCTGTCCTGCAATAAATGTCATAATTGGTGTTTTTTTTGTTTTTTTTATTCTGCACTACTTAAAATGATTCAAAAGTAATTCTAATTTTGTTCTAATATAACTTTATATCATCATATAGGCTTAATCCTGAACCGCAAAAAATAAAAGTCAGTTATGTGACATTCTTTAAAATATTACATATTTCACTTTTTCTATTGTTCTCTTTGTTTTAAGCTTGTTCAATATTCTTTGCTAGCAAATCTTCATTCTCTGCTCTGCAATGAATGTGACAAATGGATTTTTATTTTTGCAGTTTCTAATAATTTTATATCATAAGAGAACTAATTTAGAATTAAAATCAATTATGACATTCATTGAAGGACACATACTAATTTAGATATGGAGGTCAATCCTCATCTTTCAGCCAACATACTATTACATATACAAAAATCAACTTGTAGTGAAGTTGTTCTCAATCAAAAGTTTTTTCCTCCCACATTACTTGTCCTTAATACATTATGTATACCAGTGGCTTATAAAAGAGTGACTCTCATGTAGGGCCAAGAGTAAAACCTAAAAATGACAATGTTTGAAGAGTTATTATGTGTGCTTGATTTTAGCACAAGGAGTTCAAGCTCTTGTACTTTCAAATATTTGAGATTTATTTGATGATTTTCATAGTTGTGTTTGGTTTTTATAGAATGGGTTTGGTTTTGATTTTAGAGTTTTCTGTGTATCAGGTATATCAGCAATCTATAGCTGCAGTATGCAATTTGGACTAGCCGAAATCAAAATTGCTTATTATTTGCTTCATGTATTATGTAGTTATTTTTCCAATTTGAAAACTTGAACATTGTTTGAAGATGACTTTGAGGATTTTATTCGATCCACCTTATTGTACAGATCTTGAAGCATGAATGGCCTGCCAGGTGGCGAAGCTTCATCCGGATTTGGTTGCAGCAGCAAAAACTAGTGAAACTATTTGTGAGAACTGCATGGCCATATTAAAAGTATGTTGAATAAGTTTATTTTTCCATGTAAATTTCACTAGAATATGTGATTAATCATAAGTTGTCACTTGTCAGCTTCTAAGTGAGGAGCTCAAGGGGCGAAATGACTCAGCAGAAGATAAAAGAGCTCAAACAATCATTAAACATGTAATTATGCCGACTTTGTTACAGTTGTGTACTATATATTCTGATGTACTCTTGCTACATTTATTATTGTGAACGTCTATTCACTGCGATAATTAGTTTTAGTGGTAGTGTGAACTGTGGAGTGGCAAGTTGCATATGTGACAATTAATGCGATGAAGAACTGGCTAGGGGGGAAGCCAAAGTTGAATTTGTTGAGAAAGTCCTAGTTCTGTGTCATAATAGAGTGAGTGTGAGAGTTCTGTCCAACACTGGAATAGCTATCACATTTCCTTTCTTGCTGAAAGATTATTTTGTTCAAATAGAAATGATCTCTTGCAGATATATGTTAAGATTATTTTCTTCTATCAAAAGATTGCTTATTTTTATGTGTCGGTCCTATAATTGTAGTTCTTCTATTTTGTAGTAAAACCATAGTTTCTTTCGTTGTAGGATAATGGATTGTAGGTTCCTTTTGCTTATCCATTCTCTTTTCTAGTTTAAAGTTTTTTTTTTAATTGCAGGGAGATCTGTCAAATGTGTTCTTCTATTGCCATGAAGCCATCTTTTGATAGAATAAAGAGATAGTCTTCTTCAAACTGTTTCCAGTTCATCTCAGAGACTTGCATTGGTTACTGACCAAGAAGAAAAGGTGTTGCAGGATTTGAGGAAACATCTCGAAGAAGAGATCAAAGAGTTTAGTGCTGCTTTTTCATGTCGACACAGATTACTCGTGTCTTTTCACACTGAATTCAAATTGAAAATTGAGAATTTGAAGGCACATAGTTCTGTACTGTAGTAAACATTTGTCTAATTTATACTTTACATTCTTATGCTGTTTAAATTTAGGAGATACAAATGTTTTAGATGCCTAATACATACTAATTTTAAATGATGTATATAATAACAGTTATAATAAATACTAATTTTAAATGATGTATATAATATTTTTTATATTTTATTTTATATTGTATTTGTGTTTGTTGAATAAATTTGCATTATTAATTAATTTTTTTTTTAAATATAAAACGGCTATAGCGACGGTCATCGACCGTAGCTATAGTGTTCTATAAAGTACAGGCCTATAGCGACGGTCTCTGAGCGTCGCTATAGACATCTATACACGATTTTGCCATGACCTATAGCTAGGGTCGGCGACCGTCGCTATAGGTCAAAAGACCGTCGCTATAGGCTTTACCGACGGGTTCTATAGCGACGATCGGCGACCGTCGCTAAAACTTTTAGCGACGGTCTTTTGGCCTATAGCGACGGTCGCCGACCGTCGCTATAGGCTGATTTTCTAGTAGTGGGCTAAGAGCCTCATTCCAACCTTCGGTAATTATTGACTTTTCTAATATGGTTCCAAATGAAGTACTTTGGAACACAGAGATTCATCTATACAGCCAGGGTTTCAAGCCCTGCTCAAATCTTCTAGCCTTTCTCACTTCAGTGTCCACTTGACGTGGAGCGAATCGTGCCAGTTCATTAAACTTGGCAGCATATTGGGGAACTGTCATATCCCCTTATCTTAATTCAAGGAAACCTCATCTCCATCCTCCCTTGCATACTTGTGGGAAAATAGTTCTCGAAGAAAATCTTGTTGAACCTCTCCCATGTTAGGTTTCCTATATCGGCCCTAGCCTGGTTTGCCTCCCGGCCAGAAGTTAGCATCTCCTTTCATCAAATAGGTTGCAAAGGCAACCTTTTGTCCCTCCTCAACATTTGCTATTACAAATGCTTTCTCAATTTCTTTTACCCAAGTCTGGGCTTCTATAGGGTCCGTAGTTCCCTTGAACTCCGGCGGACCTACACTTTTAAAGTCCTTAAAAGTAGTAGCTCGTATTACTCCAGGAATTACGGGCACATTAGCTCCTATTCGATTAAATGCAGCCGTTAAAAGATTAATGAACTCATGCATTGGATTAACCGGACCACCCTCCGGTTGGTTAACATTAGTGCCCTGATTTTGTTGTCTACTTTTTGGCGGCATTTTGCTGTTAAGAAAACAATACATCATTATTACTTTATTCTCGTTGGTTTGTTATTATTTATAATAAAACAATAACTCATACTCATTACTCAACATATTCCATAAAAAGACTTATATTGATTTATAACTTATAGTTTAACACTACATTGTTTACATTACTCAGCCTTAGCTGATTACATTACCTTCCCGCAATTACTTTCTAAAAATTGGGATTTACAAAAGACTACCATTTGTTATACAAAAGAGGGTTTTATGTCACTACTAGATACATAATATTTATATATCTATTCTACTCTAGCTACTGCTAGACTACATCTGTCGTAGGGCATTCTTGAAATCTTTGTTGGCCAGACCGACAATAACATCTCTACTGATAGTGTGTCGGGTCTGCCCTGCTTCTATCTGATATCCAGCTACCTGCTGCTGGAAATCTACTTGAGAACTCCTATGTATATAGGACATCCTCTCTAACTTCCTCTATTTAGTCTTTAGCTCCTGCTTGAGCTCAAAGACTTCACATTTCAGCTCTCGGACCTTGTCCTTAGCTAAAACTCTATCATCATGCTCCTCTTCCCACATTCCCTCCATGCTAGCCTTCTCCTCACGGACAGCTTGGAGTTCCTCTTTCAACTCCTTAACCTATTGGCAGTAATAGACATTCCTATCCAATACCGACATAAACAATTTCTTCATCGATTCCCCCGTAGACATTTCCTCAGTAGGTGGAACCTGGTCCTCTATAGGTGGAACCTGGTCAAAGGACATCACGTCCACCTCCTCCTCTAGCATGCCATAAAATATAGATATGTAGTTTAAATCGTTTGAGTCTCTCGACTCGATGGTCACCAACTCTGGTTCTACTGCTACGGGATTTGGTAGTATCTCTACCCGATTAACTGAATCCTCGCTTACTACATGTATATCTCTATACATATCATTTTCTCCTGACATCTACAATAAAACAATACAGTTTGACTAGTACACGTCAGTAAAATAATAGAAATACATAACATAATATAATGCATTTTTATAGGGTTACTTTCCATCTTTTACTTCTTTATTCTTTCTTAAGGTTATGACTTAAGGTTCTACTTTCCCCCTTAAGTTTTATAACCTAGGCTTTGATACCAACTTGTAGCATCCCCAAATCCGGGTATCTTCCAACCCAACAGATGGTGCTATACTGTACAACATTCATACATTCATTCAATTGAAAAGTCTCAAAGAAAGAACATAACTTCTATATATTCAAAGTAATATTTATATTTCCCAAGTTCTATACCCATTACAAAGGTTCTTTGTCATAATATCAGTTACATTACAACAATAGACCTATACTATTACAAGACAGCTTAGTAATCTGCCTTAGCTTTTCCTTTATCATTTTTCGATCCTTCGGGACATTCAGTCTTAGCTGCATTTATATGGTTCAAGCAAGAGTGAGCATAACTAGCTCAACAAGTATAACAATTTAATAACAACATGCTTGACATATACAAATCGTATATCTTCAATAACTGAACAATAGTTATGAAGTACTATTGATAATTCAAAATAGCACTTCATCTTTTCTTTCAAAATGTTTTACCATAATAACAATATTCAGTAAAACATTCACTTTGGTTAAAGACCTCGAGTATTCATTCTTTATTGGAAAAGGACACCGGAAAGCAAGTCCGTAAGCCCGATATTACTTACGAGCACTTCTAGGTGATCATCCTATTGTACTCTATGTTGATCAACACTACATCCATTAAATATATGCACGTTTAAGCATTTGGCAACCTCAAGTGCCTGTCGTTTTACCGACAAAACATTATTTTACCAATTCAGTCTTCTTTGGAAAACCATATCAAGTTGTTGACAAAAGATAACAACATTTGATAATACATGAATAGATTATCAATACATCAAGTCTAGCCAAAGGAATTGGCTTTAATTTCAATATACCTCAATTCATGCGACACAAAACATGAACCTCAAAAACTTATTCAGATTGAACAGAGACAAGAGTTAGAATACTTGCCTTTAGCGTCTGCTACGGTATATTAACTTTATATTCAAGTCGTTCAAGTCTCTACAATTCATGATCACATAATGCCTTACATTAGGTCACATATAATCAAGTATGTATATGACTATATCATACCCTTCATTTCAATCTAATTGTTTATTAGATTAAGTTACTATTCATTCCAGTTTATCATTATTCTTGCATTATATTTGACTAGGTTATCTCAACCTTTATACAACATCCTTATGTTTTAACAAAGTTTAAACAATGTTACATTACCTTCCTTAAGTTGAGTTTACTTTTAAATCAAATTGGCTTTCTTTTCTTTGTACTTAAAAACCTTCATTAGTATCCTTGTTCTGTGACTGGCGCTGCGGCACCAGCTTTATACTTACATCTCGTGCTACTACGCGAGCTTATTGTATCTTTGTCCCGGACTTGGTGCTGCGGCGCAAGTCCTTAGTTAATGGGCCGCACTACGACGCCACTCTCCAGAGGAGTTTGGTACTGTACATGGCGCTGCGGCGCCATATATTTTACTATAGTTCGCGCTGCGGTGAACTCTTGCAATGTGCTCGAACACTGTTCCGCGCTGTGGCGCCGGTCATTTTGCCTAGGGTTGGCACCGCGGTGCCAACTCTGTGCACCAAAAAATAATTTCAGTTTGTGAATTTTGTGAACTTCCCAGACCCATAACTTCTTCATTATAAGTCCGAATTGGCTCATTCAAAAGCCTATGGTTCCCAAATTACGTACTCTACATGATCATTCAAGAATTGAATCTATTTGACTTTGTTTGCCAAGAATTCACCTATTGGTTCATTTTTAACGAAAACGATAAACGTTCGTGAACGTTCAACGCTCGTTTCTTCGTTCTAAGTTGGAATCCGGTTATTTTTGAGTCTGCAACTCTTAAATGCCAAATATGACTTGCCTCTATTGGAAAACAATGGTTTCGTGATCAAACACAAAATTTAACTTCTATTCTGAGAATTTTACGAATTTGACGATATCGTCCAATCGTGCAATTTTCGGTGAATCTTCATTCTTATTATTTGTTCAACATTACAAATGAACTTCATTCATCATATGAACATCTTAACATACTTAATACAACAACTTATGATCATTGTTGGATTTTGGACTTATTCTTCATGAGCTTATAACTTGTCATTTTATAAACTACTTAAGATTTGATTATTCATGACTTATGACAATTAGAGTTTCTTAATCATCATACTTTATATGTTCTTCACATATAACTTTATTTAGGTATATATGATACATATAATCATATAAGTTCTTAATTCACTTTTCTTACTAAACTCATCACAAGTTCATATTTTCATACTTAACATTCATGTTAGCTTATAATAAGCTTTTAACTTTTATAAGTTCAAATGACTTATTGCCAACTTATGTGGCTTAAGTTCATGATTTATACATTCTTCTTTCTCCTTAACATCCATGTTCCTTAATTCCAACTTTTTTTATCAACCTATCATGGTAGAGATAGAAGATAATAGAGAAGAAGTCTTACTTTTTTTGTTATCTTGGTAAGTAGCTTACTTCTTCTTCTTACTTATGGAAGTGACTTATTGCTAGCTTACTCTCTCTAAAACTTAAGCACTTTTAGAATGTTGGATTATTTGAACAACTAATAAATTGCTTGTAAGCCTTCTTTATTTATAGAATTTGCAAGGTTAGGGTAATTTGGTCTTTAAAACAGTCCCACCTCCTTATGCACCTCCTTACTATTCATTACTTGCAAGGCACAAAACCTATCCTACACTTGGTCATTACTTCAAAGTCTTGGTCACCACACTAACTTGGTCACCACATTACTTGGTCACCACAATAACCATATCAATATGGTTTGCCCCATGGGTCATACAACTCATGGATTCCATCTTGGGCTTTCATTAAATCATCCTTTGGGCTTTCCATTAATGAACATCAATTGGTTCACTAAGTAATAGTTGGGCCTCTCCCTTTAATTCACTTGGACTCGTATATAATTGTTATCCAATCTTCCAAGTCCATTATCATTTCTTAATACATATTGTTGATGTATTATTTTCGTATTCTAATTCATGTAGAATTTATATACGATATTTCATCCTTCCAACAAACTCGTATAATACTTAGTATTATACTTCTTTTCATTACTCCGAACAATACTAAATTATCATACATTATTACTTATTCAATACTATTTTCCTTCCTTAACGTTTATAAATTAAGTCCACAAGCGAATTATTACATTTTCCATAATTAGGTTTTTATTACATAATCCATCTTACCTTGTTATTCCATCATTACGTATTTGTTGGAAACTCAAAATTATATCCCGAGCAAATACTGATGAATAGTGTTGCTCGGGAAATTTCTTGGAAAACTATTATTTTCGTCTTGGAAATTCAAACACTTTAATTCATCCACGTAGATCAAATACTATAACATTCTAACATCAATAGGTTATACAATGAGAACCATCTTGATAACACATGGAATATGATTTTATTATTATTTAATTTAATAAAATCATTTTACAATAAGATCCTAATTTCTCGGTCGTTACATAGGATCCCCTTGTTCCACTCCAGTATTCTCGGAGTTAAACTTGGTTCCTCCCTATCCCTTGCTTTCATTCTTTCTCTCTTTTTGGTATTGAGTCAACGTATAACTACCACCTTATGCTATAATCACCTTTTTCAGAATGGTCCCATAAGAAACACTCTGGAACACCAAAATCCTACTACAGAGCAAGGTTTTCAGGCCCTGCTCACACCTACGAACCTTCCTCTCCTCAGTATCCACTTGATGTGAAGCAAACCTTGCCAATTCAATGAATTTGGCCGCGTACTGGGGAACCGTCATGTCCCATTTCTTAAGTTCTAAGAACTTAATCTCTATCCTCCCTTGCATCCTTGTATGGAAATAATTCTAGAAGAAAACCTTCTTGAACTTTTACCACGTTAACTCATCTGTTCTCGCCCCACCCGGGTGAGCCTCCCACCAAAATTTAGTTTCTCCCTTTGTCATATAGGTTGCAGAAGAAGTCTTTTATGCCTCACCTACGTTTATAATAAAAAATGTCTTCTCTATTTCTTTTACCCATGTTTGGGCTTCTATTGAGTCCATCCTTCCTTTGAACTACGGCGGACCTACGCGTTTAAATTCTTTAAAGGTAGTCGTTCTAGCTACCCTAGGTTCCACGGGTACTTTACCCCTTGCTTGGTTAAATGAAGTCGTTAATAAATTAACGAACTATTGAATAGGGTTGTTTTGATCCCCTTGGTTATCATTATGTGATTCCGCTTCCTGATTACGGTGTCTTCTCCGTGGCGTCATTTTCTGATTAACTAATTAAAATTTCTTTATTAACTAGTCACTTACTTCATTATTATTTTCTACATAACAACTCATATCATAACAAAACATATTAAATGAAAAACTCAATATATTCATATGCTTTTTCATAGTTTAAAACTATTTACAATTTATTTTCATAGCCAAAATCTATTAAATTTTTATCCCCCAATTGAACTTCACAACAGTTGGGATTTACAAAAAGACTACCCTTTTATAGAAAAGAGGGTTTTACGTCACGACACAAATATTTATCAATCTAAACTTCTAATAATGCATAACAGCGTCCTCGTGTTTGTCATTCGCAATCGTCGCTACAGTATCCTGACTAATGTTATAACGGGTTTGTCTTAACTCATTGGAATAACAAGCAACTTTCAGCTTGAAATCCTTATGAGCACTCTCATGGATGTAAGACATTCGTGATATCTTCTGGTCCTTCTCCCCCAGTTCTTTATGAAGCTCATCGGCCTCATTCTTATAGTCCCTAGCCTTATTTATCATGAGCTCCTGCTTATCGTGCTTTGACTCAAAATCGGCTTCTGCAGACACCTTAGTTTCATGGAGATAATTAATGTCTTCACTCTGATTCTGCACAAATGTACTCATTTGTACATTCCTATCAAGCACTGCCAGATACAATGTTCTCATTGCATCTGGAGGTGATGACTCTAGTGTAGGTACCATCGTAGTAACCGATGTTACCTCTCTTTCTTCCTCTAATCGTTCGTCATACTAAGGTATGACGCTATATCCATATCTCCCTCGGAGTAATCTTCCTCAGAAAAGTACTCCTCCGTCTTCGACTCCTCTAAAATCACTAATGGTAACTCCGCTACTGGCATAGGTACATGCTCTACACTGTTCAGAAGCTCTTCGCTTATCGCGTGTATATCTCTATACATCAAGTTATCGATCGACATCCTACAATAACACATAACATGTTGATTAGTACATAATATTCGTGGTCCCCAAATCCGGGTTACAAATCACCGCGGATCCGGTTCAATCAATTCTACAACTATTGCGGAAGATATAAACATTTATTGTTTATACAATAACTTTACACATTTTTCCCCAAGGTCGAATAACCTTAACTTATACACAATTCATAACTTATTTAACTTACAACAACATTAATATACAATACTTATACAAATTTAGCCGCACACATAAACTTAATGATGGAACTATCTTTAACATTTCCTTGTATCCAACGCATTCACCTTAATCTGCAATGTTTTATCATGATACTAGCTATAACCCGTGCCTGAAGGCACGGTGTAACGAAAAATTAAATTAAAAATTAAAAAATATTACTCAATCATCAATACATATCCAACCACCAAAACATCGAGCTAGTTGGTACTAATTTCAAAAAAATTAGGCAAAATTTCCTTTAAAAATAGATATCCAGAAAATTTTAAACCTGTCTATAAAACTTACAATCATCGATACATATTCAAACCACAAAAAAAAACCATCAATCCACATCCAAAATCATCATAACCATGAATAATTAGTTAACGTTAGGGTTAAATCCTTCCTAAGTCACTGTACTATAGGTTGACTTACAAATGGGTCACTGAATTTTTTTTTCTTACAGTCAACTCACTGAACTTTAATTTACTAACACTCCGTTACAAAAATTGTGACACCCCCAAAATAGGTATACATCACCCATTCTGAGTTGTCAATACATGGTACAGAAACAACTACAACTTTATTATTACAACATATAAACTATGAGTTTAAATACAGATATTGTCATCTAGACAATATCCACATACAAATAAATCCCCATCATAATTATTGTTACATTATTTTACAAAAATGGTGAGGACTACTAAACAACTCTCCCTAGAACCTTCATTCCATACCCCGACTCGTACTCGCTATATTCTCGCCTCCTGAGAAGAAAAATGGAACAAAAAGGAAAAAGGGTGAGCTAAACTAGCCCAGTAAAGAATATTATGACTAGGATAATATACAACAAATTATCGTTAGTCTTCAACAGGGAAAAATCTGATAGAATACAATAGACAACAAATGTTAAATCAATATTCGCAGCGGAAAATATTAATTCATAGAAGAGTTACGTAGAGAATGAAATCTACTAATATCTATGAATTTAGCAGTCCATCATCAATATTTTTATCCCTGTAACACCAATCAATATATATCTGGAATCATATATTCATCCTTGCACTACAGGCCAAGGACATTCATCAGTTGGTCATGTTCATCTAAACACCTGTTCATCTTTGCACTACGGGCCAAAGATATTCATCAGAAATCATTCATCTTTGCACTACAGGCCAAAGATATTCATCATAAATCATTCATCTTTGCACTACAGGCCAAAGATATTCAATAATATCATCATTTAAGACTGAGGATGATGAAAAAATATTTTTAAAGAAACGAATCCAGTGAAACAAAATGACAAGGATTAAGGATTAAGGACTCGTACTTTGTTTTATTCACGACCAAAAATACCTCAAAAATAATCATAGTGGTGTAAAATTCAAGAATGATCAAAACATGGATACAATCAAAGCTAGTATCCGGAATAGATATTTTGGACGAAAAGAAGAAATTCCATTTTTCGGTAAATAGTGTCGTATTTGTGAATAGTGCCGTATACGTGAATAGTATCGTATACGTGAATAGTAACTCCGACACCAAAAGATAGTAATTTCCCAAAAAAACATCATCACGCTTCGTGAATAGTACTCGTGAATAGTAACTCGTGAATAGTAACTCATGAATAGTAACTCATGAATAGTAACTCATGAATAGTAACCCCGACATGAAAAAGTTTCAAATTTGATAAAAAGTTCAGATCAATACTTCGGCATAATGATATTAGAAGAAATAATATCATTTTTAAAAAATAATATCCCTTACCTCGGAAAGACAGCACTTCTAACTGGAATACTGGATATAGGCTATAACTTGAACTTTCACCGTATAGCAATACTCAAAGTATACTCAAAATACTCACAAGAATACGCTCGATAATATAGAGAGAGAAAACTTCAGTTTCTGGTGTGATTTTCAATTCTAACCTAAGCACCTATTTATAGGAAATTGCTTAGAACACCAAAGCAGAAAATTTAATATAATATTATTATATAATATAAATTTCCTACGCCATCCTTAGAAAATCAGATTTCCCAACATATCCCACATGTTCATCTTCTAGAAGAAGTGAAAAAAACGTTTTTGTAATTTAAAATAATTTAAACTTCCAAAAATCAATTATTTCGGAGTTTCGGAACTTCAATAATTCATAATAAATAGTTCTTTTGTCAGAAAATTCGAATCTCGCGAGTTTTTATAGGAAATTCAATTCTGCACAACTTTGCAGAAGGAAGTTTTTCCAAATTCCAAACAGAAATTGACCAAAATTCACAAACGGGCTATTTTACAGGCTATAATCAAATTTCAGTCAATAAATGGGGTCCACCGACATGTTTAACATGTTTTAAACATTTTTGGTAACAAAAATACTCCTCCTCCACATATACTCATATATCCCATATTCATCGTAAAAATATCATCATTATTATATTATTAAAATATAATAATATATTTAAATGAATTATTTTATCATAAAAAGATAAAATATTAATTTTCAACAATTGTCACATTAAAAATTTTCTCCATCTATATCCACATAAAATCAATATTTTCCTCATCATATAAATCAATAATTTAATTATTCACAAATAATATTACAGAATCACAATACTGACAACCAGGCCGTTCCCAGGAAAGAGGGGGCTTTCCAATAAGAATTTCTTCTTATTGGCGCGCAATTAGGTGACCAAACCTCTCCTTAGACAGAACTTTCTAGACATTGCCAATAGTGTTATCAAATAATATTATTCAGATAATATGAATTATTGCTTCGATAATGAAAAATACTGTGTAATGACAATTATTGAAACAACAGCAATATAAAAATATCAACGCAACAGTTATTGAACCAATATAATAAAATACTGAACAATAATTACTGTAACCATTATTGAGTAGTGCCTTCTTACGTAAGAGTCAATAATTGGTGCAATACCGTGTGCTACTGTGCAACAACACGTATTACCGTATTTTAACCACCGGGTATTCCAACAGTGTAAACGGTAACAACTACGCCGTTATTTTTAACAACTTATATTTGTCGTTTTCTTCCTCCAATCGCTTTCTGTTATGGGGCCCACAAAAGACTGCGCCGTCGTACGAATATTCCCCGACAGCAAGAATATTCCACGACCAAACGAATATTCCCCGACAACAATGAATATTTTATATTATTTTGAAATATTTGCGTATTTTACCCACAACTATCCACATTAATCACATCAACCCTTACTATTTCAAAATAATAATTAGAGGAAATTAAATTTCATTTATTAATTATTTGGGGTCTTACAACCTCCCCTCCTTATGAAATTTCGTCCTCGAAATTGACATACGTACCTGGTGTTTCGAAAAGATAAGGATACCTCGCTTTCATTTCCGTTTCCAACTCCCAGGTCATTTCCTTTATAGCATGATTCCTCCACAAAACTTTAACTTGCGGTATGACCTTTGTGCGTAGGACATACTCCTTCCTATCCAAGATCTTGACAGGTACCTCCTCATACGTTAAATCTTCGGCTATCTCGTCCGGTTCTAACTCAATGATATGGTTCGGGTCTTTCACATATTTACGAAGCACAGATATATGAAAAACATTATGAACACGAGACATACTTGGAGGTAACGCGAGTCTATAGGCTACATTACCTACTCGGTCAAGAATTTGAAATGGACCAATAAATCGTGGATTGAGCTTTCCTCTCTTCCCGAATCTTGTAACTCCCTTCCATGGGGCAACACGCAACAATACATGATCCCCAATACTGAATTCCACGTCCTTTCGATGAAGATCCGCATAACTCTTTTGTCGATCTTGTGCCGTTTGTATACGTTATCGAATCACTTGGATCTTTTCGGTAGTCATACGTACCAACTCGGGTCCCAACAATGTTGATTCACCCACCTCGTCCCAACATATTGGAGAGCGACACTTTCGTCCATATAATGCTTCAAATGGAGCTACACCTATACTTGCCTGATAACTGTTATTGTATGAAAATTCCACCAATGGTAAATATTTATCCCAACTGCCCTTGAAGTCTAGGACACAGAGTCTTAATAGATCTTCAAGAGTTTGAATAGTCCTCTCTGATTGTCCGTCCGTTTGAGGATGGTATGCCGAACTGAATCGCAAATCCGTGCCCATAGCTTTTTGCAAGCTAACCCAAAATCTTGAAGTGAATCTTGGGTCACGATCCGAAACTATAGATACTGGCATGCCATGCAACCTCACAATCTCATTTACATACATTTGAGCAAGACGTTCAAGGGAATAAGTCTCCCGTATCGGCAAGAAATGAGCAGACTTGGTTAATCTATCAACAATAACCCAAATAGAATTGATGCCTTGAGAAACCGTGGGAAGACCCGTAACGAAATCCATAGTAATATGTTCCCACTTCCATTTCGGAATCTCAAGTGGTTGCAATGGTCCTTTAGGCACTTGATGCTCCGCCTTTACACGTTGACAAGTTAAACATGTTGAGATAAACTTTGCAATCTCTCTCTTCATATTGTTCCACCAAAATGTATGTCGAAGATCACGATACATTTTGGTGCTTCCAGGATGGATTGCAAATGGTGTATTATGTGCCTCCATCATGATCTTGTACTTCAAATCAGAGTCGTTAGGAACACAAAGTCTGGAGTGGACTCGAAGTATTCCCTCTTCATCGATTCTCGCTTCTGGAATAGCACCTTCTTTTACTTTCTTCTTCATATGCATCAACTCCGGATCGGTGGCTTGAGCAACCTTAACTTTTTCTATTAAAGTTGGCTCTATGCGTATACTTGACATCATCACATTTGTTCCTGCATATGATCTTCTACTCAACGCGTCAGCTACCATGTTTGTTTTTCCAGGATGGTATTGAATAGTGTGGTCATAGTCTTTTAATAGCTCGAGCCAACGTCGCTGCCGCATGTTGAGTTCTTTTTGAGTGAAGAAATATTTAAGGCTTTTATGGTCTGAATATATCTCCACTTTCTCCCCATATAGATAGTGCCTCCAGATCTTTAGCGCGAAAACGACTGCTGCCAACTCTAGATCATGAGTAGGATAATTCCTCTCATATTCTTTAAGTTGTCGCGAGGCATAGGCTATGACTTTCCCATGTTGCATGAGAACACATCCTAACCCTTTGCCCGAAGCATCGTTGTAGATAACAAATCCATCCGAACCAGATGGTATTGTTAGAACAGGTGCCGAAATAAGTCTCCTTTTAAGCTCTTGGAAACTCTTCTCGCATTCTTCGCTCCAAACGAATTTTGTATCCTTCCGAGTTAGCTGGGTTAATGGAGTAGCGATTCGAGAAAACCCTTCCACGAATCTCCGATAATAACCAGCTAAGCCAAGAAAGCTACGAACTTCAGTCACCGTCTTCGGTTGCTCCCAACTCTGTATTGCTTCAATCTTCGCCGGGTCAACAGATACTCCATGTTTTGACACCACATGCCCAAGAAATGCTACTTCCTCAAGCCAGAACTCGCATTTCTTTAACTTGGCATATAGCTTGTTTTCACGAAGCCTTTGGAGTACCAGCTTCAAATGGTGCTCATGATCTTCACGGCTTTTGGAATATATGAGGATGTCATCAATAAAGACAACAACAAATTGGTCTAAATAATCCTTGAATACTCGGTTCATCATATCCATGAAAGCCGCAGGAGCATTAGTCAATCCGAAAGACATGACTAAAAATTCATAATGCCCATACCGAGTTCTGAAGGCAGTCTTTGGAATATCCTCAGTTCTAATTTTCAGCTGATGATATCCAGAACGAAGATCGATTTTTGAAAAGAATTGTGCTCCTTGTAACTGGTCAAACAAGTCATCAATACGAGGTAGAGGATACCTATTCTTGATAGTGACATGGTTCAATTCCCGATAGTCAATACAAAGTCGCATACTCCCGTCTTTCTTCTTTACGAATAAAACAGGAGCACCCCAAGGAGATGTACTAGGACGAATGAAACCGATGTCCAACAATTCCTGTAGTTGAACCTTTAACTCCTGAAGTTCAATAGGAGCCATTCGATATGGGGTTTTAGAAATGGGCTTTGTACCAGGTTCAAGATCAATAAAGAATTCAACTTCACGTTCTGGGGGTAGACCGGGAAGTTCTTCAGGAAATACGTCAGGAAAGTCAATAACAACAGGAATATTATTCAATTTTGACGTGTCTTTATTCAAATCCATAACATGGGCTAAGAAAGCTTGACATCCGTTTTTCAATAAATGAATAGCTTTATGATTAGATATGACAGTGATTGATTTTAATGGTTTAGTTGCCTGAATTCGAACAACAGGTTGATTAGGAATATGAAAACTAACAACCTTACGAAAACAATCAATTTTGGCATGATGAGTTGTTAACCAATCAATCCCTAAAATCACATCAAAAGCAAGTATCTTTAAAGAGATAAGGTCAACAGGTAAGGTGATGGTGCCAACTTGAATCAAACAAGATTTATAAACAGTGGATGTGATGAAAGTTTCTCCCAACGGAGTTTCCACAGATAGGTCAAAGTCTAATTTCTCCGGAGTCAAGTTTAAACGTTGAGCACAAGCAGGAGAGATAAATGAATGGGTAGCACCGGTATCAAGTAAGGTATAAACTTCGCAAGAATTTATAAATAGCTTACCCGTGATCACCTCGTTTGGGTTCCTCGTATTTTGACCAGTCACAACAAACGCTCTTCCAGGAACCATTGACTTTGGCTTTTCTGGGACAATCTTTTGAGTCATCGTCCCCGCTGGAATTGGTTTCGCTACCGTACAATCTCGAGCGATATGTCCTTCCTTTCCACAATTATAGCATAACTTGAACTGTTGTGGGCAGTTTGGACTGATATGTCCCTCTTTTCCGCATTTGTAGCATACGACCGGTGGTCGTTCCCCTCCCTTGGAACCAGTTGCTGCTGGTGCTGCCATTTTCACATTGTCGTTGTTGAATCTTCTCTTTTTAAAATCTCCTCTTGACTCGCTTCTTCTATTTTCGTGGCTATAATTACCACCAGAGTGGTTACCATTTTTGTCCGTCTTTTTCTTTCTCCACTGGTTATTGTTGTTTTGCTGACTGCTATCTCCAGTATGATCCTGATTGTGGTACCTCGGTTGACCGTACTCGTTATCTCGCTCCAACAATTGAGCCCTGTTAACAACATCTGAATAGAGAGAAAATTTATGAGAGATGAGATATTGTCGTATGCCGGGTTTCAAACCTCTCAGAAACATCCGCGTCATACGTTCCTCATTCTCCACCAAATGAGGTGCAAACCTGGATAACTCTGCAAACTTTGCCTCGTACTGAGACACCGTCATGTTATTTTGTTCTAATCTGATGAACTCCACTTCCTTCATATGACGAACACTTTCAGGAAAGTATTTGTCATTAAATAGTTTTTGAAACGTCTCCCAAGACATGCTGAGTGCGGCTGGATGGGTACGCTTCACAGACTCCCACCAGTAGTCTGCCTCGCCACGGAACATAAAGGTGGCGAACGGAACCTTCTGCTCCTCCGTGCATCCCAAGACATCGAATATCTTGGTAATTTGCTTGACCCACGTTTCCGCCATGATTGGATCTGGCTTTCCTTTAAATTCTGGAGGTCCCAACTCTTTGAACTGTTTGGCTGTGACAACTCGTGAATTGCTATCATTTCCTCCTGTATTTTGAACACGAGTCTCCCTCGTCTGATTTTGCATGAACTGCAAAAAGCTTCTAAACATTGCGTCGTTCATCGTCTGATCAGTGGTGTTGTTCACAGGAGGAACATTGCCAGCCTGTTGTACGTTCTCCTCGTTGGTAAGTACATGCATCTCCACTGTCTCATTAACTCCACTGTTAACATTCTCGGTTGCCATTCTTAAATACTGCCATAAAACAAGGGTTAATTAAGCAAATCACATATCACATAATATCCCTTTATACTGACCAACTAACAAATAAGCTTAGGTAGGACACACTAGCGAAGGAATTACTCGTCTCTCCCCTCCTAGTTCTATTCCCCGATCTCCGCCAGAGATCATATCCCTAAGCTCTGATACCAACTATGACACCCCCAAAATAGGTATACATCACCCATTCTGAGTTGTCAATACATGGTACAGAAACAACTACAACTTTATTATTACAACATATAAACTATGAGTTTAAATACAGATATTGTCATCTAGACAATATCCACATACAAATAAATCCCCATCATAATTATTGTTACATTATTTTACAAAAATGGTGAGGACTACTAAACAACTCTCCCTAGAACCTTCATTCCATACCCCGACTCGTACTCGCTATATTCTCGCCTCCTGAGAAGAAAAATGGAACAAAAAGGAAAAAGGGTGAGCTCAACTAGCCCAGTAAAGAATATTATGACTAGGATAATATACAACAAATTATCGTTAGTCTTCAACAGGGAAAAATCTGATAGAATACAATAGACAACAAATGTTAAATCAATATTCGCAGCGGAAAATATTAATTCATAGAAGAGTTACGTAGAGAATGAAATCTACTAATATCTATGAATTTAGCAGTCCATCATCAATATTTTTATCCCTGTAACACCAATCAATATATATCTGGAATCATATATTCATCCTTGCACTACAGGCCAAGGACATTCATCAGTTGGTCATGTTCATCTAAACACCTGTTCATCTTTGCACTACGGGCCAAAGATATTCATCAGAAATCATTCATCTTTGCACTACAGGCCAAAGATATTCATCATAAATCATTCATCTTTGCACTACAGGCCAAAGATATTCAATAATATCATCATTTAAGACTGAGGATGATGAAAAAATATTTTTAAAGAAACGAATCCAGTGAAACAAAATGACAAGGATTAAGGATTAAGAACTCGTACTTTGTTTTATTCACGACCAAAAATACCTCAAAAATAATCATAGTGGTGTAAAATTCAAGAATGATCAAAACATGGATACAATCAAAGCTAGTATCCGGAATAGATATTTTGGACGAAAAGAAGAAATTCCATTTTTCGGTAAATAGTGTCGTATTTGTGAATAGTGCCGTATACGTGAATAGTATCGTATACGTGAATAGTAACTCCGACACCAAAAGATAGTAATTTCCCAAAAAAACATCATCACGCTTCGTGAATAGTACTCGTGAATAGTAACTCGTGAATAGTAACTCATGAATAGTAACTCGTGAATAGTAACTCATGAATAGTAACCCCGACATGAAAAAGTTCCAAATTTGATAAAAAGTTCAGATCAATACTTCGGCATAATGATATTAGAAGAAATAATATCATTTTTAAAAAATAATATCCCTTACCTCGGAAAGACAGCACTTCTAACTGGAATACTGGATATAGGCTATAACTTGAACTTTCACCGTATAGCAATACTCAAAGTATACTCAAAATACTCACAAGAATACGCTCGATAATATATAGAGAGAAAACTTCAGTTTCTGGTGTGATTTTCAATTCTAACCTAAGCACCTATTTATAGGAAATTGCTTAGAACACCAAAGCAGAAAATTTAATATAATATTATTATATAATATAAATTTCCTACGCCATCCTTAGAAAATCAGATTTCCCAACATATCCCACATGTTCATCTTCTAGAAGAAGTGAAAAAAACGTTTTTGTAATTTAAAATAATTTAAACTTCCAAAAATCAATTATTTCGGAGTTTCGGAACTTCAATAATTCATAATAAATAGTTCTTTTGTCAGAAAATTCGAATCTCGCGAGTTTTTATAGGAAATTCAATTCTGCACAACTTTGCAGAAGGAAGTTTTTCCAAATTCCAAACAGAAATTGACCAAAATTCACAAACGGGCTATTTTACAGGCTATAATCAAATTTCAGTCAATAAATGGGGTCCACCGACATGTTTAACATGTTTTAAACATTTTTGGTAACAAAAATACTCCTCCTCCACATATACTCATATATCCCATATTCATCGTAAAAATATCATCATTATTATATTATTAAAATATAATAATATATTTAAATGAATTATTTTATCATAAAAAGATAAAATATTAATTTTCAACAATTGTCACATTAAAAATTTTCTCCATCTATATCCACATAAAATCAATATTTTCCTCATCATATAAATCAATAATTTAATTATTCACAAATAATATTACAGAATCACAATACTGACAACCAGGCCGTTCCCAGGAAAGAGGGGGCTTTCCAATAAGAATTTCTTCTTATTGGCGCGCAATTAGGTGACCAAACCTCTCCTTAGACAGAACTTTCTAGACATTGCCAATAGTGTTATCAAATAATATTATTCAGATAATATGAATTATTGCTTCGATAATGAAAAATACTGTGTAATGACAATTATTGAAACAACAGCAATATAAAAATATCAACGCAACAGTTATTGAACCAATATAATAAAATACTGAACAATAATTACTGTAACCATTATTGAGTAGTGCCTTCTTACGTAAGAGTCAATAATTGGTGCAATACCGTGTGCTACTGTGCAACAACACGTATTACCGTATTTTAACCACCGGGTATTCCAACAGTGTAAACGGTAACAACTACGCCGTTATTTTTAACAACTTATATTTGTCGTTTTCTTCCTCCAATCGCTTTCTGTTATGGGGCCCACAAAAGACTGCGCCGTCGTACGAATATTCCCCGACAGCAAGAATATTCCACGACCAAACGAATATTCCCCGACAACAATGAATATTTTATATTATTTTGAAATATTTGCGTATTTTACCCACAACTATCCACATTAATCACATCAACCCTTACTATTTCAAAATAATAATTAGAGGAAATTAAATTTCATTTATTAATTATTTGGGGTCTTACAAAAATCGTTAAGTCAAAGTTGACTTAATGGAAATGATGATGTGGCAGTTGACTTGTCTTAAAAAAAATCTATGTGGCAGTTAGCATGCGACGTGGCAGTGATGATGTGGATATAGATGAAAATTTTGATGAAAAAATGGAAAAAAAATATTTTAAAATATAATAAAAATTTTAAAAATCAGCAAAAAAATAAGAAAATAAATAAATAAAAATAATTATATTTCATAAAAATTAAAAAAAGTAGTTTTTTTTCAATTTTTATTAAAAAAAATTAAAAAGCATTTTTTAATAAAAATAATTGGTTTTTTTTTAAAAAAAAGTAAAACACAATTTTTTTAAAAAATGCATTTTTTTTAATAAAATTATTTTTTTTATAAAATGCAGTTTTTTTTAATAAAAATAAAAAAATACTGTTTTTTAAACTATTTTTTTTAAAATAATGCGGTTTTTTATTAAAATAAAAATGCTGTTATTTTTTATTAAAAAAAATAAACTATTTTTTATAAACTGTTGTTCTTTTATTAAAAAACATTGTTTTTTAAACTGTTTTTTTAAAATAATGTTTTTTATTAAAATAAAAATGCTGTTATTTAATAACACTGTTTTTAATAATAATGCTGTTATTTTTAATAACAGCGCTTTTTTTTTTTAATAAAAAACAACATTTTTTTTATTAAAAAACAGCATTTTTTTATTAAAAAAATGCATTTTTTTATTTTTATTAAAAAAAACTGTATTTTATATAAAAAAAATAATTTTATTAAAAAAAACTGCATTTTTTATTAAAAAAACTTCATTTTGTTTTATTTTTATTAAAAATATTTATTATTTGTCTATGTCCACGTCAGGTGGCCCCAGCCGTACAGCAACACATGCAGATATTTGTCATTTTTTATTATTTGATTTTTGATGTGACATTTGTCTATTTTCTCTCTCCGCTCTCTTTTATATTATAAAATGCAGTTTTTTTTAATAAAAATAAAAAAATACTGTTTTTAAACTGTTTTTTTTAAATAATGCGGTTTTTTATTAAAATAAAAATGCTGTTATTTTTTATTAAAAAAAATAAACTATTTTTTATAAACTGTTGTTCTTTTATTAAAAAAACACTATTTTTTAAACTGTTTTTTTTAAAAAAATGTTTTTTATTAAAATAAAAATGCTGTTATTTAATAACACTGTTTTTAATAATAATGCTGTTATTTTTAATAACTGCGCTTTTTTTAATAAAAAACAGCATTTTTTTATTAAAAAAATGCATTTTTTTATTTTTATTAAAAAAACTGTATTTTATATATAAAAAATAATTTTATTAAAAAAACTGCATTTTGTTTTATTTTTATTAAAAATATTTATTATTTGTCTATGTCCACGTCAGGTTGCCCCAGCCGTATAGCAACACATGCAGATATTTGTCATTTTTTATTATTTAATTTTTGATGTGACATTTGTCTATTTTCTCTCTCCGCTCTCTTTTATATTTAGATAGATATATATATCCTTGTTATGTTCTACTTCTACCAAATAAAGGGAATTATTATTTTCATAATTAAAATAGATAATTTTATTAATTTCGCTCTGCGTGTGTGTGGTAGAACAGATAGATAGAGGGTTTGAAATTTGAATAACTGGAATGAGAGAGAGAGCAGCTGACGTAAACTTGATGTGACATTTGTCTATTTTTTCTCTCCGCTCTGTTTTATATTATAGATAGCAAGGGTGAGCATGAAGGTTGCCCTGCAAGTTTAAATTTATTTAAGGATATATAATGATTAAAAGAATCTAAATAATAAGCTGGCTATAATTCAACAATATAGTTGTGAATTAGCACGAACAAACTTTTGATTGAACAAGTATTAAACATGAACAAATATATTTTGACCGAATGGTAATGAAGGTGATCAGCCTTTCATACCTGACTTATACATGCAATATGTACAAAGTAAAATTCTACAATGGCAATCAACAATGATTATCCATAAGCATATTTCAATGAAACAACTCTAAGTAGAGTTAAGTAAAACTTGCATGAACCGTTGATTACCGCTATGCAATTAATAAGCTTTGTCTGAACCTAATATATAAATAATATCGATATACAAATTAGAATAATATCATCACAGTATTTAAAATAACCTAAACACATTATCACATAATCCTATCCTTCTATAACACATATAAGACTTAAACTCAAGTTAAACTTTTACAGTCTGAGTCGAGTTCGGTACAATTCTTACATCCCGACGGTCTAGTCGGACAATCGTCGAGTTTAAGTTCAATTAAACTCTGTCTAATCACTTTACAATTACCTAAGATAATTTATTAACATTCAAAATATTTTTCGTAAGCTCGTAATAATTTTAAGATAATTATTACTATTTATCATAATTTTTCAATCATTAAAATTGTATTTATATAATATAAATACCACAATATTCAATTATCATTAATATCTATTTATTTTCAATTATTAATGAAATACTTGTTATAATATTATAATATATTTATAATTTCACAAAGTATATTTAATACCTTTAAACAATTAAATTCATTATCCGATAATTGTGTTTAATATTAAAATATTAATATTAAATTCATTTTTTATATGATTTTTAAATCATTAATTCTATTTTTCCATAATTTATTTAATACATTTAGTAAATAAATTAATTATCATTAATATTAATTAATTAATGAAATTCCTCACAAAAAATTAAAAGTCACTTAAAATAACTTTAAATATTTTCTTATACCATAATATAATTTCTCATGATTTTTCATGTATTAAAATCATTTTTAAATAATTTATTTAATATTATAAGTAAATACATTAAATACCATTTATAATCCAAAAATATTAAATATTTATGAAATATACTCAAAATAATTAAAAACTAATTTTCGGACATTAAAATAATTTTTAGGAATTTATTTTGTTTTTTATTAATTAAAAACCATGTATTTCGATTTATTAATTAAAATAATTAATATTCAAAAAATAATTATTAATAAAGGGCCTTATAGCGACAGACCCGTCGCTATAGGTGTTCTTAGCCTGCTCTTCATCAAACCCAGAAACGCATGTCTGACATCAAAGGGGCTTGGTTTGTCCATCATTTGATCTTAGCTATTAGTGTTTTCTAGACAGTCTATGGCATCAAATATATAGTACATATGTAATACTACTACTACAAACTGATTTCATGACCAAACAACAACTTAACTGAGAGATTAAAGCCACACTAATAGTATCAGACACTGTTTGTAACGACCTCAAAATTCATACAATTTAATTCTCAACTTTGGTCGTTAATAACACATCTACCTTTTGATTTTACATCATTATTTGATACTAAACATTATAAAATGCGAAATAATTTAAACTTTTCTGTCTTGTTACTTTAATTCCCTGACTCAAAATATTTATCAACTATGTGTCTTTGAATCAATCTTATTTTATGATTCACTTGATCACTGTTATCATATAGAATTTTACATTTCAATTCGATAACCTTTACATATTAAATAACTCTAACTTTAGCTTTACAACTCAATATAAAACTATACATCATAAAACATTTAATACATCTCATGAGTCTTAATCATGGTTTAAGGAAATGACAACTTTAGCTAAAATATAAATCTTCGTATATTATTCCTGATCCACTTCATTCAAGTAACACATAGTGTCATCTTCAATCCTTAACCTGCAAAAATGGTTATTTGCAAGGTTAAGCTCGACAGCCCAGCAAAATCTAACAGTTTTCATGCATCACGAAGCGCATAGTAACATGCTCAACATATATCTCATAAATATTGGACTAACATAACATAAATGTTACAATTCATATAACAAGTATAAAGATTGAGTTCCTTACTCAATCAGCATGCTTTACTTAATCAACGCAGTCATAAGTTGACTTTAACATTTCATACATTCAACATAAATATAACACATCATGCTCTTCGCAATAAAGATTTAAAACAATTAAATTCACATAGCAAATAAGAACTGAAAGACTTGCCCGATTAGTTGCTTACCAACTACAACTTACTGCTTTGTGTTTATCCTACAATAGTTTAGAAGTTCATATATACAGGCATCAGTTACATATACACAATGAAATCAATTAGATTGCATTGACTCTTCATCGTATCCTTTTATTTCAAAACATTTCCTTCTAATCGTCACTCGATGTTCAATCTAGTATTTAAGTCTTGTTACGACATCTCTTTGTTCAATCAATTTAATTACATTAAAAATTCCTTTTCCTTCTCATTATATTCCACTTTATTTGACACTTGACATTCAGTTAAGTCTTTAACCTTGCCTTTATATCACCTTATACATATAATGGTTGTTAATATTATTTTAGTTAACCTTCGTCTCATATTTCTTTATACTTCTCTTTTAGTCGACACTTAGCATTTGGTTAAGTCGTCATAGTTTGATATTACATTATATTAATGTATTATATTTATTAAAGTTAATTAAATCATCTTCCATCTCATGAAGAATTGAATAACTTAAAGGTTGTGGTATGAGAGAATAATAATATTTATAATATATACTAATCCCAAGAAATTTATATTATACTTCTCAATTAATTAATTTCATAACCTAATTAAAGAAAGTCTAATTGGGTTAATAATTTAAATGTGCATGAGTAAGGATTTATGTTGAAATTGAGGAAATGAAAACTCTAACTAAATAATTAGGGAATGGTAATATTAAAAGAATTGGACCTAATCTATTTACATTGCCCAAATACTTTTATTGGAAAGCCCAAAAAATTAATTTAGGGGAGCCCAAAAGATTATTGGGTGGCCCAATTTAAAAACCAATGAAGGAGGGGCACTTTAGACTTTTGATATACTAGATATAACACAAAAAAACAAAAGCAACCTTGGTAGATATAAGGCCATATGGCCGGTTTTATTTTTAAGAAGCAAAAGAGGCCACATAGTGGGCTAATGAGAAGAAGAAGAAGTGGACACATGGTTGGCAAAAAAAGAAGAGAAAAAGGAGTGGACAATAATTGGCCAACAATTTGTTCTTTCTTGTAAGTAATCTCTTGGCAATTAAGAGAGAGAGAGAACTAGTGGAGAAGTGGAAGGCCACATGGCCGGATGACTCATGGAGGAGAAAAGGATGATGAAGCTAGACAATTATAATATATCTATATCTAATAAAAAGTCTTATCTTATTTTCTCTTTCATCTATTATTCTTCTTATTTTCTCTTCCATCTCTTTTCCTTACCAAAAAGAAAACCAAGAGGGAGAGAGAGAGAAGCAAATTCGGCAGCCCCTAGAGGTAAAAGAGAGAGTTTTTTTATAAGTTCATCAAAGCTCCATAATCAAACAATGAAGAATAAGAAGAAGGAGAGCATGGTAATCAAAGGTATAAATACCTTTTTGTTTATGTAATTTTTGTTTATTGTAAATCAAACCTTGTATCTATATTTCTAAACTCTAAAACCATGAATATACATGTTATTGAGTGTTTCATGTTTAGATATGCCCATATTGGGTGTTGTTTTAGTTGGAAATCAAAAATAAAGAAAAGTAATTTTTCTAGTTTATGAGCCCTAACAATTTCTATGTACTTTAGATTTCAACCGTTTTTGATCTACACCTTATTTTTGTGATCCGTCAAAGAGAGGTGCTAGATATGTAAGTTATCTACTAAACCCAAGTGGTATTACTCAAAAATGTTGAGTATACAGTCCGTAGTGACTTATTTAGCAAAAATAGTTTTGTGTCTTTTAAGGAAAAACTGATTGTTTTTGGACAGTCAAGAGTACGGGCAGTTTAGTCATTTTTCGGACATTTAAAATTTTTGGAAACATTTGAGAGGATAATATGATAAGTTTTCTAACATCTCCAAGTAGAATCACGGAAAAAGGAGTTGTACATTTCCGTATGGAAAATGTTTAACATAGCACGAAAAACTTCAAAAACGACAATTTGCTAATGCGAAGGACTTTCCAGGTGCAGTTTCGGCAACTTAAATTGTCAGAAAATTCCGGCCTTTTACGAGATGAAAATATATGGTATAAAGTACCTCCTGTCCAAAAATGAGCTCATTCTAACTTAAAATGACCAAGGTATGACCATTTCAATTTTTGTGATTTTTCGACGAAAATTTTTATAACCGGAGTTCTACAACTCCGATGGCCACAAAATTTAAACAGGAGTGTCACGTTAACACGTATAAGATTGTCTCAACAGATGAGAATTTCTAGAGTTGAGCATGATAGGGCTAATTTCTTAAGCTACGCACTAAAAATGATTTTTGAAAGATAATAAAAGAAGTTGAAAAATTATGAAAAAATACTTTTTGTGTATGATTTATATCTATATGTGTTTGGACAAAGGATAAAAAAATAATAAGCTAATTTGGTATTTTCTTGAAGAGGATATGGAATCCAGCTTGCTGGATTGAAAAATAGTTCACTGTTTTGAAAATGTGTTGAATCCAGCGTGCTGGATTGCAATATAGTTACTGGATTTGATATCAGTTTGCTGGATTGCAGTTTGGTTTGCTGGATTGGCCATCTAGATACTGGATTTGGAATCCAACTTGCTAGATTTCAAATCTTGGTTGCTGGATAGGTATTTGACTTATAATATATGAAATTAAAGTATTTAAATCATATAACTATGATAGTAATGATTGAAAAATCATAATAAATAATAATAATTATTTTAAAATTATTACAAACTTACGAAAAATATTTCGACTGTTAATAAATTATCTGAGATAATGTTTAAGTGTTTAAACAGAGTTTTATTGAACTTAAACACGAAATTTTGTCCGACTAGACCGTCAGGATGTCATAATTATGTCGGATTCAAGTTAGAATGAAATAGTTTGATTTATTACCGAATTTTATGTGTGTTATAGACTGATAGGGTTATGTGTTATGTGTTTAGGTTATTCTATGTATATCTATATAAATATAATAGTATTATATTGTCATGATATTAATCTAATATTGGAGATCAATATTACTAATATTAGGTCTTCAGATAAAGAGATATAAATTTCGTAAAGGTAATCAACGATTCAGGCAAGTTTGTTTTTACTTAACTCTACTAAGAGTGTTTCATTCGAATAAGCTTATGGTTAATCATTGCAGGTTGCATGAATTGTACTCTATACATATTGCATGTATAAGTCAGGTATGAAAAGCTGATCACCTTTATTACCAGTTGGTTCAGATATATTTGTTCATGTGTAATACTTGTTCAGTCATAAATTTGTTCCTGCTAGTTCATAATTATATTGTTGAATTATAGCCAGCTTATTATTCAGATTCTTTCAATCATGATATATCGTTAAATTATTGAAACTAAACTTGCTGGGCAACTTTCATGCTCACCCTTTTTATATCATGATAAAACATTGCAGATTAAGGCAAATGCGTCGGATATAAGGAAAGGTTAAAGACAGTGCCAGCTTAAAGTTAATGAGCGCGATTAGTTTTGTAATAATACTAGTAATTGCCCGTGCCTGAAGGCACGGATTAAAAATAATTAGATTAAAATTCAGAAAATACTACATTATGTAAAGACTCTTTGTAACCTAAAATAAATTGCTATCAGACAAAACAATTATCATAATTAACCATACAACCACAATAATTAATACATACTAAATCATCAACACATATTCAACCATCAAAACATCAAGCTAGTCGTTACTAATTTTAAGAAATTTCGACAGATTTTTCTTTAAAAATAGATATCCAGAAAAATCTAAACATGTATACAAACAATCACCATTCCATACCACCAAAACAATCACCATTCCATACCAAAAAAATATACACATGTATCCTATAGAGAAACAACTTCGTATTCTTTACAGATTACACCAAGTATCCTTCAATGTATACATTAAAATATTTGAAATATAAAACATAAGACCCCTTACTTTAGACTAATTAGCAAATTTGACCCTCCTATTTGTCATATTTTTGCTAAAGTGTTCCTTATATTTTTTTTGGCACATCTGTTCCTCAAATATGCATTAGTTGTGCAAAAATGTTCCTTCTTTATTTTTGGTCAATTTTTGTTAGTCAAATATTTTCCCAAACTTTTATTATTTTCATTTATATATCCACTAAATATATATATGTATATTATCATTTTCATTTAACTTGATCAAATTAATCAAATTATGAACTTGTGCGATAAATAAAATAAATATTAAAAAATAATTTTTCGTAATATACATTAAAACATAATTTTTTCTAATATAAAAATAAAATTGTAATACTCATAAAAAGTGCAAATTAACACACAATTTTTTTTTCCTAAATATTAAAATTTACATAAAACAAACTTAAAAAAAATTTATTACGAAACAAATCTTATATATCATATAAAAAAATATTAAAAATTATGTTAATTATCACATCTAGTATTTTAACTTTAGATATCAAATCATGCCAACAATTAACCAATTTTTTAATTTGTTAACATTTGTTCTATGATAAAGAAAAATTAAAAATTAAAAAAAAGAAAAAAGAAAAAGAATATATTTAATTTTTTGATTTTTTAACCATTGATGTTTTTTTTAAAGAATACATTTTAAAATATGCATACTATAAAAAATTATTACAATTTAAAATAAAATATTAATTAAGTAAATGGGGGAAGAGGGGAAGAGAGACACAAAGAGGAGAAAGGAGAGGAAAAAAAGGAGGGGAGGAATAAGAGGAGAGAGAAAGAGAGAAAATAAGATTCAAAATGGACCGTTGGATGTTGAAGCCTTAATTGATTTGAGAGCGTCGGATGTTGAAGCCTTCATTGGTTTGCGAGCCACTCTATTTTATTATATAGATAGTTTGATAATGATGTTATGTGTTAGATAGTTATGAATTGTGTACAAGTTAAGGTTACTCGATCTTGGGGAATGGTGTGTAATGTATTTCATAAACAATTTATGTTTATATCTTCCGCAAATAGTAATAGTGTTAGAATGATCTAACCGGATCCGCGGTGATTCGGGACCTCGAATTCTGGGCCTTCACAATCTCACATAGAAATATAGTGCGAGTGGTTTTATTGATGATTACATGGTGTCTATTGTATATGGATGTTATGTAAGTAGGTCATGATACATTGAAAAATGGATATGTCTACATTAGTTCTCTTGGCTACTTTTCTGTGATACGTGAACAATCTTGCATGATGGTTGTAATTAGATGTATTTTTAAATGAAGTTAGGATCCCATTATCTCTAGATTTGATTTATTCCAATATTTTTTTTTAGGTATTATTTGCATTTAGAATAATTCACAAGTATAAGCATTAGTTTAAACATATAAAAATAGTGATTTAGTTGATGCGTAATAGTTTAATTTAAACAACTTTCTTCGTGGATCGATACTCGACTTACTCTATACTGCTTGTTGACACGTGTATTCTTGCATAAGTTAGAGTTCTTTTGTTAGAACTAAAAAGAGGCAACAGTGACCCTCCCTCAAAATCCCCATGATTCTTCCTTCTCAAACAAATCTCCGTGTTTTCCTCTTCTCACACTCTTTTTTCTCTCTTGGCTTTAGGTTATACGCATAAAACAAATGATATGGCTTTCTCCCATGTTCATCAGTTACAACAAATAATACGCCTGCGTCTGTTACAATAAGCCAAAGGCCACAAGGCCTTGTTTGGCTACACACAATTTCCCTTATTCTAATTTATTTTGATAAGATTATATTATATAGTTTTGATTTGTCACACATGTAACCAATTTACATAACATACAATAATAATTATAATAATTACAATTTTTATTACAATTCCTCTGTTGATTAATAAATAATCACATATCTAATTTAAATAATAAATCAGACTTAAACAACGCTTTATTTAATTTACTTATTTTCTTTCATATTAAGCAACTCATTTAATTTAATTAATTCATTAAATTAAATCTTTCAAATAAAAATTACCATTATTCAATTTCATTACGAAATTAATGCTCCGTAATTCATCAATTATTTATTTATCTCAATAAATAAATTAATTAGAATATTTATTTAATTCAATAAATATTTAAATTTAATTACAAAATTCAATTAATTCCTTCAATAGTAAGCTTAACTATTAAACCTCACTTTCCCAATATATGAATATATATTTCTCTTCACACCAGATCATATATTTCAACATATATAGCACGCAAATGTACATACTCAAACTAAAAATATCTCATAATAAGAATTTTAATTATTAAATTCTTATTTTAATAACATTTAAAAATTCGGGTTGTCACATCCTTCCCCCTTATAAGGATTCCGTCCTCGGAATCACAGAAACCCTACCTTACTCAGGTTTTCCTCAAATCTATTCATTGAATAACTTCAACACATTATCTTAATATAAGTTTTATATTTCTTACTCCCACCATTCTTGATAATAAATTCTTGTAAGTTTTATTTCATAACCTTTACTTAGACTCAATTATATTTGAGTATTACATATTCTTTGACCCATTCATTATCTTTCTCTAAGGATTATTATCATATACTATATGATCAAACTCTCGGGACATTACATTTACCCATTCTTCTAAGAATTTCGTCCTCGAAATTTTGACTTACTAATATTCATTCCTTCCATTTATGAAAATAGATTTTATGTTAATATCTATTTATTCATTAGGTTCTACAACCAAATTATTTCTCTAAAGATCTTTCTAAGACCATCATATTCATCACCTTTTCCTCTTCTAAGAGTTTAAATTTCTCTTCTTTCTGGAATTTCATTTCTTTGTTTAAATTATTATGTTTTGCTTAATTTTCTAATCCTTTCCACTTTCACCATTCAGAATAATAAGAATCCTCCAAAATTGCTTAATAATTGGGAAGCGATATGAATAGCAGAAATTTAAAAGATTCCAAATCACGCTGAGGGGTCATATGACCTTGAACTGTGTCCCTAGGTTATCAAGTATCTCAACTTGAACCTTTAACAGTCATAAGACTATACGGACCTTGAACTCTTCTCCAGGTTTAACAGTGCATCACCACTATAAACCATCTTTAACAGAATGTTTAACAATCACACAGACTGAAAACACTCTCTGCAAGTACTCTAGGTGATCAGCCTATCGTACCCCTACGTCGTGCACAACATATTATATCTTAACATTGTAACGAATATATGCATTACTTTCGGAACCATTGTCTCCAATAACATGTCTCCTTCTTACAGGGTTGTTCACCTCAGCTTTTCAACATCTGAATCCGCACCAAAACAATTTGTTTTGGCATAACTTTTTAATAAACGCTTGAATTTCATGAACATCTTTCAATAATCGTCTAGCTGAATCAAATAGCTTAGACTTCTACAACAATTCGAATATCAATCGAAATATGCATACACACACACATATACATATATATATATATATATATATATATATATATATATATATATATTCTCATATCTTAAAGAAATCTCAAAAATCTTTTATGACGTCATGATACCGCACTGTATTTACAGTCCGTTTGAGGATTTCGTCATTTTGTCACTTGTCATACTACATCATACCATAGTGGGTTGACGATCTCATGAGTCTTAATCATGGTTTAAGGAAATTTCAACTTTAGCTAAAATATAAATCTTCGTATATTATTTCTGATCCACTTCATTCAAGTAGCACATAGTGTCATCTTTAATCCTTAACCTGCAAAAATTGTTATTTGTAAGGTTGAGCTCGACAGCCCAGCAATATCTAACTGTTTTCATGCATCACGTAGCACATAGTAACATGCTCAACATATATCTCATAAACATTGGACTAACATAACATACATGTTACAGTTCATATAACAAGTATAAAGATTGAGTTCCTTATTCAATCAACATGCTTTACTTAATCGATGTAGTCATAAGTTGGCTTTAACATTTCATGCATTCAACATAAATATAACACATTTGCTCTTTGCAATAAAGATTTAAAACAATTAAATTCACATAGCATATAGGAACTGAAAGACTTGTCTGATTCGTTGCTTACCAACTACAGCTTACTGCTTTGCATTTATCCTACAATAGTTTAGAAGTTCATATATACAAGCATCAATTACATATACACAATGAAATCAATTAGATTGCATTGAATCTTCATCTTATCCTTTTATTTCAAAACATTTCCTTCTAATCGTCACTCGATGTTCAATCAAGTATTTAAGTCTTGTTACGACATCTCTTTGTTCAATCAGTGTAATTACATTAAAAATTGCTTTTCCTTCTCATTAAATTCCACTTTAATTGACATTTGACATTCAGTTAAGTCTTTAACCTTGCCTTTATATCACCTTAGACATATAATGGTTGTTAATATTATTTTAGTTAACCTTCGTCTCGTATTTCTTTATACTTCTCTTTTAGTCGACACTTAGCATTTGGTTAAGTCGTCATAGTTTAATATTACATTATATTAATGTATTATCTTCATTAAAGTTAATTAAATCAACTTCCATCTCATGCTTTTAAATTACTTCATTCAAATGGTTACAAACATTTAGTCAAGTTCTTACAATCTTGCATCTACATCCTTTTAGATGTATATTAAGTTGGTTAAATTAATTAACTTAACCTTTCTATCATTATTTAATTTTTATATTATACTTTCAAGTTATTTCTAATAATTGATACTTAACATGTGGTTAAGTTCTTCACTTATGTCTCTATATCATTATCTTGTATGCTAAACTAGATTCGACATTTGGTTGACCATCCTCAAATAGACAAACTTCTCTGCCTAGGCTCAGGGCACGGCGCAGCTGCGCTGCCCCAAGCCTCAGCACCGGCGCAACTGCACTGGTGCAGATTTACAAAAGACCAACGGCGTAGCTGCGCCGTTTCTAGCTGTGGTACCGGCGCAGCTGCGCCGGACACAGACATAAACTGCAGCAGCTCTGCTTCAGGCCTGACTCCCAAAATCAACCCAATTCCTACAGAAATTCATGAAACTTAAAATCTAAACTTATGTAATAACATCAATAAACATGCTATACACCATTCCAAATATGTAAACAATACATATACACATATTTGAAGAATCAAAACCTTAATTTTCCAAATTTCTTCATTTTTTACAGTTTTAGCGAATTCGATCGCAATGACTTTGTTTCTTAACCAATTGAGACAATTTAAACTATGTTGTTTTCGTTTCTTCACGTACTAACATAATCTATCACCAATTCGCAGATTACAACATCTATTGACCATGAAATTTTGTACTTTCTAACCCATATTCTATAACATAAACACTGTTAGTTGAAATCTTTTACTACAACCCAACTCTCACGAATTTGATCATCAAATTGCCCTCACAAACGACGATTAATAGATTATAACACCATATATATATATATATATATATATATATATATATATATATATATATATATATATATATATATATATATCCAACATAATTTAACCATTTACAAAGAGTGGTCATGGAAACTCAAAACCACACATTATAAGTAAAATATACATTTAAAACCCTAGTTGTAGGCTAGCAAGAGATGGTGACCCTGAAAGTATTATGCACACAAGCCAATCATGTTTGATGATAAAGCATATACTTTGTAATAATCTTATTCATTTATTAATAAAAAGTATTAATTTATTAAAGGCTTTTAATTATCAACATGATGTTGTTTTATAATATATGATAAACAAGTAGTTTTAACCAATGCTTTTAGAATAATGATGATGATCATTCTAATGATATCTAAATTCTTAAAAAGATTAAAACTAAAATAGTTCTCAATCGTTGGATTACTAAATTGGGGATTAGTGAATCCGGATAGATTGGTACATACTTTGCTTGCTCATTGGATGAGGTTGATTGATCTCATGATCATTTGTGTGGAGACACTAAAGAAAGTATGTAGGTGCTTATTAGAGAATAAGTTCACTGAACGTGGCTCGCTAAGGAATACCTAATAGAGTTTTACTTGGCTTTCAATAAGAATTCATGTGGTTATAGTAGTACAAGTGATACTTGGACTTGAAATCATCTTGTGTATGATGAGTTATACTTTGACTTATTCCTTAAGACCATTAGGGTATATCAAAGGGTATGCTTGTGTATAATAAGTTGTACATGGAGATAATGTATGATCAATAAAGAATCTACCACTTCTAGTAAAAGAAGAGAAATGTCCTATGTGATTCGATATATGAAAACCCAGTAGTCCTTGGCCAAGGCAGAATGAAATTAGAAATGAGTTTCTAATTTGTATTGTTTGAAGTTGTGCATTCAAGAGTCAAAATACATATAATTAAATAAAATAAGACTTGACAGTAATTCCATGTCTTATATTTAATTGGGACATTGTATGGTTGAAGGATTGAATTGTACGGTAACTATTACTCAAAGGTCATTTTATGATTAATGTTAAAATCTATATTATCTGGAAAGTCATTAATCGATAGGGAAGCTTATCCCTATTGTAGAATAAATATTATTTATTTAAATAAATTAATTGTTTAATTTATTTATTTAAATAAGATTAGAATTGTTCTAATTAATTTATTCACATTTGGTTTAATATGGAGAACCTAAAGGGTCACACCATAAAAGAAAAAATAATTATTTAAGAAGTTAATGACATAATCGTAATAAAATATTAAGTGTATTTAATTTAATCTATGGTGATAAAATAAATTAAATAGCTTAATATTTATTATTTAATATTTTGGAAATATTAAATATATAGATTAATAAGAGGAGTCTTATTAATATTATTTGAATTATTATTATTTTAAAATCTAAAGAGTTGGAAATTAATTTAATATTAGTACTTTCATTTATTCCTAATAAGATTAGGAGACTAATTAATTAAAGGATTTTAATTAATTAAAATAAAACCCAATTCCTTAATTGTTAAGGAAGGTTGCCCACATCTATAAATAAGAGGAGTCTTATTATGGGTGTAAGAGTTGTTGTCGACTTTTTCACAACAGACGTTATTCCAATTATTGGAGAGTACGCTCCTTTTCTATGAGAGATAGAAAAACAAGGATTTAGCCAACCACCCATCTTCTTGAATCTTTCTTCTTCCTTGGTGTATCACCTCTAGAGGCCAAACACTTGGGTCGCGTACGTTGATCAAAGGAAGGAACAAAACTCGGCGGATTCAAGTTGAACACGAAAAGATTTGGAGGTGAACTTGTACCTGAGGAAGTTCGAATCTTCAAGGGTATGGTTTAACAGTATTAAACTGATAAAATAAAATAAACATCAAGTTTAACTGCAGCAGAATCAGCAATCCATTAAAAGAGTCAAATAGAAAATAAAATCTACTATCTTTTATTATTTAAAAGGTTTTTCATCATAGCTATAGTTGAGACTCAGCTTAATAAATATTCCACATCATCGAATCACCCCTGCACTACGGCCAATGATATTCTTTAGTATCACGACCACAATTATTCATGCACTACGCCCAAGAATATTTGTGTATTCATTAATGGTCATGATCATGCCAACAACTGTCCATCAATGCACTACGGTAAATGAGACTTTTACCACATCATTTCTAACATTACGGTCATGATTACACCGAATAATCCCTGGTCATAATCTTACCAAGTCCATCTATGCACTACAGGCCACAGATGACTTTCAAAAATATAAATAAGAGGATGACGACAATGATATAAGAATTCAATAATTATTTTATCCAGGAATTATTAACGTCCAAATTGTCAACACTATACTGTTTTGTGGTGTAAAATTCAAGAATGCTCAAAAGATAATTTCCATAAAAAGATACTGGATGAAGCGCAAATATCAAGGATATTCCACTAATTTCATGGAGTATAGAAGTCAAAGTTTTATCCAACTGAGTAATACCGAATACAATAACAAAAGATATCACCATGCATGTTATAGAGACCGCACAAACAGGTTATTCCCGCAAAATAATAATAACGGAACCAGGTCAGGTGAAATTCAAACCGACAAGATGTTCAAACAGAATAATAAATGCGGAATAGTAAATGATGGAACCAGGTCCGGCGTATAGCACAGACAGGATATTCCGAAAGAATAATAAAGACGGAATAATAAAAATGGAACCAGGTCCGGCGTATAGCACAGACAGGATATTCCGACAGAATAATAAAGACAGAATAATAGAAGAATGTCACCAAGTATAGGGTAGACCGCGTATACAGGTTATTCTAACAGAATAATAAGAAATGGAATAACAATAGTTCTCTTCATGAATAAGAAAGAATAACACCCCTTACGGGTACAACAAATAATATTCCATACCTTAGAAGAACTGGATATAAGTGAAGTAGCAAAATACTTTTCTTCTTTCTCTCTAGAGTTTCAGTGAATTCGTAAGAAATAATGAAGGAATGAGCTTTGTATTTATAGAAAAACTGAGGGTGGCTCTTGGTCTTAACGAAGGGTCAAAATGACTCTTGGTAATACTAAAGAGACAACTACTATTTGTGAAGGGGTAATTAACCCTTGGAGCACCGAAAAGGCAGTTAACTCTTAGTAATATTGAAGGGACAACTACTATTGACTAGGTAACTACTATTGACGAAGGTAATTACTATTTATGAAGGTAAATACTATTTACGAAGGTAATTACTATTTACGAAAGTAATTACTATTTACGAAGGTAATTACTATTTACGAAGGTAATTACTATTTACGAAAGTAATTACTATTTACAAAAGTAATTACTATTTACGAAGGTAATTACTATTTACGAACGTAATTACTATTTACAAAAGTAATTACTATTTACAAAAGAGACTCTTAGATGATGACATATGGCCTCCCATAAATAATTAAACTTATCACCAACGTCTAATAATAGACTCTTTATATACATCAAGGATTGAATAAAAATTACCATAAATCATTTTATTTTTTAATCAACACATAATTAATCTTTCAACAATTATTAATCATTATAACTTGTCGTTTCAATTATTGTTTAAATAATATAACATATTATACAGATGATACTGTGACAATAATTGAATCAATAATATAAGAGATATGATGCAGCAATTACTGTAGCAATAATTGAGTATAGCTGAGTGACTTCTCACGTAAGCATCAATAATCAATACCGTGTGCTACTATGCAACCACGCGTATTACTGTACTTTTACTACCGAGTAGTTCAACAGTTTTAACGGTAACACCTCCGCCGTTATTTTCATAAAGTATTTTTGTCGTTTTCTCAATCCGACAATAATTCAGTTGTGGGGTCCACCAATGATTGTGTCCTCGTACGAATATTCCTCGACAAAAAGAATATTCCCCGACCAAACGAATATTTTATAACAACTTGCGTACTTTGCAACATTTATAAATATTACCCACAACTATAACATTATATCAAATCCACACCATAATTTTCAAAAATATAATTCGAGAAAATTTAATATTTATTCATAAAATCTGGGGTCTCACAATCTCCCCTCCTTAAGAAATTTCGCCCTCGAAATTTACGTACGTACCTGGTATGCTGAACATGTGAGGATACCATGACTTCACTTCAAACTCTAACTCTTGAGGTATAACATTTGAGCTTCGAATATGATCCTTCTTATCCAAGATGTTAACACATATCTCCTCATACGTTAAATCTTCTACTATCTCGTCCGATTTTAAATTAATAATATGGTTCGGGTCGTCCACATATTTATGTAACATCGATACGAAAAAAAATGTTTTGAACACGCAACATACTTGGCGGTAAAATGAGTCTATAAGCCACAATTCCTACTTGATCAAGGATTTCAAATGGGCCAATAAAATCGAGCGTTTAGACTTCCTCTATTCGTCAATTCTTGCTTCTAGAATAACGCCCTCTTGAACCTTCTTAATTCTTCACATTCATCAGCTCCGAGTGTGTAGCTTGAGCGGCTTTAACTTTATCGATTAAAGTCGATTCTACTTATATATTCGTTATCTTCACGTGAGTTCGTATATTCGTACTTGTAACCGCATACGATCTTCTACTCACACGTCAGCTACCATGTTCACTTTCCCACGATAATATTGCATGGTACGATCGTAATCTTCAACAGCTCGAGCCAACATCTTTGGCACGTTATACGTTCGTTTTAGGTGAAGAAAATATTTGAGGGTTTAAGAAATGGGTTTTGTACTGGGGTCAATACAAAATTCGATTTCACGCTCCAGGGTAGGCTAAGAAGTCTTCAAGAATACGTCAGAAAATTTATTAACACTAGAAATATCATTCAAAATTGTGACCCTCATCCAAGACTTGGATAACACTTCACATTGATACCTATCAACTTGTCATCGTCATTCACGACGTCTCCTACGGAAAGTCTGTCTTCGGTGCATTCCACATAAGGAAGTCAACAATGAAAGGACTGGGGCTCTTTATTTATGGCTTGAAATGACAATGATTGACTTTAGTGGTTTGGTTGCTTGAATTCGCATAACAGGTTGGTTAGGAATATGAAAGCTAACAACCTTATGAAAAGCATGATGAGTAGTTAACCAATCTTTTCCAAAAATCACATCAAATGAAAGTATTTTCAAAGAGATAAGATCGACAGGTAACGTGAAAGTGTTGATTTGAACAAGATTTATAAATAGTGGAGGTAACGAAGGTTTCTCTCAACTGAGTTTAAACAGATATATCAAAGTCTAACTTCTCCGGTGTTAACTTCAAACATTGAACACAACTAGGTGTAATAAAAGAGTGAGTAGAATCGGTATCTAACATGGTATAGACTTCGCAAGAGTTTATGACTAACATACCCGTGATAATTTTATTCAGGTTCCTCGTCATGGAAAAAAACGTTCTCTCTTAAACTACCGGCTTTGGCTTACCTGGGACATCCTTTGGTGCCCCCGTCCCAACTGGACTTGATTTCGCTACAGGACAAAAGCGAGCTATGTAACCGTCTTTTCCACAACTAAAACATACCTTGGAAGGCTTTGAACGGTTTGGCCTTATATGTCCCTCCTCTCCGCATCTGTAGCATCTAACTGACGGTCGTTCTCCCCTAGAATTTTTTGCTGGTGTTGGTGCTGCTACCGACGTCTTTCCGTCATCATTAAATCTTCTCTTTATAGATCAGACATCTCTTTCCACAATATCAACACGTCGTGCGGCTTTTACCCACGCATCCTTCATTCTCACTCGTTCAGTTGTTGCTTCTTAGCTGATCCTTGATATTTGAATTCTCAGATTCCAACTTTAATATCTTACATTGTGCCAAAGCGTGATTTTGTTCGAGCGTCACATATCAGGTAACACAATTTTGAATCGTTACATCTCTTTGCTCCACAACCGCCTGTCGTTCTTCAACCTGTTCTTCTGACTCATGAATACGATTTTGTAATTCTAAATTTTGATCATATAATATCTCTAATAAATTCTCCTCAGGTACCTCTTCTTCCTCACTCTCAGCTGCTACCTCTGTAACTAACTCGGGTGCAACTATTAGTTCTTCACGCACCACGTAGATATCTCTAATTTCTTCTTCGTCTGACATCACATTAACTTGGTTAGTGATTAAAGGTGTCTCAATGGTCTCATGTGCTTCATTGCGTATCTTAACATTTTTAGATGCCATTTTCAAATACTGCCACAAAATAAAGGTTAATTGACATGTAACATATTATCCATATACTCTGATCGACCAATTAAATATCAAATAAACTTAGGTAGGTCATACTAGCGAAGGAATTCCCCGTCTCTCCCCTCCTAGTTCTATTCTCACATCTTAGCCATGGATCATATCCCTAAGCTCTGATACCAACTGTGACGCCCCCAAAATTAGGTATACATCACCCATCTTGGGTCGCCAGATACAAGGTACAGAATTCAAATACAACTTACTAATACCACTGTCGTGTACAATACGACAAAATATAACTGTGAGTTTGAATACAAATATTGTCTACTAGAGATCATACAAACTCAAAAGGAGTCCTCAATACAATTATTGTCACACTATTTATCAGAATAGTGAGGACTACTAATACTATTATCTAGTCCATCACTCCGTTCCCCGACTCGTCCCAGCTATATTCTCATTTCCTGAAGAGAACAGTGAAAGAAAGGGTGAGCTCAACTAGCCCAGTAAGAAATATTATGACTAAGATAATGCAGAATAAATTATCATTAGCCTTCAACAGTGTTAAACTGATAAAATAAAATAAACATCAAGTTTAACTGCACCAGAATCAGCAATCCATTAAAAGAGTCAAGTAGAAAATAAAATCTACTATCTTTTATGATTTAAAAGGTTTTTCATCACTGCTATAGTTGAGACTCAGCTTAATAAATATTCCTCATCATCGAATCACCCCTGCACTACGGCCAAGGATATTCTTTAGTATCACGACCACAATTATTCATGCACTACGCCCAAGAATATTTGTGTATTCATTAATGGTCATGATCATGCCAACAACTGTCCATCAATGCACTACGGCAAATGAGGCTTTTACCACATCATTTATAACATTACGGTCATGATTACACCGAATAATCCCTGGTCATAATTATACCAAGTCCATCTATGCACTACAGGCCACAGATGACTTTCAAAAATATAAATAAGAGGATGATGACAATGATATAAGAATTCAATAAAACAAGTTCAAGAATTATTTTATCCAGGAATTATTAACGTCCAAATTGTCAACACTATACTGTTTTGTGGTGTAAAATTCAAGAATGCTCAGAAGATAATTTCCATGAAAAGATACTGGATGAAGCGCAAATATCAAGGATATTCCACTAATTTCATGGAGTATAGAAGTCAAAGTTTTATCCAACTGAGTAATACCGAATACAATAACAAAAGATATCACCATGCATACGATAGAGACCGCACAAACAAGTTATTCCCGCATAATAATAATAACGGAACCAGGTCAGGTGAAATTCACACCGACAGGATGTTCCAACAGAATAATAAATGTGGAATAGTAAATGATGGAACCAGGTCCAGCGTATAGCACAGACAGGATATTCCGACAGAATAATAAAGACGGAATAATAAAAATGGAACCAGGTCCGGCGTATAGCACAGACAGGATATTCCGACAGAATAATAGAAGAATGTCACCAAGTATAGGGTAGACCACGTATACAGGTTATTCCAACAGAATAATAAGAAATGGAATAACAACAGTTCTCTTCATGAATAAGAAAGAATAACACCCCTTACGGGTACAACAAATAATATTTCCTACCTTAGAAGAACTGGATATAAGTGAAGTAGCAGAATAATTTTCTTCTTTCTCTCTAGAGTTTCAGTGAATTCGTAAGAAATAACGAAGGAATGAGCTTTCTATTTATAGAAAAACTGAGGGTGGCTCTTGGTCTTAACGAAGGGTCAAAATGACTCTTGGTAATACTGAAGAGACAACTACTATTTGTGAAGGGGTAATTAACCCTTGGAGCACCGAAAAGGCAGTTAACTCTTGGTAATATTGAAGAGACAACTACTATTGACGAATGTAACTACTATTGACGAAGGTAATTACTATTTACGAAGGTAATTACTATTTACGATAGTAATTACTATTTACGAAGGTAATTACTATTTACGAAGGTAATTACTATTTACGAAAGTAATTACTATTTACAAAAGTAATTACTATTTACGAAGGTAATTACTATTTACGAACGTAATTACTATTTACAAAAGAGACTCTTAGATGATGACATATGCCCCCCCATAAATAATTAAACTTATCACCAACGTCTAATAATAGACTCTTTATATACATCAAGGATTGAATAAAAATTACCATAAATCATTTTATTTTTTAATCAACACATAATTAATCTTTCAACAATTATTAATCATTATAACTTGTCGTCTCAATTATTGTTTAAATAATATAACATATTATACAGATGATACTGTGACAATAATTGAATCAATAATATAAGAGATATGATGCAGCAATTACTGTAGCAATAATTGAGTATAGCTGAGTGACTTCTCACGTAAGCATCAATAATCAATACCGTGTGCTACTATGCAACCACGCGTATTACTGTACTTTTACTACCGAGTAGTTCAACAGTTTTAACGGTAACACATCCGCCGTTATTTTCATAAAGTATTTTTGTCGTTTTCTCAATCCGACAATAATTCAGTTGTGGGGTTCACCAATGATTGTGTCGTCGTACGAATATTCCTCGACAAAAAGAATATTCCCCGACCAAACGAATATTTTATAACAACTTGCGTACTTTGCAACATTTATAAATATTACCCACAACTATAACATTATATCAAATCCACACCATAATTTTCAAAAATATAATTTGAGAAAATTAAATATTTATTCATAAAATCTGGGGTCTCACAATCTCCCCTCCTTAAGAAATTTCGCCCTAGAAATTTACGTACGTACCTGGTATGCTGAACATGTGAGGATACCTTGACTTCACTTCAAATTCTAACTCTTGAGGTATAACATTTGAGCGTCGAATATGATCCTTCTTTTCCAAGATGTTAACACATAAAGAGGGGTGAATGTGACAACCAGAGAATTTGGGCAATTTATTAAAATCTTAAATGATTTATTTAAAGTCAAATAATTGACCTAGACAGAAAATAAGTGTATGTGTTTGACGTTATTAGGATGGAATTTTGAGAATTTCAGAATTTTGTGAAGGATTTAAGTTAATTATTCAAGATTAAGGATTTATGTGATTAAGTTCTGTGAAAATGGTTATGTATGTGTTCTGAATATGGTTAAGGGTCAAGGGTTGACCAAATAAACGATATCTGTAACAAACCCTAATTATATATTAAGAACTTTAACGTTCGGTTAGAAAATCCTAGCGATTAATAAGAAATCCTAGAAATTGGTTCTGCAAACTCTAATGCCAGTTCCGGGAATCCAAAATCCTAATTCGGTGCATGAAACCCTAAATCGGGAACTTAATGGCATAAGTGTAAATAATTATAGAATTAATTAGGGTTAATCTTAACAAATTGAGTACAAAACCCTAATTCCGAATTTGAAACCCAATTTCATTATTAGAAAACCCTAAAACCAGATCTGAAAACCCTAGTTTCAGATTCTGATAAATTGAAGCCCTAATCTGGGAATATAAAGGATAATTATAATGCTTATGTGGTATTAATTATACTACTAAGTAGGGAAAAGCTTAATTAATTAGCAAACCCTAATTTCAAATTTGTAAACCCTAATTTCCAATGTTTGAACCCTAATTGTACAGTGGTGGATTTAATTGCTAAATTAGCAATATTAATTAGGAATTATAAATCCTAATTGTCAAGTTATTAGAAACCATAATCTGATTAGGAAATCTAATTTCTTAATTTAAAAGATTATTTTCTATTCAAAACCATAAATTATGGGTTATAAATTATAATGTACAAATTTGACCCTAAGTGCTAAATTAACAATTTAGAAAATTAGGAAATTATAATATAATTAGGAAGCCCTAATTATAATTTAGAAATCATGATTTTCTATTTTAAAATCTAATTAGAAAATCTTAGAAATCCAATTTGCTAAAGTCTTTAGGGTAAAAACCTAGACCCTAAACTCTAAAATATCCAAACCCTAAACCCTAAGATTTTGCAACAAATGGAAATTCTAGAAATAAATGGAAATGTCCAAAATGCCCTTATTTCACATTTTATATTTGGTAGCTTGCAAATCATGGTAAATTTGTGGTAGGTTACCAACTTTGTTGACTTGTGTGACATTAAATCTCAGCAACTCAGCTCCTTTTGACAGCAAACATCATCCATACATGAATCTAGGCAATATATAAAAGATTGGAGAGAGAGAAAGTTAATAAATGCGCCTCATTTTGCTTGGAAGCTCTCACCAACTCTCTCACTTTTTTAAACCTCCGAAAATCACAAGTAAATAAGTCTTTAGTTAAGCCATAATCAAGTCTTGGCAAGCCAAGATCAGAAATCAAAGATCAAAAATCAAAATCAAGTTAGAAAGAGGTATAAACCCTAATTTCGAAAATCTTATGATTTGTTGTTAGATGTTATAATTGATTGGTTAGATATGTGTAATAAGGTGTCTATTAGTGATCTGGGTTATAAAATCCCATATCCATAACATCAAAGTGCTCGAATCTAGCAATTTTGCAAATCTGGAAATCTTGAAAAATATGGCCTGACAGCAATATCTCAGGACCTTTAGATTCGTTTGTGTTAAGTATTTTGTGTATTTTATGTTATAGGTATGTTCTTTGCCATGTTGTCTATAATCTGAAATTGAAATCAGGATCATAACTTGTCTAGATCTTAAGTTATCTGCAGTCAAACTGCGTTGACCGACGTTAACTGGCCAAGAATCTAGGCAAACCCAGAAACCCAGATTTCTGACAACGTTTTTGAAGCTTTTGATCTTGCTGTGGTTTATGATTTTAGCCAAGTTGTTGTTGTTATATTGTACCCTGGTATGTTATCTACAATCACAAGTTGGTATAACACCTATATCTATCATAGAATCAAAACTGTTGCTGGTCAAAGTGACCTTGACCGTCTGATTTGCCAAATTCTGAAAATACCCAGATTTCCTGAAGAACAATATCTGACCCATACTTTGACCGGAGCATATCTTGTTGATCTGCTGTTGTTAAACTCAGATCTTGTTAGGCAATTGTTCCTTGACATACGGACTACACGTATGGACCATCAAACCCCATAAAACAAGATTAGAACCTATAAGTAATTAAGCTTAAAGTGAGCAACCCGATTCTGTTAAACCTAGAATGTTGAAGAACATCATTGTCAGGTTTTTGGAGAGCTTAGATCTCTCTGATCTGTTGTTGTTTAGCCATGAAAATGGTTATGTAGTTATAGTATTACATAAATACTACAACATGAAATCAATTGCAAGCCTAGAAACGTAAGGAACACTGAATTAAAACCGGTCAAACTTCATACATTGCCCACTGACAAATTTTTTGGGTTGGGCTCAAGAACACCTATAGCGACGGTTATGTCGCTATAGGGCCCTTTAGTGACAGTTTATTTTATATTTTCTGGAAATTAATTAAATAAATAAAAATAAATGGTTTTTAAATATTAAAAAATACATAATAAATTATGAAAAATTATTTTAAAGTCTGAAAAATAGTTTTTAATTATTTTAAGTATATTTCAAAATATTTAATATTTTTAGAATATAAATTGTATTTATTTATTTAATTACAATATTAAATAAATTATTTTAAAATGGTTTTAATTCATGAAAAATCATGAAAAATTATATTATGGTGTTAGAAAATATTTGAAGTTATTTTTAATGACTTTTAATATTTTGGGATGAATTTCATTAATTAATCAATATTAATGATAATTAGTTTATTTAATAGATATATTAAACAAATTATGGAAAATTAGAAATAATGATTTAAAAATCATATAAAAATAATTTAGGTGTTATAAAAATATTTGAAGTTATAAAATATAACTTTTGATATTTTGGCATGAAAATATTAATATCAATTATCGGATAATGGATTTAAGTGTTTAAAAATCATATAATTATGATTTTAAGATATTAAAAATACTTTGATATATTATAATTATATTATAATATAATATAATTATATTATTAAATGAATATAATTATATTATATTATAATATAATTATATTAAATGAATATTAATGATAAAAGAATTATGTGGTATTTAATTCATTTAAATACGTTTTAATGATTGAAAATTCGTGATAAATTGTAATAATTATTTAAAAATTATTACGAGTTTATGAAAATTATTTTGACTGATTAGAAAATTATCTGTGATAATTGTTAAGTGTTTAAGCAAGAGTTTAATTGAACTTAAACTCGAGTGTTGACCGACTAGACCGTCGGGGTGTTAGAATTCTGTCGGTTTCAAGTCAGACTAAAATAATTTGATCTGATACTAAGTTTTATTTGTGTTATAGACTGATAGGGTTATGTGTTATGTGTTTAGGTTATTCTGTGTGTATAAATATAACAGTATTATATTGTGATGATATTATTCTAATATTGGAGATCTATATTATTAATATTAGGTCTTCGGGTAAAGCGTTATAAATTGTGTTATGATAATCAACGGTTCAGGCAAGTTTCTTTGTACTTAACTCTAATAAGTGTGTTTTATTCAAGCTTATGGTTAATCATTGCTGATTGCCACAAAAATTGTATTATGTACATCTTGCATGTCTAAGTCAGTTATAGAAGGCTGATCACCTTCATTACCATTTGGTTCAGAAATGTTTGTTCATGTTTAAAACTTGTTCAGTCAAAAGTTTGTTCGTGCTAGTTCTCAATTATATTGATGAATTATAGCCAGCTTATTATTCATACTCTTTAATCATGATATATCGTTATATTATTGTATTTAAACTTGATGGGCAACTTTCATGTTCACCCTTGCTATATCATGATAAAATATTGCAGATAAGGCGAATGCGTTCGTATACAGGAAAAGATAATGCCTATTCTGGCTTGGGATAAAATGTGCTGGTAGTTTGTAATAGTATACTTTGATAAATATTATTGTGTGATAAATAGTTTATGATTTGTGTATAAGTTAAGGTTATTCGATTTTGGGGAAAATAGTGTGTAATTTAATGTATAAACAATTTATGTTTATATCTTCCGCAAATAGTTATAGAATGATTAGTGTACCGAATCCGCAGTGATTTGGGGCCCGGATTCGGGGATGCTACATATTCCTAATAAGATTAGGAGGCTAATTAATTAAAGAATTTTAAGTAATTAAAATAAAATCCAATTCCTTAATTGTTAAGGAGGGTTTCCCACATCTATAAATAAGAGAAGTCTTATTATGGGTGTAAGAGTTGTTTTCGACTTTTTCACAACAGACGTTATTCCAATTATTGGAGAGTACGCTCCTTTTCTATGAGAGATAGAAAAACTAGGATTTAGCCAACCACCCATCTTCTTGAATCTTTCTTCTTCCTTGGTGGATCACCTCTAGAGGCCAAACACTTGGGTCGCGTACGTTGATCAAAGGAAGGAACAAAACCTGGCGGATTCAAGTTGAGCACGTAAAGATTTGGAGGTGAACTTATACCTGAGGAAGCTCGAATCTTCAAGGGTATGATTCTTGTCTTTATCTTTTCGTTTAATTAATAATTGTGCATAAAGAATGATCCGGATATATGGTTTGTAAAATTTTAAACTGTGATTTTTACACGTTTCTGATTATTTGAGCAATTTGATTGCATCCAAGAATATTACAAACCTAACAGACCCTCCCTCAAAATCCCCACGATTCTTCCTTCTCAAACAAATCTCTGTGTTTCCCTCTTCTCACACTCTTTTTTCTCTCTTGGCTTTAGGTTATACACATAAAACAAATGATATGGCTTTCTCCCACGTTCATCAGTTACAACAAATAACACGTCTACGTCTGTTACAATAAGCCAAAGGCCACAAGGCCTTGTTTGGCTACACACAATTCCCCTCATTCCAATTTATTTTGATAAGATTATATTATATAGTTTTTATTTGTCACACCTGTAACCAATTTACATAACTTACAATAATAATTATAATAATTACAATTTTTATTATAATTCCTATATTGATTAATAAATAATCACATATCTAATTTAAATAATAAATTAGACTTAAACATCGCTTTATTTAATTTACTTATTTTTTTCATATTAAACAACTTATTTAATATAATTAATTCATTAAATTAAATCTTTCAAATAAAAATTACCATTATTCAATTTCATTACTAAATTAATGTACTACAATTCAGCGATTATTTATTTATCTCAATAAATAAATTAATTAGAATATTTATTTAATTCAATAATTATTTAAAATTAATTACAAAATTCATTTAATTCCTTCAATAGTTAACTTAACTATTAAACCTCATTTTCCCAATATATGAATATATATATTTCTCTTTACACCATATCAAATATTTCAACATATATAGCACGTATATGTACATACTCAAACTAAAAACATCTCATAATAAGAATTTTAATTATTAAATTCTTATTTTAATAACTTATAAAAATTCAGGTTGTCACACTGTTCTTCAATTTCTGGGTTTTCCAGAAATTGAAGAATAGTCGAGGTGCCACATTTGAGCCTTTGAATCCTTGATGTCCAGGATTGCTAAGTATATTTTATTGGTTTAGTCATGAATTAAGGATGTCAAAGTACATGTATACGACCTTAAACAAGTTTATCATAAATACATTAAAGAGATCTAGGGCGGTCAAACTCTGACAGAAAACGTGTTATTAAGAAATCTAGGTTTTCCAAATTTCTACAAAAGCTGGTGGTCAACACAGGTTTGACCCATAATAACTTGAATTTTATACATGATTTGGGTATTCTAAGTACTTGTATGCGTAGTTCAGATACCAGTCAACAATTCCATTACACAAACATGACCAAATAACATGTCAGTAGCAATATCAGAAGCCATCAAAAGGTTGTCAGACGCTTCCTGCGAAATTTGGGATGCCCATATTTCAGTTTTCGTGGTCGGTCAACGCCTTTTGACCGCTTGTAACTTTTAATCTACACTTTATTTGGGCTTGATTAAAGTTCTATATATAATTCCTTACAACATACTACACCTACAAACGCTTAAAACACATAAACAATTAACATGAAATGATCTATGAGCCTTGACATTTGGCTGTCAGACCATGTTTTAGGGTTCATAGATAAGTTCTAAAAACTTTAATTTTGAGCATAAAAATGATATGGATCTAAGTTTTAGCAACCCAGATCATCAAATGACACCCTCTAACATAACTTATACCAACAAATTACAACATCTAACATATAACACATGGATTTTTAAGTTTTAGGTTTTAAAGCTTTCCAAGCTTGATCTTTGATTTCTGATCTTTGATCTTGTTCTTGACTTGCTATTAACTGACCAAGGCATTGTTTCTCACCCTCTCTAACACTAAGTTCCGAAAAAATGAAGAGAGAGAAGGTTTAGGTTGGTTTTAAAAAGTAAAGTAAGTTACTTTTCTCTTTTTTTAACTTTGAATCTTGGTTCAATGAATTTGTATAACATAGCTGCTGATTTGTTGAGATTTAGAGTACATTGCTGATATATAGTTGGTCATTAACTCCCCTTTGGCTAGATTTACAATCCAACTAATAAAGAATGCTAAAAAGGTTACTTTATACATTTTGCACATAATTTTAAGGGCATACTTTTAATCTTTTACATACCCAAAGGTTTTAGGTTTTAGGTTTTAACTCTTAGGATTTAGGGTTTAACCCTTAGGGTTTAGGATTTAACCATTTTAGGTTTTAAAAATAAAATTCTATGATTTCCAAATTAGGTTTCCAAAATATATATTTAATATTTTTAAATTATACTAAAATTTACTAATTATAATTCAATCTAAATAATTAGGATTAATATATCCTAATTAAAATTGCTAATTTAGCGATTAGGGTCATAATTAGTCATTAGGGTTTATAACCCACGAATTATGGGTCTAAATAAAAATAATCTTTTTAATTTAGAAATTAGGTTTTCTAATTGGATTATGGTTTCCTAATTACTTATATCTTGAAAATTAGGATTAATGTTTTCTAATTAACATTAAAATTATTAAAGTAACAATTATGTTTTCCCTAATTATAAATTAGGGTTTCTAATCCAGAAATTAGGGTTTTCTAAATTAATTAGGATTATCCACAATTAAGTTATCATTAATAACGTTTACACATTATACTAGTATTTGTATTCCCAAACTAGGGTTTTTAATTTTCAAATTAGGGTTTCGAATTCTCGAAACCGAAATTATGGTGTCAGAACCGTTTTCTAGGGTTTCTGTAACGCCCGAGAAATTTGGATCCTTTGTAAAATATTTGAAAGAATTAAATAATTAATAAAATAATATTATTTGTTATTATATTTGTTAATAAGATGTATGTCGTTCTATAACCTAAAAATGTCGGAACGTCGTAGTATTTGAACCACGTGAATGAATTAAAGTGTTTGAATTTCAAAGACGAAAATAAAGGTTTTCTGAGAAAGTTTACGAAAAACATTATTCACCGTTTATCGTTCGTGAATTATTTTTAAACTTCCGAGAAATGTGTAACGCTAGAATAACGAGGCGAGATGGATTATGTAATAATAATCTAAGTATAGAAAACGTAATAATTCGCATGCGGACTTAATTCAACAAAGCTATGTATTAATTTATAATGGATTAAACTTGTGGATTATGTATGATGTGCAAGTCCATAAGCTTTAAGGGTTAAGCCCAAGTAGTTAATAATGTGAAGCCAAAGGCCAATAAGGCCGCGCTGCAGCGCCGAGTCTGAGTTTTTGAACAATAAGTGGTGACGCCGCAGTGCGGCACCAAGTGCAATAGCCGGCGCTGCAGCGCCAGCTTCATAACCTAGATAATGAAGAAATGTTTACATGTTAAGCATGAAGAGTATTTGATAACCAATTAAATGAGGATCATAAAGAAACATTGTTAAGTTATATTAAACCTTAAGTATACACACTTAGGGATAAGATTAAGTCAATTACTTATGAACATGAGAATGACGTAATGGAAAGCCGGAATCTATAATAACAAATTTAATACGTTTTTAGATTGAGCAGAAGGGTAAGATTCTTTATGAACCATGTGTGATCATTCATGACCTAATGTTCTATGTTATGCTATCATCTAATGTAGAGACCTTAAAGTCGTAAAGTGCACGTGTTATAAACTGTAGCTGATGCTAAAGGAAAGTACTCTAACCCTTGTTCTGGTTCGATCTAAACAAGTCTTTGTGATTCATGTATTCTTCGCATGAGTTAGTATTTTAGGAAGTCAAAGCCAATCCTTTCGGCTAGACGTATGCTATGTTATTCTATCAAGTGTTGATAAGGATTTACCAAACTAATATTGTTGTGGTTTTCAAAAGTAGACTGAATATGCTAAACTATTTTGTCGTTAAACGACAGGCATGTAAGGTTGCCACAACTTAAACTTATACACGTTTAATGAATGTAGTGTTGATCAACATAGATTACTATAGGCTGATCACCTAGATGTGCTCGTACGCTATGTCGGACTTACAGACTTCGTGATGGGATGTCCTTTTCAAAGTACTTATGAAATGCTTACGGTCTTGAACCAGAATTGATGTTTTACTGAATATTGTTGTTGTAAAACGTTTTGAATGAAAAGAAGTGTTATTTTGAATTATCGATAGTACTTCGTAACTACTGTCCAGTTATTGAAGATATAAGATTTCTATGTTTCAAGCATGCTATTTTCCTAGAATTATTGTACTTGTTGAGCTAGTTAGGCTCATTCTTGCTTGAACTATATGAATGCAGCTAAGACCGAACAGACCGATGATTCTGGCAAGGATAAAGGGAAGGCGAAGGCGAACCCGTAGATTACATATTTAATAGTTTAGGTTTTGTAAGGAATAATATTAATATTATGACAAAGACAATGTATTGGTTGTAAAGAACCTGGGAATGTAAATATTCTTTTGATATATATATATATATATATATATATATATATATATATATATATATATATAAGACATATCCGTTCTTTTGAGGCATTTCAATTGAATGTTTATGTGAACTGTAGCACCATCGGTCGGGTTGGAAGATAACCAGATTTGGGGGGGCACAGGTTGGTATCAAAGTATTAGGTTATAAAACTTAAGGGGAAAAATAAAACCTGAAGTCATAACCTTAAGAAAAGTCAAAGAAAAAAAGATTGAAGTTAACCTTATAAAAATGCATTATATATGTTATGTGTTTTTCTTTTTCTACTAACATGTACTAATCCAACTTTTGTGTTGTTGTAAATGTCAGGAGAAAATAGAGACATACAGGTAGTCAGTGAAGTATCGGTTAATCAGGTAGAGATTATACCGAGTCCCATAGTGGCAGATCCCGAGATTTTGGTGGTTGAGTCTGGAGACTCAGAAAGTTTAGATCTCATGTTAGTATTTGATTGAATGATAGAAGAAGATGTGGAAGCAGTGTCCTTCAACGCAGTAGCTATAGCAGCGGAGATGGCTCTGGAGGAGTCAATGATGTCCTTATTCATGTCAGTGATAGATAGGAACATTCACTACTGCCAGGAGGTTAAGGAGCTGAAGGTAGAGCTCCAAGTTGTTATAGAGGATAAGACGGACGTGGAGTCCATGTGGGAGCAGGAACATGATGAAAGGGTTCTGGCCAATGACAAGGTCCATGGGTTGAAATAGGAGGTCTTTGAGCTCAGGGAGGAGCTAAAGACCTAGAAGCAGAAGATATGGAGAATGTCTTATTTCCATAGGAATTCTCATGAAGATTTCCAGTTGAGACAGGACAGACACGACATACTATCAGTCGTGATATTATTACCGATCTTGCCAAAGCGGATTTTGAAAATCCCTTAAGGCAAATGCAATATAGTAGTGACTAGAGTAGTTAGATATGTACATATTTTTGTATCTAGTAGTGACGTAAAATCCTCTTTTGTATAATCAAGGGTAATCTTTTGTAAATCCCAATTTTTGGAAGGCAATGACGGGAAAGTAATGTATTTGGCTTAGGTTGTGTTATGTAACTGATGTAGTATTATAATACAATGAATTAATATAAGTTTTATTTTTTGAAAAATGTTGAGTAATGAATGTTTAAGTTATTGTTTAACATTGAATAATAACTAACTGGCAGGAAATGAATAATAGAAAAATATGTGATTATTGTAACAGCAAAATACCGCCAAGAATAGTACCACGTAACCAATGTGCGAACACAAATCAACCGGAGGGAGGTTCGGTTAACCCCATGCAGGAATTTTTGAACCTTTTAACTGCAACGTTTAATCAAACTGGGCCTAATATCCCCGTAAATCCTGGTGTAGTATGAGCTACTACATTTAAGGACTTTAAGAGTGTGGGTCCGCCGGAGTTCAAAGGAACTACGGACCCTATCGAAGCCCAAACGTGGGTGAAGGAGATCGAGAAGGAATTTGTGATAGCAAATGTCGATGAGGCCCAAAATGTTTCCTTTGCAACCTACATGATGAAGGGAGAGGCCAACTTTTGGTGGGAGGCCAATCAAGCTAAGGCTGGAATAGATGGGATAATGTGGGTGAGGTTCAAGGAAATATTTTACGAGAATTATTTTCCCACGAGCATGCAGGGAAGAATGGAGATGCGGTTTCATGAGTTAAAGTAAGGGGACATGACGGTTCCCCAATACGCCACTAAGTTTAATGAATTGGCAAGGTTCGCTCCACATCTAGTGGATAACGAGGTGAGGAAAGCTCGAAGGTTTGAGCAGGGCTTGAAACCTTGGCTCTATAACCGTATCTCTGTGTTCCAAAGTACTTCCTTTGGAATTGTTTTAGAGAAGGAAATAATTGTCGAAGGTGGTAGCGAGGCGTTGAGCCAATACCACAAGGACAAGAAAATTAAGGGGAAGGTGGATGGGGGAGTAAAAGTTAAAGGTGCCAGAGGTAGTGGCCAGAGTTATAAGAGGATGATAATTAGCTCTTGGAATATCGGAGTGAAACAAGGACACCCTAAGAGGAGGATGGAGGCCTGCAAGACCTGTGGGAAGAATCATTTAGGAGTCTGTCTCAAAGGTAAGGCCGTGTGTTATAACTATGGACAGGAGGGGCATATTGCGCCAAACTGTCTAAGCCCGAAGAAGAATCACGGATTCTTTGTATGTGGATCAACTGACCACATGGCAAAGAACTGCCAAAAGAAGGGGACAGACGGGAATAGGGGCACCAATAGTGGTAAGATAACTATTAGGGGTCCAGTGCAGCCGAGTAGGCCAATGGCCCGTACCTTTAATATGACCATCCAAGATGTAATGGCCTCGAGGGACGTAGTCACATGTAATATTCTGATCAACGTCTTAAATGCATACGTCCTGTTTGACTCGGGTGCTACTTGTTCGTTTATCACATGTGATTCTGCTAGACGATTAGGATTACTTCCCGAAAAGTTGCCTATACCTTTAAACATTAAGGTAGCCAACGAAGAGATAATTCATGTTGAAGATATTCATAGGAGTTGTTGTGTAGACATTCGAGGTTGTAAATTATCGGTAGATCTGATACCGATAAAATTAGGAGAATTCGACGTAATCCTCTGAATGGATTGGTTGATAAATCATGGAGCAATAATAGATTGTCAAAAGAAATGCGTAAATATTAAAACATCAATTCAATCTCATGTAATATTTTACGGGAATAAATCGTCGGGACATTCGTGTTGTCTTACCATGACATAAACTAGGATATTATTGAGGAATGGTTGTGCAGGCCATTTGTGTCATATGGTTGATACCCAGAGAGTGGGAGAAACCATGGAACAAATACCTATAGTGAGTGAGTTCATGGATGTATTTCCAAGTGAGTTACCGGGTCTTCCGCCGGATATGGAGACCGAGTTCGTAATAGATATTATGCCAGGAATGGCACAAGTTTCTAAGGCACCGTATCGTATGAAGCCAATGGATATAAAAGATTTGATGGTACAGTTATAGGTATTGTTGGATAGGAAGTACATTCAACCGAGTGTTTCATCGTGAGGAGCACCGGTATTGTTTGTCAAGAAGAAGGATAGATCATTAAGACTTTGTATCGACTACTGAGAGTTGAACAAGTTAATGATATAGAATAAGTATCCGTTGCCCAGGATAGATGATCTTTTTGATCAGTTGAAGGGGGAAAAATATTTTTCCAAAATAAATTTAATGACAGGGTATCATTAGCTGAAGGTTCGAAATGAAGACGTGTTAAAGACAACATTCAGGACTCGTTATGGTTATTATGAATTTCTGGTGATGCCATTTGGGTTGACTAATGCACCTGCTGCATTTATGGATATGATGAACAGAGTATTCAAATAATATTTGGATAAGTTCATTGTGGTGTTTATTGATGATATTCTAGTCTACTCTAAGTCGCCAGAAGATCATGCTGAACACCTAAGAATAGTGTTGGAGACATTAAGGAATGAGAAGTTATATGCGAAGTTCACTAAGTGTGAATTTTGGTTAGAGAGGGTACAGTTTTTAGGTCATGTCATTGACCATGAGTGGATTTCAATAGATCCAGCGAAGGTGGAAGCTGTGATGAATCGGGAACAACCAAAAATGTCGACTGAGGTACAGAGTTTCCGAGGGTTAGCGGATTACTATCGGAGTTTCATTCAGGACTTTTCGAAGATAGCTACTCCATTGACTAACTTGACAAGGAAGATGGTGAAGTACGTATGGACTGAGAAATACGAAGATAGTTTTCAAGAACTGAAGAAGAAGTTGAGTGAAGCGCCTGTTTTGTCATTGCCCGATGACATAGGAAATTTTGTAGTTTATAGCGATGCTTCGCATAAAGGATTGGGTTGCGTGCTCATGCAACATGGCAAGGTCATTACATATGCATGTAGGCAGTTGAAGGATTATGAGAAATTTTACCGTACTCATGATCTAGAACTGGTCGCGGTGGTGTTTGCCTTAAAGATTTGGCGACATTATCTTTACGGGGAAAAGTGTGAGATATACACGGACCATAAGAGTCTAAAATATATCTTCACACAGAAGGAGTTGAACATGAGACAGAGGAGGTGGCTGGAGTTGATAAAGGATTACGACTATGAAATCCTGTATCACCTTGGAAAAGCCAATGTAGTGGCTGACGCCTTGAGTAGAAAGGATCGGGAGAAGTTCTCTATGTTAACAGCTCAAACTGAGTTAATAACAGAGATGGCTAGGGTGGAGTTAGTGTGACACCCCCAAATCTGGGTTACCTGACCCCAGAGTTTGGTGTTCACGATCCATAATATAAATAACATTTAACTACCCATAATATATAGATAGTATCTTACATAAGTTTTTATCAGAGTTTCATAATAAATCACCCAGGTTCTCTAACCTTAACTTTACAAACATACCCTTTAGATATACAAAAAGGGTTTACAATACAACATAATAAATATATTCAACATAACTAATTTATAACTACGCCTTTTCCCTTGTTCTGCTTCACAGCACCTCCTGCAACTTCGTCCCTAGCTGAAATGTTTTATTTAGCAAGGGTGAGCAACAAATTTGCCCCGCAAGTTAAGATTATACAATAAATGTATATGAATCAACAATAATATCCTATCTATTTTGATAGAATGAAACCAAAGTTCGTGGAACTTTGAAATAGCTGAACAATTTGTTATTCAATAACAAGGCTTCTCCTTTTCTATGCAACACCATAATTTGATAATGAAAGAGTACAACGCTTTCAAAATTCTACAAGAATCAAATTCTACACAATAGCAAAGTGGATTAATTTCCAGATTTATATTGAGTGATCACACAAGATCTTTGAACTTATTTTCTCGGGCATCTATCAAAGATTTACTTTGATATATACCAGGAGTATCAGATAACCATAAAGATTAAATTATACCCCTCTGCAAGTACTTGGAGCCGACCAACTCCTTGTACCCTATATTATGCATAATACTCAAAACGCGCGCAAAGGTCGAATTCACGACCCAAAATGTTCCCTTTATATAAAAGGTTTTTCTTCTCAGTTTTAGAATCAATATTTTGATTTTACAACGAAATACTGTGATTTCAAATTCTACTTACTTATCGATCTTGCCGAAATAATTGGCATCGATTCTATCAATAACAATTGAATTATTTTCTTGAATTTATCAAGTTCTAACAAATGTTTGTCTAGCTAGAATAATTAGCTAAGACATTTCTCAACACAATTTGACAATGAACAGGAATTATCTGTACTGTCAATTCTAACTTCTATAGATTTGAATATTCAACAACAGTAATTCTACGAATGTATATTTCTGAATCAGTAATTCAATTTGAATTATTAAGCATGCACTAACTGCGAATAATCAACAATAACTTCCCTGGATGTGGTGTAATTAGCAATAATTAACCACTATAATAATTGAAGGAAATATAACTCAAGGTTGAGTTAGGAAACTTGCCTTCCACGTTGATTACAGCTACACAATATAATTAACTGTGTTCGTAAGACCTATATTCAACAATGTCGGTCTCACAATTAGTACAAACATTTATAACACATAACACTGTATTTTACAGTCAAACTTCTCCTAGGCACATTACCACATAGCCACATTAGTGTTTATAACCTATATAAACACTTTATCACGTCTAACTATTTCGATCTGGTTGGATTTCGGTCCATTCTCGGTGTTCTGGTCACCCTATCCGACAATTAACACATTGATTATCAATTAACTTGGTCTCTAAGCTTCAATATTATTTTAGATAAGTCAAATATCGTTTATAATATTTTTCGGAAGCTTTTAATAATTTATAAACACTTATTATAATTTATAATAATTTTTCAAACACTTAAATCATTTTTAAATGATTTAATTATCAAATAATCTTATCATTATTAATATTTAATAATATCAAAATATTAATTTCATACTTGTCAAAATATTAAAGTTATTATTAATAACTTAAAATATTTTTAAATCATCAATATTCTACTTAAATGATTTTTAAAATAATTAAAAGCATTTTTAAATCATCACCATTAATAAATAAATATTAATGAAATTATTATCTAAATATTAAAAGTCATTAAATATAACTTAAAATATTTTTAAATCATTTTTCTCATTTTTAAATCAATAAAACCATTTTTAATTCATTTATTTAATATAATAATTAAATAAATCAAATATCATTAATATTACTTTATTAATGAAAATTCTCCAAAAATATTGAAAAGTATATTTTATAACTTAAAATATTTTTTAACACTTTATTCTTAATTAAAATAATTTTTAAATCATTTAAATCATTTTTATCTTACTTATTTAATTTAATAATCAAATAAATATAATATCATTAATATTAAATTATTAATGAAAATTCTCCAAAAATATTAAAAGTTACATTTTATAACTCAAAATATTTTTAAATACATTATTCTTATTTAAAATGATTTTTTATAATAATAAAACATTTTTCTCTAATTTATTTAATAAACTAATTAAATAAATTAAATACCTTTAATATTATAAATAATTATAAATATTAAAGAAAAATATTCCAATTGATCAAAAATTATTTTTCATAATTTAAAATAATTTTTAAAACTATTTTTGGTAATTTTTATAATTTATTTCTATTTTTTTATTAATTTCTGGAATATTCAGAAAATAAATAAATAAAACCGTCGTTAAAGCCCTTTAGCGACACAAAGCGTCGTTGTTGGTGTTGTTAAGCTCAAGAACACTGACAGCCGGCAGATCAAGGGGTCATGTTTGACCGGCTTTAAATTCCAATATGCTCATGTTCTGGGCTATCTAAAACTTTGGTATTGTAGTATTAATGTAACACTACAATACCTAATCGATAACTTGGTCAAACAACATAACAACAAGGAGATCAAAGCCTCCAAAGTTGCTGTCAGACGATTTCTGGGTTTTCCAGAAACCCAGAAAATTCTACCAGCCACTTTTATGCGCAATTTATTCTATGTTCCGGTCTTGGTTCATGTGGTTTGATGACTCAAATTTGTAGTACTCATGTCAAGGAACAAGCATAAGGCAACAGATCAGATAAACAACATCCAAATCTCCAGATTTTATCCGGTCAATCTATGTCAGAAGGCTGTACATCCGGTTTTCTGGAAATTCCAGAAAACTGCTAACATGATCGAGCAGGCCACTTTGACCACTCACTACAATCTAGATATGACGTGTTTAAGAGTTATAAGGCTATGGATCTATACTACAGACATCAGGATACAAGTATATTACAAAAACATTAACAAATGTCATCATCACGACCAGATCTGGGCCTTCCAAAAACTTGTCAGACACGGTTTTTAACTTTCTGGGTTATCCAGATTTTCAGCTGGTCAAGCTTGGTCAACGAGGTTTGACCGTCTATAACACGCGATCTAGACATCCAATGACTGAAGTTTCACTTCCAGATGAAAGATCTAATACCAGACTACAAATCAAAAACTTTAAACAACAAAAATAACAAACGAACAAGAATCTGTGGCTCCTGACATTTGCTTGTCAGACCACAGACACTGCTCAAGAACAGATTTTTAAAACTTGCATTTTTATCCATTTTGATGCTATGGATCCACCATGGATCAACATATATCAACTAATAACATATTATAACACACCTTTAAACACTTAAACACAAAAATTTTCTAATCAACAAAGATCAAAATAAATTAAATAAATTTATACCTTTTCTTGACAAATCTTGATCTATTATCTCCTTATCTATTTTTGTTGTTCTAGTAACTGATATTGGGACTGAATTGATTATCAAAATCGTGGGTTTGGGAGAGAAAGAGTTGGTGAGAGCATAGAGCACAATGGCTAATATTTTGTGATTTTCTCTCTCTTGAATCCTTATATATTTCTTTCAAAGTTACTAGATCTGATGACTTTCGGCTGAGATTGATAGATTTGCTGAGATATGGAGTCACAAGGTCAAGAGAGCTGGTGAACAACTCTTGATTTGGCAAGATACACAAGTTACTACATAAAATATCATATAAGGGCATTATGGTCATTTCCAATTTTTCTCTAGAATTTTAATTTGATGAAACCCTTAGGGTTTAGGGTTTGGACAATAAGGTTTAGGGCTTGAACCCTTTTAGGTTTTAAAAATTTCTAGTTCCCAAAATTTTCAAATTTAGGGTTTAATTAGAAAAATAAATTTTCTAAAATATAATTAGGGTTTCAAAAATAGAATTTTAACATACAAAAATATAATTAGAGTTTTCTAATCCTATTTAAGTTTAATAACACAATAGTCTTACCCATTAGGATTAGGGTTTAAAATTCCCGATTTTGAAATTAGGGTTTCTAGGCTTTTGATTAGGGTTTCTAACGGTACGTTAGGGTTTCTAATCATGAGATTAGGGTTTCTAATCTCTTATTAGGGTTTATTAATATTAAACCCTATCCGATCAATCATTGATAAAAAATTATATACCGTTCAAACACATACATAGTAATATAATTATTTTAATTACATTTTCTATCGAATCCCATTCCAAAAATTAGGGTTAGGGTTTCTATTCTCCATTAAGCACAAATCTACTCTAATTTTATTAGTCAATACATAAATTGACCTTCTCGATATACGTATCACAGAAACTTGTCACAAAATTGATAATTAATATTAATATTAATAAAAAAAATTTATTCATAAATTTTGGATTATTCGAAATCCTGGGTTATCACATTCACCCCTCTTTAAAATGATTCCGTCCTCGGAATCACCGCTTTCTTATATTCTACAATCTTTTAAAGTTGTATCATCAATCTATTTTAATCAACACCATATTAATTTTGTTTTCAAATTATAACTTGTGACTTAAGTCTATAAAAGAAAATAGATCACAGAATTATCTAACTCCTATTATTCGCGTAATGAAATCATTACCTGCTGCCACGTCCTGAGTTACTACATCTTGCGCCGTCATGTTGAATGTACGGGCCGTTGGTCTTCCTGGCTGTGCAGGTCCTCGAATCGTCAAGCTTCCGCCACCGGGTCCCTTGTTGGCGCTTTCCTTCTCAGCATTTCTTTTCGGACAGTTTCGAACAATATGGTCAGTCGATCCGCATCCAAAGCAACCTTGAATTTTCTTCGGACTGGGACAATTGGGTGACATATGCCCCTCTTGTCCGCTGTTATAGCAAACTCCCTTCTTCTTCAGGCAAACTCCAGCATGGTGCTTCCCACAATTCGAACATGGCTCCCTTCCTTTCCTATTATCTTCTATTTTATTACCCGACTGGGTATTCTCATTCCATTTTCTCTTATTCGGATTACTTCCTCCACTACTTCCACCGTCATTTGTTTTCTTCTTCTTTTCCTGATGAAATCGAAACACTGCTTCACTCCCTCCTTCAGCAATTAACGCTTTCTCCAATAGAGCTGAAAAAGTGTATATCTGCAGAACAGCTACTTTATTGAATATCCCTGGTTTCAGCCCATTCTCGAATCTTCGCGTTTTTCTTGCTTCTGTGTCCACCTGATGAGGTACAAATCGTGCCAATTCATTAAATTTAGCCGCGTATTCAGAAACATACATATTCTCCTGTTTTAGTTCTAAGAATTTGACTTCCATTCTAGATTGCATACTTGGTGAGAAGTAGTTCTCAAAGAACAACTCCTTGAATCTTGTCCACCACACCACCTCTGTACCAGCTCTTGCTTGGTTCGTCTCCCACCAGTAATTGGCTTCTCCCTTCATCAGATAAGTTGCAAAAGCCGTCTTTTGCTCTTTTGCCACACGTGCAATAATAAATGCTTTCTCCATCTCCTTTACCCAAGTTTGGGCTTTAATCAGAACGGTGGTTCCCTTGAATTCTGGCGGTCCTACCGCTTTAAAATCCTTGAAGTTAGCTAATCTATCAGCTGGTTGTTCCCTCACTCTTCCTCTTCCTGCGGGAGCTCTATTCTCCATAGCTTCGGCCAGCATATTCACAAAATTCTGCATCGGGTCCGCTTGACCTCCTTCGTTATTTACTGATTGTTCTTCTCTTTGGTTTCAATTCTGTCGTCTAGGCGGCATGATCTGATTTAAATAAAAAATTTATATTAATACTCGTTCTCTATACAAATTCTTAACACAATAAGAACTCAACACATAATTCTCAAGTAATTGCATATTTATTCAAATAACACATAGTACATTTAGTACTTCACATATTACTATCCCTTTTTAAATCATATCAGGATTAACAACACAACTTTACACAAAAAGTTGTTATTCTCCATTTTCACAATACTATATCCAGTTCATCAAACTTACCACACTTAGGAGTTCAGTAACTTGCCACAATTATATGAGTGTATGAACTTATCCTAGTCAGACCTTTGGCGTCCATTCGCTGAGGGGTTCAAAACATTTTATATAATTATGAGTCATGAACATATCATAAGTATGAGTTCTAAAAACACACAAATTTATTTTAATCTTATATTTATATAGAAAATAAAGATTTCATTCATACAAACATATCATTGTATTTATATTCATGCAAATATTACATAGTACTTTTTAGTACACTACCCATACAACTACAGATAGGTACTATCCCTTTTTGACAAAAGTCGGGATTCATTACTATAACTTTACACAAAAAGTGGAGGCATACAAAAGTTATCTCCTATCAAAGAAAATATTATTCTCCACACACTTAATCTTTCTTCTTTTTAGGACAATTCTTAACCTTATAACTCGTTCCACCACATGCAAAACATCCTCCTTTCTTTGGTTTAGGAAAATTTGGTGACAGATGTACTTCTTGACAACAATTATAACACACATTCTGACCCCACATACATTCTCCCAAATGGCTCTTTCCACACTTGCCACATGCTTGCTTCATTTTCGAGCTTGACTTTTCTGAATTAGGGCTATCGTTGTCCCTCTTCCTTTTCTTCTTGTCTTTCAGCTGCTTGATCACCCCTTTAGACGATCCACCACCTTCCGCCTTCTTTCTGTCTACCTGCACCTTGAGTTCGTTCCTTTCTTCAGTCATTTCGCATAGCGCTCGTTCTGTCTTCCATAGATGCTCCAAGATAAACGCCTTACTCTGGAGTTCTTGAACTTCTGCAACTAGTTGATCTTGTTCTTCAACTGTAGTCTTATTCTTTATTTCTACCATATCTGGCTCAGACTCTACCTCCTCATCTCCACTCAGGTACATCTCAGGATAATCGTCATGATCGCTCCCAGATTAACCATAGGTTCATCTTCTTCCACCTTATCAACCGATTCACTTTGCGCTGGCAACTCAGCTTCTGGCATTGGTGCAACAGCCGCTAGCATCTCCGTATTCATTTGATCTTCTCCAGACATCCTACAATCAATTTAAATAACTTGATTAGTACAAACTCCTCACACTATGTGTCCCCATTTCTCACTATCGTTGCACTTCGATAATCCCTCATTTAGTACTCTAAATGAGTATTCTCTATCTCGCTTATGGTTATAATCCTAGGTCTTTTCCCACCCCACTTAAGGTTTATAACCTACAGCTCTGATATCAACCTGTGACACCCCCAAATCCGGGTTACCTGACCCCCGAGTTTGGTGTTCACGATACACAATATAAATAACATTTAACTACCCATAATATATATAGATAGTATCTTACATAAGTTTTTATCAGAGTTTTATAATACATCACCCAGGTTCTATAACCTTAACTTTACAAACATACCCTTTAGATATACAAAAAGGGTTTATAATACAACATAATAAATATATTCAACATAACTAATTTATAACTACGCCTTTTCCCTTGTTCTGCTTCACAGTACCTCCTGCAACTTCGTCCCTAGCTGAAATGTTTTATTTAGCAAGGGTGAGCAACAAATTTGCCCCGCAAGTTAAGATTATACAATAAATGTATTTGAATCAACAATAATATCCTATCTATTTTGATAGAATGAAACCAAAGTTCGGGGAACTTTGAAATAGCTAAACAATTTGTTATTCAATAACAAGGCTTCTCCTTTTCTATGCAACACCATAATTTGATAATGAAAGAGTACAACGCTTTCAAAATTCTACAAGAATCAAATTCTACACAATAACAAAGTGGATTACTTTCCAGATTTATACTGAGTGATCACACAAGATCTTTGAACTTATTTTCTCGGGCATCTATCAAAGATTTATTTTGATATATACCGGGAGTATCAGATAACCATAAAGATTTAATCATACCCCTCTGCAAGTACTTGGAGCCGGCCAACTCCTTGTACCCTATATTATGCATAATACTCAAAACGCGCGCAAAGGTCGAATTCACGACCCAAAATGCTCCCTTTATATAAAAGGTTGTTCTTCTCAGTTTTAGAATCAATATTTTGATTTTACAATGAAATACTGTGATTTCAAATTCTACTTACTTATCGATCTTGCCGAAATAATTGGCATCGATTCTATCAATAACAATTGAATTATTTTCTTGAATTTATCAAGTTCTAACAAATATTTGTCTAGCTAGAATAATTAGCTAAGACATTTCTCAACACAATTTGACAATGAACAGGAATTATCTGTACTGTCAATTCTAACTTCTACAGATTTGAATATTCAACAACAGTAATTCTACGAATGTATATTTCTGAATCAGTAATTCAATTTGAATTATTAAGCATGCACTAACTGCGAATAATCAACAATAACTTCCCTGGATGTGGTGTAATTAGCAATAATTAACCACTATAATAATTGAAGGAAATATAACTCAAGGTTGAGTTAGGAAACTTGCCTTCCACGTTGATTACAGCTACACAATATAATTAACTGCGTTCGTAAGACCTATATTCAACAATGTCGGTCTCACAATTAGTACAAACATTTATAACACATAACACTGTATTTTACAGTCAAACTTCTCCTAGGCACATTGTACCACATAGCCACATTAGTGTTTATAACCTATATAAACACTTATCACATCTAACTATTTCGATCTGGTTGGATTTCGGTCCATTCTCGGTGTTCTGGTCACCCTATCCGACAATTAACACATTGATTGTCAATTAACTTGGTCTCTAAGCTTCAAAATTATTTTAGATAAGTCAAATATCGTTTATAATATTTTCCGGAAGCTTTTAATAATTTATAAACACTTATTATAATTTATAATAATTTTTCAAACACTTAAATCATTTTTAAATGATTTAATTATCAAATAATCTTATCATTATTAATATTTAATAATATCAAAATATTAATAACATACTTGTCAAAATATTAAAGTTATTATTAATAACTAAAAATATTTTTAAATCATCAATATTCAACTTAAATGATTTTTAAAATAATTAAAATCATTTTTAAATCATCACCATTAATAAATAAATATTAATGAAATTATTATCTAAATATTAAAACTCATTAAATATAACTTAAAATATTTTTAAATTATTTTTCTCATTTTTAAATGATTTTTAAATCAATAAAACCATTTTTAATTTATTTATTTAATATAATAATTAAATAAATCAAATATCATTAATATTACTTTATTAATAAAAATTCTCCAAAAATATTCAAAATTATATTTTATAACTTAAAATATTTTTTAACACTTTATTCTTAATTAAAATGATTTTTAAATCATTTAAATCATTTTTATCTTATTTATTTATTTTAATAATCAAATAAATATAATATCATTAATATTAAATTATTAATGAAAATTCCTCAAAAATATTAAAATTTACATTTTATAACTCAAAATATTTTTAAATACATTATTCTTATTTAAAATGATTTTTCATAATATTAAATCATTTTTCTCTAATTTATTTAATAAGCTAATTAAATAAATTAAATACCTTTAATATTATAAATAATTATAAATATTAAAGAAAAATATTCCAATTGGTCAAAAATAAATTTCATAATTTAAACTAATTTTTAAAACTATTTTTGGTAATTTTTATAATTTATTTCTATTTTTTATTAATTTCCGGAATATTCAGAAAATAAATAAATAAAACCGTCGCTAAAGCCCTTTAGGGGCTTTAGCGACACAAAGCGTCGCTGTTGGTGTTCTTGAGCTCAAGAACACTGACAGCCGGCAGATCAAGGGGTCATGTTTGACCGTCTTTAATTACCAATATGCTCATGTTCTGGGCTATCTAAAATTTTGGTATTGTAGTATTAATGTAACACTACAATACCTAATCGATAACTTGGTCAAACAACATCACAACAAGGAGATCAAAGCCTCCAAAGTTGCTGTCAGACAGTTTCTGGGTTTTCCAGAAACCCAGAAAATTCTACCAGCCACTTTCATGCCCAATTTATTCTATGTTCCGGTCTTGGTTCATGTGGTTTGATGACTCAAATTTGTAGTACTCATGTCAAGGAACAAGCATAAGGCAACAGATCAGATAAACAACATCCAAATCTCCAGATTTTTTCCAGTCAATCTATGTCAGAAGGCTGTTCATCCAGTTTTCTTGAAATTCCAGAAAACTGCTAACATGATCGAGCAGGCCACTTTGACCACCCACTACAATCTAGATATGACGTGTTTAAGAGTTATAAGGCTATGGATCTATACTACAGACATCAGGATACAAGTATATTACAAAAACATTAACAAATGACATCATCACGACCAGATCTGTGCCTTCCAAAAACTTGTCAGACATGGTTTTTAACTTTCTGGGTTATCCAGATTTTCAGCTGGTCAAGCTTGGTCAACGTGGTTTAACGGTCTATAACAAGCGATCTAGACATCCAATGACTGAAGTTTCACTTCCAGATGAAAGATCTAATACCAGACTACAAATCAAAAACTTTAAACAACAAAAATAACAAACGAACAAGAATCTGTGGCTCCTGACATTTGCTTGTCAGACCACAGAAACTGCTCAAGAACAGATTTTTAAAACTTGCATTTTTATCCATTTTGATGCTATGGATCCACCATGGATCAACATATATCAACTAATAACATATTATAACACACCTTTAAACACTTAAACACAAAATTTTTCTAATCAACAAAGATCAAAATAAATTAAATAAATTTATACCTTTTCTTGACAAATCTTGATCTATGATCTCCTTATCTATTTTTGTTGTTCTAGTAACTGATATTGGGACTGAATTGATTATCAAAATCGTGGGTTTGGGAGAGAAAGAGTTGGTGAGAGCATAGAGCACAATGGCTAATATTTTGTGATTTTCTCTCTCTTGAATCCTTATATATTTCTTTCAAAGTTACTAGATCTGATGACTTTCGGCTGGGATTGATAGATTTGCTGAGATATGGAGTCACAAGATCAAGAGAGTTGGTGAACAACTCTCGATTTGGAAAGATACACAAGTTACTACATAAAATATCACATAAGGGCATTATGGTCATTTCCAATTTTTCTCTAGAATTTGAATTTGATAAAACCCTTAGGGTTTAGGGTTTGGACAATAAGGTTTAGGGCTTGAACCCTTTTAGGTTTTAAAAATTTCTAGTTCCCAAAATTTTCAAATTTAGGGTTTAATTAGAAAAATAAAATTTCTAAAATATAATTAGGGTTTCAAAAATAGAATTTTAACATACAAAAATATAATTAGAGTTTTCTAATCATATTTAAGTTTAATAACACAATAGTCTTACCCATTAGGATTAGGGTTTCAAAATTTAGGGTTTAAAATTCTCAATTTTAAAATTAGGATTTCTAGGCTTTTGATTAGGGTTTCTAACGGTACGTTAGGGTTTCTAATCTCTTATTAGGGTTTATTAATATTAAACCCTATCCGATCAATCATTGATAAAAAATTCTATACCGTTCACACACATACATAGTAATATAATTATTTTAATTATATTTTCTATCGAATCCCGTTCCAAAAATTAGGGTTAGGGTTTCTATTCTCCATTAAGCACAACTCTACTCTAATTTTATTAGTCAATACATAGATTGACCTTCTCGATATACGTATCACAGAAACTTGTTACAAAATTGATAATTAATATTAATATTAATTTAAAAAAAAATTATTCGTAAATTTTGGATTATTCGAAATCCTGGGTTATCACAGTTAGAGGTGAAGTTGCCAATTGAGACGGATCAGAGACTGTTTATGACAGAGATTCATTCTACCATCGTAGGGAGAGTCAAGGAGGTGCAGCTCAAAACCGATGAGTGTGACCAGATGAAGAAGCGATTCCAATGAAAAAGATATTAAGTTTAGTCCTGATAATGAGGGATTATTAAGATTTAAGGGAAGAATTTGACTTCCAAATGAGACAGAATTAAAGGAGCAAGTTTTACACGAGGCTCATAGTTCGAGGTACTCGATTCATTCTGGTAGTACTAAGATGTATCAAGACCTTCGACAGTTTTTGGTGGCCAAACATGAAAAGAGAAATAGTCAAGTATGTGAGTAGGTGCTTGACTTGTTACAGTCATTGGAGATTCTAGAATGGAAGTGGGAGCATATCACGATGGACTTTGTGGTGGGACATCCGATGACTTAGAAGGGATATGATGAGATTTGGGTAATAGTTGACCGGTTGACGAAGTAAGCTCACTTTCTGCCAATTCTAATTAAGTATAACTTAGATCAGTTAGCTATACTCTATGTTAAGGAAATTATTTCCAAACATGGAGCACCTGTTTCGATATTATTAGATTGTGACCCACGATTCACATCGAACTTTTGGAGAAGTCTTCAAGAGCCGTTGGGGACACAGTTGAAGTTGAGTGCGACATATCATCCACTAACCGATAGATAGAGCGAGAGGACAATTCAGACATTAGAAGATATATTGAGATCTTGTGTCATGGATTTCAAGGGTAGTTGAGATGATCATCTACCATTAGTAGAATTTGTGTATAACAACAGTTATCAGGCAATCATAGGTATGCCGCCGTATGAAGCTTCATATGGAAGAAAATGTCGAACACCATTGTATTGGGATGAAGTGGGAGAACGCCGAATGCTAGGGCCCGAATTGGTGTAACAAACAGCGAAAGTGGTGAAGTTGATTCGTATGCTTCTCGTAGCAGCTCAAGACAAACAGAAGAAATACGCAGACTTACATCGAGAGAATAGAGAGTTTGAGGTAGGCTCATACGTATTTTTAAAGGTATCTCCCTAGAAATGAAAGATACGCTTTGGAAAGAAGGGAAAACTAAGCCCAAGGTTTATAGGACCTTTTGAGGTATTAGAACGGGTAGGTGAGGTAGCTTATATGGTAGCGTTACCTCCAAACCTAGAGCGAATACATAATGTATTTCACGTTTCAGTGCTATGTCTTTGCAAACCGGATTATAAGCACGTGATAGAATTTAAGCCTATTCAAATCGAGAAGGATTTAACATATGAAGAAATTCCGATTCAAATCATCGATAGAAAAGAGCCAGTTCTGCGAAACAAGGTAATATCGTCAATAAAGGTGTTATGGAAGAACCACGATGTCGAGGAAGCAACGTGGGAATTGGAAGAGAAGATAAAGAAGAATTATCCTCTTTTGTTTGAGTAATGTAGGGCGAGATTCTGGGGACAGAATCTTTATAAGGAAGGAAGATTGTAACGCCCGAGAAATTTGGATCCTTTGTAAAATATTAGAAAGAATTAAATAATGAATAAAATAATATTATTTGTTATTACATGTGTTAATAAGATGTATGTCATTCTATAACCTAGAAATATCGGAACATCGTAGTATTTGAACCACGTGAATGAATTAAAGTGTTTGAATTTCCAAGACAAAAATAACGGTTTTCTTAGAAAGTTTACAAAAAACACTATTCACCGTTTATCGCTCGGGAATTATTTTTGAACTTCCAAGAAATACGTAATGTTAGAATATCGAGGCGAGATGGATTATGTAATAATAATATAAGTATGGAAAACGCAATAATTCGCATGCGGACTTAATTCAAGAATGCTATGTATTAATTTATAATGGATTAAACTTGTCGATTGTGTATGAAGTGTAAGTCCATAAGCTTTAAGGGTTAAGCCCAAGTAGTTAATAATGTGAAGCACAAGGCCAATAAGCCCGCGTCACAGTGCTAAAATGGCCTTCAACCCCTATAAACTCGCACCGCAGTGCGGCATATAACACAGAGACTCGCGCTGCAGCGCCGAGTCCGGGTTTTTGTACAATAATTGGTGACGCCGCAGCGCGGCACCAAGTACAATAGCCGGCGTTGCAGCGCCAGCTTCATAACCTAGATAATGAAGAAAGGTTTACATGTTAAGCTTGAAGAGTATTTGATAATCAATTAAATGAGGATCTTAAAGAAACATTGTTAAGTTATAATAAACCTTAAGTATACACACTTAAGGTTAAGATTAAGTCAATTACTTATGAATGTGAGAATGACGTAATGGAAAGCCGGAACCTATAATAACAAATCTAATACGTATTTAGATTGAGAAGAAGGGTAAGATTCTTTAGGAACCATGTGTGATCATTCATGACCTAATGTTCTATGTTATGCTATCATCTAATGTAGAGACCTTAAAGACGTAAAGTGCACAAGTTATAAACTGTAGCAGACGCTAAAGGAAAGTACTATAACCCTTGTTCCAGTTCGATCTGGAAAAGTCTTCGTGATTCATTTATTCTTCGCATGAGTTAGTATCTGAGGAAGTCAAAGCCAATCCTTTCGGCTAGACGTATGCTATGTTTATTCTATCAAGTGTTGATAAGGATTTACGAAACTAATATTGCTGTGGTTTTCAAAAGTAGACTGAATATGCTAAACTGTTTTGTCGTCAAACGACAGGCACATGAGGTTGCCACAACATAAACGTATACACGTTTTATGAATGTAGTGTTGATCAACATAGAGTACTATAGGTTGATCACCTAGACGTGCTTGTAAGCTATGTCGGACTTACGGACTTTGTGCCAGGATGTCCTTTTCAAAGTACTTATGAAATGCTTATGGCCTTGTACCAGAATTGATGTTTTACTGAATATTGTTGTTGTAAAATGTTTTGAATGAAAAGAAGTGTTATTTTGAATTATCGATAGTACTTTGTACCTATTGTCCAGTTATTGAAGATATACGATTCCTATGTTTCAAGCATGCTATTTTCCTAGAATTATTGTACTTGCTGAGCTAGTTAGGCTCATTCTTGCTTGAACCATATGAATGTAGCTAAGACCAAACGGACCAATGGATCTAGAAAGGATAAAGGGAAGGCGAAGGCGAACCAACATATTACATATGTAATAGTATAGGTTTTGTAAGGAATAATATTAATATTATGACAAAGACAATGTATTGGTTGTAAAAAACCTGGGGAATGTAAATATTCTTTTGATATATATATATATAAGACATATCCATTCTTTTGAGGCATTTCAATTGAATGTTTATGTGAATTATAGCACCGTGTAGCACCATTTGTCGGGTTGGAAGATACCTGAATTTGGGGACGTCACAATTTCCTTATAATTCGTAAAAAAATTCTAACTGAACGTTGACATTCTTAATATGATACTAGGGTTTACCACTGTCTGGTCAACCCTTGTCCCTTAACCACATACTGTAAACATATAATACCATATACATAGAACTTATTCTTGTATACACTTAATCCTGAATAATTCACCTAAATCATTCACAGAATTTTGAAATCCTCAAAATTCCTTCTCAAAAAAATCAAACGTATACACTTATTTTCTGTCTAGGTTGTAATATTGAACCTTAAATCAATGAATTAAAATTTTAAAAATGTTCTAAATTCTCAGGTTGTCACATAATACACAATAGTATAAGCAAAAATTATATTTAATTTATTTAAGGTTACTTTCCATATTTTAAATCATTTGATACTTAGTTTCCTCAATACCTTATTAACTCATTCAACTTAAGTAAAGCTTGAGTTTACTTCATTCGGACTTTTCTTCCTTAACGAGTTTATTAACCTAAGGTTCTTCACCCCTTAAGTTTTATAACCTAATGTTTTGATCCCAACCTGTGACGCTAATTGTACTTACAACCATAGCACCTCACAAGGGTACCTATCAATTTGCCACCGACTTGCTCGGCACCCCCTACGGAAAGTCTTGTTGCGGTGCATTCCCTTAAAGGGACGTCACCAGTAAAAGGCTCGGGGTTCTTAACGCATTGCGCTTATAGCTTTGATACCAACATGTGATGCCCCAAAATTCGGGTCTCTTCATACCAAACAATTAGTGCTACAAGATACTCATAACTGTACATTCATTCTATTGAAACGACCTCAAAATGTGTGTTCCAGCGACATTCTTATTACATTTATAATACCAAATCCCGTTCCCGGGTTCTTAAACCATTACATTTTTTGTTCATCATAATGTAATACATATACTTACTAGTCTATTAAAAGATAAACTAATCATGCGTCTTCGCCTAGCCTTTATCTCTACTGGAAACCTCGGTTCGCTCGTCATTAGCTGCATTCATATGGTTCAAGCAAGAGTGAGCATAACAAGCTTAAAGACGTAATGTTCTATGTTATGCTATCATCTAATGTAGAGACCTTAAAGACGTAAAGTGCACAAGTTATAAACTGTAGCAGACGCTAAAGGAAAGTACTATAACCCTTGTTCCAGTTCGATCTGGAAAAGTCTTCGTGATTCATTTATTCTTCGCATGAGTTAGTATCTGAGGAAGTCAAAGCCAATCCTTTCGGCTAGACGTATGCTATGTTTATTCTATCAAGTGTTGATAAGGATTTACGAAACTAATATTGCTGTGGTTTTCAAAAGTAGACTGAATATGCTAAACTGTTTTGTCGTCAAACGACAGGCACATGAGGTTGCCACAACATAAACGTATACACGTTTTATGAATGTAGTGTTGATCAACATAGAGTACTATAGGTTGATCACCTAGACGTGCTTGTAAGCTATGTCGGACTTACGGACTTTGTGCCAGGATGTCCTTTTCAAAGTACTTATGAAATGCTTATGGCCTTGTACCAGAATTGATGTTTTACTGAATATTGTTGTTGTAAAATGTTTTGAATGAAAAGAAGTGTTATTTTGAATTATCGATAGTACTTTGTACCTATTGTCCAGTTATTGAAGATATACGATTCCTATGTTTCAAGCATGCTATTTTCCTAGAATTATTGTACTTGCTGAGCTAGTTAGGCTCATTCTTGCTTGAACCATATGAATGTAGCTAAGACCAAACGGACCAATGGATCTAGAAAGGATAAAGGGAAGGCGAAGGCGAACCAACATATTACATATGTAATAGTATAGGTTTTGTAAGGAATAATATTAATATTATGACAAAGACAATGTATTGGTTGTAAAAAACCTGGGGAATGTAAATATTCTTTTGATATATATATATAAGACATATCCATTCTTTTGAGGCATTTCAATTGAATGTTTATGTGAATTATAGCACCGTGTAGCACCATTTGCCGGGTTGGAAGATACCTGAATTTGGGGACGTCACAATTTCCTTATAATTCGTAAAAAAATTCTAACTGAACGTTGACATTCTTAATATAATACTAGGGTTTACCACTGTCTGGTCAACCCTTGTCCCTTAACCACATACTGTAAACATATAATACCATATACATAGAACTTATTCTTGTATACACTTAATCCTGAATAATTCACCTAAATCATTCACAGAATTTTGAAATCCTCAAAATTCCTTCTCAAAAAAATCAAACGTATACACTTATTTTCTGTCTAGGTTGTAATATTGAACCTGAAATCAATGAATTAAAATTTTAAAAATGTTCTAAATTCTCAGGTTGTCACATAATACACAATAGTATAAGCAAAAATTATATTTAATTTATTTAAGGTTACTTTCCATATTTTAAATCATTTGATACTTAGTTTCCTCAATACCTTATTAAATCATTCAACTTAAGTAAAGCTTGAGTTTACTTCATTCGGACTTTTCTTCCTTAACGAGTTTATTAACCTAAGGTTCTTCACCCCTTAAGTTTTATAACCTAATGTTTTGATCCCAACCTGTGACGCTAATTGTACTTACAACCATAGCACCTCACAAGGGTACCTATCAATTTGCCACCGACTTGCTCGGCACCCCCTACGGAAAGTCTTGCTGCGGTGCATTCCCTTAAAGGGACGTCACCAGTAAAAGGCTCGGGGTTCTTAACGCATTGCGCTTATAGCTTTGATACCAACATGTGATGCCCCAAAATTCGGGTCTCTTCATACCAAACAATTAGTGCTACAAGATACTCATAACTGTACATTCATTCTATTGAAACGACCTCAAAATGTGTGTTCCAGCGACATTCTTATTACATTTATAATACCAAATCCCGTTCCCGGGTTCTTAAACCATTACATTTTTTGTTCATCATAATGTAATACATATACTTACTAGTCTATTAAAAGATAAACTAATCATGCGTCTTCGCCTAGCCTTTATCTCTACTGGAAACCTCGGTTCGCTCGTCATTAGCTGCATTCATATGGTTCAAGCAAGAGTGAGCATAACAAGCTTAGTAAATACAATAAATTCTTTTAAACAACATGCTTGAAACATAAGAATCGTATATCTTCAATAATTGAATAATTGTTACAAAGTACTATCAATAACTCAAAATAGCATTTCTTTTTCTTCAAAACATTTTACAAAGACAATATTCAGTAAAACATCAGTTCTGGTCCAAGACCATGAGCGTTTCATAATTTCTTTGAAAAGGACAACCCGACACTAAGTCCGTAAGTTCGGCATAGCTTACGAGCACTTCTAGGTGATCAGCCTATAGTACTCTATTGTGATAAACACTACATCCATTAAACGTGTGTACGTTTAAGTTGTGGCAACCTCACTTGCCCATCGAATACTCGATGAAAATACATTTGTTTATTCATATTCAGACTTACCTTGAATCCGTACCAAATAATTGGCGTAGGATAGCGTTATCAATTCTATATGGAAAGACTTCTAACGAAATCAATCAATCTTTCAAGAATATTCTAGCCGATGTAAAATTGGCATCGACCCTTTCGTAAAACAATTCATGCATCTCATAACATGAATCACAAAGAACTTGGCTAACACAAAGGTTAGACAAGCGTTTAAGAAAAATATGCCTTAAGCGTCTGCTACAGTATAATTACTTTTCCTTTGAGTCTTTACAGTCTCCACAACACATAACCACAAAACATACTACATTAGGTAATGAATGAACATAGATAGTTCCTAAGGAATCTTACCCTTCTTCTCAATCTAATCATATATTAGATTAGTTATTATTGGTTCTGGCATGACGTCATAATTACATCGTTCTTACCAACTTCTTTCTCTTCTATAACTTAATTGAAATTATTTCATTAATACAACTCAGTCTGAGTTAATCATCACCCCTCACGGCTTACTAACGTTCTAACATCATTATTAAAAACTCTATCGCCATTGGTTAAGTACACTTATTGCACACCGTTCATGTTCACATTCAATTGGCTTACCTCTCACCTTTAGTGTTATACTTAAGGTTTATAACATCCTTAATGAGGTTACATTACGTTAATTAAGAAATTAATTCTCTCTTCATATGCTTCTTCTTCACTTTACATTCAAAACTTTTCTTCTATATCTACTTCCTAGTGCTGACCTTCTTGTTTCTAGAACTTGGTCACGGCGTTGTGGCGTCATTTCCTTTACAAATAGACGTGATGCAGCGCCAATTAACAAGGTACTATGTCTGGTCCATTTTAACGAAAACGACAAACGTTCGGGAACATTCAACGCTCGTTTCTTCGTTCTAAGGTAGAATTCGGTCATTTTCGAGTTTGGATCTCTATAATACCAAATAAGACATTTCTCTATTGATAACCATTGTTTTCAAGCTCAGTAAAAAAATTCATCTTCCATTCCTAGAATTTCACGAATTAGACGATTATCGTCTAATCGTGTGAATTTCGTCAAAACAACGTTACTTAAGATTTTTTATTCGTTTCTAATGGATTCTGTGACACCCTAAATCTGGGTCTCTTCTAACCCGACAAATGGTGCTCCACGGTGCTACAGTTCACACAAACATTCAATTGAAATGCCTCAAAAGAACGAATATGTCTTATATATATATTCTAAAACAATACCACCATTCCCCAGGTTCTTTTAACCGTTACATTTGTTCTTGTCATAATATCAAATATTATCATATCAAACCTATACTATTTGTTGATCGATTTCGCAATCAATGAATACGTGCAAGTATACACGGTCAACAAGTAATAAAGTGAAAGTAGAGTATCGTTTCCATGAAGAATTATTTAATAAAAATTACCAATTACTAACTCTTAACCAAATCAATTTTATTTAAACAATAGCAAATTGTGAATTTTCTAATTAAGAAAATTAAATTAACTAATTAAAAGTAGGTTACTTTATAAATGAATTCAAATAAATAAAGGATAAGACTCCAATATCCCCAATTATGAACTATAAACCAATTATCCAATTATCCTAATTATTATGTCTACTGAATTGTTAATAGGAATTCTCAAATGCCAAAAGCCCTCTCTCGAGTGATCAATTGCCTTCTATTTAACCAAGATTAATTTTTCTATATCTTTATGCAAAATAATTGAATTAAACTCATTACAATCCCAATTCCTTATGTGTTACATACGACAAATAGATATTCTCATTCTATTCACAAACCTAATTATTCACTGTGCAAATAACTAAGTCACATGTCACAATGCCCAGTTCTAACCCTAGAATTCCTTTCTCAATTCCTTCTACAGTAACAAGGTAATTACTGATCAGATAATTAATCAATAAGCACAAAACAAGATGAACAATTCACTTCAACATAAATAATTAGAATAAATCAAATAATCAATTCATAATCATAAAAAGTTCAATTGAAATCTTAAAGAAAGAGTTAGTTCATAATTAATGAATTAAAATCAAGAATCCACAATTGAATAGACATTAAAAGATAAAAGTAAGAGAAGAAAAGAGAATTTAATCTATTGTCAGTAGCCTTGAGACTCCTCTTTCGCTCCTGCTTTGAATCTTCAATGGTCTCCAAGTTACTTCAATCTCCAAAACTAATAAGAACTAGGGTTATGTTCTAATCTAAAAGAGTATTTAATATAGTCTAATCTATGTAATCTCTTTATTTTATGCCTTACATCATGTATTTATAGGTTACAAGTCTAATTTTGAGCTTAGGAACAAACCCAATCCAATTTGGAGTCAAAAAGATGTCAAAATTCGCCCAAAACACGTCCAGGCGGCACCCAACCTGTTCCCTAGTGCCCCAGCACTGTTCACAATGCTGAAAATCTGCCTTATAGCGCCCTGGCGCTGCAAATAGGCTTAAAATTAGCGCCCCGGTGCTGTTACAAGTTCTGACATTTTTTGTTCCAACGTCCTATGGGAAAATGGTCATAACCTCTTCGTCCGAACTCTAATTTTGATGATTCAAGATGTTCCGAAAAGAGGAAAAGTGGATCTACAACTTTTATTCTTTAAGAGTTTCGAAATAAGGCACGGAGCTATAGTCAAATTGTCTCTGAAGTGACTGTTGTGTAAATGGCAAGCCGAAAACGCGAATCTAGCCACCCTAAACGTCGATCCAAGTAACTTTTGTCTCAATTCCTACAAAACGATATAAAACATTCATGAATAGACACAAACACATAAAAACATCTTAAAAGACTTCAGAACAACAATAAATTAAGCCCGAATGTATCCAATTCATGTGTATAAAACTCACTCATCAAATACCCCCTAACTTAAACATTTGCATGTCCTCAAGCAAAAACACAAAAATGTTATGCAATGCAATGCAATGTAATGAAACTAATCTATATGCCTACGGCTCCAACAGTAATGATAGAAACAAGTCTATTCAACCGGCCTTAGAGAAATCAAGTAAACATGATAATACATCATATTAAAATAAATCAGTAATTTCCCAATCAATCATCAAATCTTAGACTGTTATCACTGATATAGTGCGTGTGTGCTCCACAACAATGTTAACTGATATAAAATCAAATTTAACACATAATAGGTCTCTTTAAAGGCATCATACAGTGAAAACTCACAAAATTCACGAACAAGCTAGATTCAACTAAAGTCAAACATCCACCAAGTTCAAGAGTCCAATCCGGGATACTTATGCTTTACTTTTCATTACGGGTGCTTTTTACTATTTTCTAGTTTTTTTTTACTTTTTTTTTAACCATGACTATGCAATGTCTCATTCCATTAGGCTAACAATGTCACCCCTTAGTGGGCTTTCGACCAACGACTCCCAGACCATATAAGACCTTAGGGCGCTAGGTTTTAAGATACCCCTTCGGGCGTACTTACTCAAGTAACTAAGGCCCTGAAACAAAACTAGCCACGGTAATTTTTTTTTCTTTTTCTCTTTTTTTTCACTTTTTTTCAGCGAAGATTATATATCCCAAATTTTCCCCCAAACTTAATTTTTTATCAAAATTTAGCCATCTCCGCTATTCATGTCTTTCATTCCTTCACACTAGTATTATCCTTAAGAAATCCATTATGTATCAATTTAAACTTAATCAGTCAACATAGCTGTTATTAACGTGCTAACCTTAATTATACCAGTTTCAAACAAGAAAAGATTCAATTCATAACAAGAAATCACATCAAAGCCTGAATATTCAATACTATACTTATCTACTTAACTCTAGTCTCATCATTGGCCAAAATAGACTTTTACTATCTAACAGTTGGAATCATGCAAATATAAACTAACCGCAACAAACATAGTAAACTAACTACTATTTTTGCCATTTTTTTAATTTTTTTTTAAACAAAAAATTGAATACAAAAACTAAATGTAAATAACTCGAAAACATAACGAACTACAATGTAAATAACTAACTATATGCAATACGACACTAAAATGTCCCTAAACTTAAACTAGACATTGTCCTTAATGACTGAAATAGAAAAAATTAAAGCAGAGGACTTCCCTAAAAATATAGCAATCTTCCTCCATGCCCGCTAAGTTTGGAGAATAGGCTAAGCACACATGGAACAAATTGTGCACCACACTTGAATTTGACTTGAATAATCTGTAAAACCATGATAGAAGCAATTTTATTAAATCCTAAATAAATTCAAATTCAAAACTACTAATATAAAACTTAGTAAAAACTAAAAATAAAAATTAAACTTGGGCTGCCTCCCAATAAGCGCTTGTTTTATAGTCTCAGCCTGACTTTGTTTGGTCAATGTTATCCAATTCCTCTTCGAAAGTTGAGGAACCATCCATCCATCGGAAATAATATAGCTTTTGGAAGGTTCCCATTTACGATAGCCATTGTATTAAATTCACCTAGCATGCTTTCTTTAGATAAGATCACATTCAAGAACGTCCAACATTTAGGTGTTTTTTCCATTGTGTCTACGAATAGATTCTGGCATTGAGGCTTGTCAGACACAACAATCTCTTCTTCTATCTTCTCCAACTCATTGAACCATGGCTTCGAAGTTGTACTCACTTTTACGTCACAAGGAGTATTGCCGACGACATGACTACCTAGCGGACAAGGTTTTGCAAATCTAACCGGACTCTTGAACTGTGGAGTAGAAGGCACTTGAGGCATAAATAACATTGGCTCATCATATTTGGTTCTCACAATTAGTTTTGTACCGACCTTGTTGTCATTATCCCCACTTGTCTCCTCTTTTTCATCTCGTGGCTCATCCAGTTGTAGATTTGGCTCGGGCTCACCATCGGGCTCATCATCAGTCTCGTTATCCATGTCATAGAGCCAAGTGTTTTGAGGACGGTTGTTCAACGCATGTGCTATCTGCCCCAATTGATTTTCCAGATTCTTTATTGTCTCACCTAGCTTTGTATATTCATCTCTATTTGTTTAAATCTTTTTTCTTGTTCCTCATACTCTTTTTCAGAAGCTGTAATAAATTTTTCCAAGTCTTCCTCCCAATTTGAATGTTTTTCCTGTTGTAGTGGAGGTGGACACAAAACATCCGGTGGGTATGATGGACTTAGAGCATAAAATTGATCTTGATTGTTACTCCCTGAAAAATTCGTGTGATACCCATAATTCTGATGAAAGTTTTTGGGATAGACATAACTGTTGGGATAATCGCCCTTATACTGTACCGGCTCGAAACTGATGGCGGATTGATGACTCATATGATTTCCAGCACAATAATCACAAGTAACCGCCACAATTTGACGACGTTGAGCTACAAAAGCGTTGACCATCTTCGAAAGTGTATCCATCTTTGCTGACAATGCAGAAAGTTTCTCAAGTCTGTCAATCTCCGCTTCCCTTGGTTAAGTCATGTTCGTGTATGGCCATTGATACGCAAAGTCATCCATGGTTACTAAAAAGAGAGAAATATAGGAAGAGAATTAGAAATAAAAAAAACAAAAAAAAAATAAAAATGTTTAAATTAAGACTAATTTGATTGAAATTAATATTGAAAAATAATTATTAAATTAATTCCCCGACAAAGGCGCCAAAAACTTGTTGATCGATTTCGCAATCAATGAATACGTGCAAGTATACACGGTCAACAAGTAATAAAGTGAAAGTAGAGTATCGTTCCCACGAGGAATTATTTAATAAAGATTACCAATTACTAACTTTTAACCAAATCAATTTTATTTAAACAATAGCAAATTGTGAATTTTCTAAATAAGAATACTAAATTAACTAATTAAAACTAGATTACTTTATAAATGAATTCAAATAAATAAAGGCTAAGACTCCAATATCCCCAATTATGAACTATAAACCAATTATTCAATTATCCCAATTATTATGTCTACTGAATTGTTAATAGGAATTCTCAAATGCCAAAAGCCCTCTCTCGAGTGATCAATTGCCTTCTATTTAACCCAGATTAATTTTGCTATATCTATATGCAAAACAATTGAATTAAACTCGTTACAATCGCAATTCCTTATGTGTTACATGCGGTAAATAGATATTCTCATTCTATTCACAAACCTAATTATTCACTATGCAAATAACTAAGTCACATGTCATCATGCCCAGTTCTAACCCTAGAATTCCTTTCTCAATTCCTTCTACAGTAACAAGGTAATTACTGATCGGATAATTAATCAATAAGCACAAAGCAAGATGAAAAATTAACTTCAACAAAAATAATTAGAATAAATCAAATAATCAATTCATAATCATAAAAAGTTCAATTGAAATCTTAATGAAAGAGTTAGTTCATAATTAATGAATTAAAATCAAGAATCCACAATTGAATAGACATTAAAAGATAAAATTAAGAGAAGAGAAGAGAATATAATCTATTATCAGTAGCCTTGAGACTCCTCTTTCGCTCTTGCTTTGAATCTTCAATGGTCTCCAAGTTGCTTCAATCTCCAAAACTAATAAGAACTAGGGTTATGTTCTAATCTAAAGGAGTATTTAATCTAGTCTAATCTATGTAATATCCTTTATTTTATGCCTTACATCATGTATTTATAGGTTACAAGTCCAGTTTTGAGCTTAGGAACAAACTCAATCCAATTTAGAGTCAACAAGGTGTTAAAATTCACCGAAAACGCGTCCAGGCCGCACCCAACCTCTTCCCCAGTGCCCCAGCACTGTTCACGACGCTGAGAATCTGCCTTATAGCGCCCCGACGCTGCAAATAGGCTTAAAATTAGCACCCCGTCGCTGTTACAAGTTCAGACATTTTCTATTCCGATGTCCTTTGGGAAAATGGCCATAACCTCTTCGTCCGAACTACGATTTTTATGATTCAAGATGTTCCGGAAAAAGGAAAAGTGGATCTAAAACTTTCATTCTTTAAGAGTTTCAAAATAAGGTTCGAAGCTATAGTCAAATTGTCTCTGAAGTGACTGTTGTCTAAATAGCAAGCCGAAAACGCGAATCTAGCTACCCCAAACGTCGATCCAAGTAACTTTTGTCCTAATTTCTACAAAAAAATATAAAACATGCCTGAATAGACATAAACACATAAAAACATCCTAAAAGACTTGATAACAACAATAAATTAAGCCCGAATGTATCAAATTCATGTGTATAAAACTCACTCATCACTATTACATAGGTAATCTACACGTTCACTTTAGCCTTCTCTTTATCCTTGTGGAATCCTTCGGTCCATTCGATCTAAGCTGCATTCATATGGTTCAAGCAAGAATGAGCATAACAAGCTCAGTAAGTACAACAATTTCATTTTAAAAGTATGCTTGAAACAAAGGAATCGTATATCTTCAATAACTGGATGATAGTTACGAAGTACTATCAATAACTTAAAATAGAGTTTCTTTTCCTTCAAAACATTTTTCAATAACAATAATATGTAGTTCATCAATTTTGGTTCAAGAAGAGAACCTCTTATAGTCTCTTTGAAAAGGACAACCTGGCACGATGTCCGTAAGTCCGGCATATCTTACGAGCACTTCTAGGTGATCAGCCTATAGTACTCTATGTTGATCAACACTACATTCATTAAATGTCTGTACGTTTAAGTTGTGGCAACCTCACGTGCCCATCGAATAATCGATGAAAATACATTTCTTTATTCATATAAAGGCTTACCTTAAATCCGTACCAAATAGTTGGCGCAGGATAGCGTTAGCAATTCTATATTGAAATACTTTTAAACATTTCAATCAATCTATCAAGATTAGTCTAGCCGAGCTAAAACTGACATCGAATTTTTCTTCAAAACCATACATGCATCTCATAATCTGAATCATTTGAAAACCTGGCTAACACGAAGGTTAGATAAGTGTTTAAGAAAACTTGCCTTCAGCGTCTGCTATAGTATAATTACGTTTCCTTTGAGTCCTTACAGTCTTCTTTGATATTCACTTGACTATGCCTTGCTCAATATGTAATCTCTTTCTTGATCCTTGAAATATAAAAGACTAGCTTTCTTACTTTTCTAGCTTATTCTCTCCACCAAATAAGTTGTTTAGCTTGAGAGGATTTAGATGAAATTTGAACAACCAACAAATGAAGTGAGGCTTTTCTATTTATAGGAAATCCTAAGTTAGGGCATAAGGGTCATTAAGCCACTCCACCTCCTTAATTCCACCTCCTTACTATTCCTTATTTGTTCACCAAGTTTACTTGGCCTCCACAACTTTTATCTCTTGCTTGCTCCGCACAAAACTTATCCTTTACTTAGCTTTTAAGTTACTTGGTCATCACATAACTTATCTCTTGCTTAACCACCAAGCATAAGCACTTTACTTAGCCTTTAAGTTATTTAACTTATCATTTGCTTAACACTTAAGTCTATTTGCTCAACACATTTAATTCTTGATCACTAATTCACCCATACAATCATGGGTTGCCCCATGGATCCTCCTAATCCATTGGATTCTTACTTTGGGCTTAAGGTTTAATTAACCTAACTTATACATTGGGCTTGCATTAACAATTCTTTGGGCTTTCTTTAAGTTACTTTGGGCTTCTCATTAATCAACCACTTGGGCTTATCAATATCTTATTGGTCTTTACAATTTCTTACATAATTCTACAAATTCATTACACATGGTTTAAAGCCTTATAACGTATAATTTATGTATTAATCTCCTTTTCTAACTCGTATACTTATTCATATACGACATACCATGCTTCATTCATACTCGTATAACACCTCATATCATACTCATATTCATTACTTCGTACAATACCTACGTATTATACAATCAATACTTTAATTCATTAATCGCATTTAAATTCCTTCTCGGAATTCATTTTCCCTAATCGTTAGGTTTTAAGTCCGCAGGCGAAAAACTGCGTTTTCCATAACTGAAATATTATTGGATATTCTATCTCAAATCGATATTTTATCATTACATATTTCTCAGAATTTCAAAAATAATTCCGGAGCAGAAATGCATGAATAGTGTTTTTCGAAAACTTTCTCGGAAAGCTTTTATTTTCGTCTTGGAAATTTAAACACTTTAATTCTACCACGTAGCCAAAATACTATGACGTTCTAACATATCTTGGTCATATAACGACCTTCGATTAGCTTGCTCCATAAATAATCCATTAAATTCATTTAATAAAAATAAAAATTTAATTCTCAATAATTCGATTTTCTCGGGCGTTACATTCTTCCCTCCTTATAAGGATTCTGTCCCCAGAATGTCGCTAATAATACCTACACCACAAAGGAATTTTTTTTAATTTTAATCTCGAGTTCCCACAATGCTTCTTCGACATTGGGGTTCTTTCATTTCACCTTCATCGAAGGTATTATCTTAATTCGAATGACTTATCACTTCCTATCAATAATCTATGTTGTATGTTAAACACTTATTAACACATTACGCGATCTCTATATTATCTTAGTTATCCTTTTAACTCATATTTATATGGAAATCAAATTCCTCCCTCAAAATAAGACTATACTTCGTCTTCTACTTATCCTGCATCATCTTCTTCATTCGCTTACATCCCACGTTACTTAGTTATACTTACTTAACTCGTTCCATTATAGTGGATTGAGTTTACGTTTTGAATAACAATTCTTCCCCTTCATTCCGTAATTTAACTTCTAACTACACTCTCGCCATCTCCATTATTAACTCCTTCTAAGTTGTGAACATCGATAGCTTTCCCTACCCTTCCTACTTAACGCGTCGGCTTATACGTTTACCTTCCCTGAATGATATAAGATATCACAATCCTTACTCTACTGTATTTTCAACTCCTTCTGTGTGGAGATATATTTCAAACTCTTAGAGTCCGTGTATATCTCACCCTTCTCCGTATAAATATTATCTTCCGATTTTTAATTCAATACTACAACTGCCAATTCTAGATCATAAGTAGGATAAACCTTCTCATAATCCTTAACTGGCATGATGCATATACAATTACATTGACATGCTATAAGAGCACGCAATCATGTCATCCATACAAAACATCGAAATACACTACAAAATTCCCCGTATCATCTTAAAAAGACAATACAGGTACCTTACTTAACCTTTTTCTTAAATCTTGTGATGCTAATGGTACATTCAACCCTAGCACCTCACAAGGGTACCTATCAATTTGCCACCGACATCTTCGGTGCCCCTTACGAAAATCTAACTTCAACATATTATTCAACTCAAATGACATAACCAGAAACTCGTCATAACTATAACGAATTCTGAATGTCATCTTAGGTCCCTCCGCCTTCTTCTTTACTTTCAACCGACTATACCCCATACGCAAATCTATCTTGGAAATATTTGTTGCCCCTCTTTAACTGATCAAATAAATCATCAATCCTGGGCCATGGGTATTTATCCTTAATCACCAACTTACTCCTATTATGATAGTCGGTACGTAACCGCAACGACTCATCCTCTTCTTTAACATCCTACTAACTTACGTCCAGGTTAGATGACAATGCGTCTCGGTGTTTTATTATCATAAATTACTACCTTGGGTTTTCTGAAAAACTGAATATTCATACTTTTCTTATAACTATTTATTATAGCTATATGGTTAATCCACCCATTCATTTTGAGAATTTCTTCAAATTCTCTCAGCATTAACAGTGCATATTTACTGATACCTTCTTACCTAAATTATTCATGAAACAAATTTTCCATGGTTAAATTAACGAAAGTTATTTCCTCCTCCTCTAACTTAATATTTTAAAGGTATTTATAATCCCTTCCAGACAGACTCCTAGATAAGTCTTTCCCCATATCTTACACACCTCGATCCTTCATTTAGGATCCCCTTGTCCAACTTCAGTATTCCCGGAGTTAAAAATTTATGTCTCATTAGCATACTGCCACTACCATTCTCTACTTTGGTTCCTCCCTCTCTCTTGCTCTCATTCTTTTCCTCTTTGTGGTATTGAGTCTACAACTCACTACCGCCTTATGCTATAATCACCTTCTCCAGAATAGTCCCATACGAAACACTCTGGAATACCAAAATCCGACTATAGAGCCAGGATTTTAGGCCCTGCTCAAACATACGAGCCTTCCTCTCCTCAGTGTTTACTTGATGTAAAACAAACCTTGCCAATTCATTTGAATTTGGCCGCGTACTGGGAAAATGTCATGTCCCCTTGCTTAAGTACTAAAAATTAATTCTCTATCCTCCCTTGCATGCTTGTAGGAAAAAAATATTTCTCAAAGAACACCTTCTTGAATTGTTCCCATATTATCGCATCTATTCTAGCCTCACCCTGGTGAGCCTCCCACCAAAAGTTGGCTTCACTCTTCCTCATGTAAGTCACAAAAGAAAACTTCTGCATCTCACCTATGCTTGTAATAACAAACACATTCTCTATTTCTTTTGCCCACGTCTGGGACTCTATTGGGTCCATCGTTCCTTTGAACCCCGGCGGACCTACGCCTTTTAAACTCTTTAAAGGTAGTCGTTCTAGCTACCCTAGGTTCCGCGGGTACTCTACCCTTGATTTGGTTAAATGCAGCCGTTAATAAATTAACAAAATTTTGCATAGGGTTGTTTTAATACCCTTGGTTATCATTATGCGATTCTGCTTCCTAATTATGTTGTCTTCTCCATGGTGGCACTTTCTGATAAAAATTTATTATTATCCATTTACTTACTTCATTATTAATCGCCATATACCAACTCACACCATAAAAAATCATTCCCATGAAAACTTTATTATATTTATATACTTCTTCATAGATTGAAACTATTTACAACTTGTTTTCATAGCCAAAAGCTATTACATTTCTATTCCGCAATAGTACCTCACAAAAGTTGAGATTTACAAAAGACTACCCTGTTATACAAAAGATGGTTTTACGTCACTACATACATACTTATAACTATGGACTTCTAATAATGCATAATAGCATCCTCGTGCTTCTCATTCGCAATCTCCACTACAGTATCCCGACTAATAGTACGATGGGTCTGTCCTGACTCATTGGAATAACAACCAACCTTTATCTTGAAATCCTTATGAGAGCTCTCATGGATGTAAGACATCTGGGCTAACTTCCGATCCTTCTCCCCAAGTTCTCTACGAAGCTTATCGACCTCATTCTTAAAATCCCTATCCTTATTCATCATGACCACCTTCTCATCATGCTCAGACTCAAAATCAGCTTCTGCAGACTCCTTCGCTACATAAAGAGCACTAATCTCTTCATTCTGATTCTGCACAACTGCACTCAGTTGCACATTCTTGTCAAGCTCTGCCAGATACAATGATCTCATTGTATCTGGAGGTGATGACTTTAGTGCAGGTACCACCGTTTCAACCGATGTTACCTCCATTCCTTCATCCACATCGTTCATCATACTAAGGTATGATGTTATATCCATCTCTCCCTCAGAGTAGTCTTCCTCAGAAAATACTCCTCTGTCTCCGACTCCTCTAAAATCACTATTGGTACCTCCGCCACTAGCATGGGTACAGGCTCTACTCGGTTCACAAGCTCTTCGCTCACCGTGTGTATATCTCTATACATCAAGCTATCGATCGACATCCTACAATAACACATAACATGTTGATTATAACACACAAAAATATATAAGCACAAATCACATTTAATTTATTTAGAGTTACTTTCCATCTTTTAAATCTTTTGGTACTGAGTTTCCTCAATACCTTATTATTAACTCATTCGACTCAAGTAAAGCTCGAGTTTACTTCCTTCGAACTTCTCTTCTTTAACAAGGTTATTAGCCTAAGGTTCTTCCCCCCTTAAGTTTTATAACCTAATGCTCTGATACCAAGGTGTAATCCCCCCAAATCCGAATCTCTTCTAACCCGACAGATGGTGCTCCACGGTGCTACAGTTCACACAAACATTCAATTGAAATGCCTCTAAAGAACAAATATGTCTTGTATATATATATATATATATATATATATATATATATATATTCCAAAATAATACCACTATTCCCCAGGTTCTTTATAATTGTTACATTTGTTCTTGTCATAATATCAAATATTATCATATCAAACCTATACTATTACAAAGGTAATCTACACGTTCACTTTAGCCTTCTCTTTATCCTTGTATTATCCTTCAGTCCATTCGATCTAAGCTGCAGTCATATGGTTCAAGCAAGAACGAGCATAACAAGCTCAGTTAGTACAACAATTTCATTTTAAAAGCATGCTTGAAACATAGGAATCGTATATATTCAATAACTGGATGATAGTTATGAAGTACTATAAATAACTTAAAATAGTGTTTCTTTTCCTTCAAAACATTTTGCAATAACAATAATCTGTAGTTCATCAATTCTGGTTCAAGACGTGAACGTCTTATAGTCTCTTTTAAAAGGACAACTCGGCACGAAGTTCGTAAGTCCGGCATATCATGCGAGCACTTCTAGGTGATCAACCTATAGTACTCTATATTGACCAACACTACATCCATTAAACATGTGTACGTTTAAGTTGTGGCAACCTCACGTGCCCATCGAATACTCGATGAAAATACATTTGTTTATTCATATTCAGGCTTACATTGAATCCATACCAAATAGTTGACGTTTGATAGCGTTAGCAATTCTATATTGAAAGACTTGTAAACAGTTCAATCAATCTATCAAGATTAGTCTAGCCGAGCTAAAACTGGCATCGACTCATTCTTCAAAACCATACATGCATCTCATAATATGAATTATTTGAAAACTTGGCTAACACGAAGGTTAGACAAGTGTTTAAGAAAACTTGCCTTCAGCGTCTGCTACAGTATAATTACATTTCCTTTGAGTTCTTACAGTCTTCTTTGATATTCACTTGACTATGCCTTGCTCAATCTTTAATCTCCTTCTTGATCCTTGTAATATGAAAGACTAGCTTTCTTACTTTTCTAGTTTATTCTCCCAACCAAATAAGTTGTTTAGCTTGAGAGGAGTTGGATGAAATTTGAACAACCAACAAATGAAGTGAGGCTTCTCTATTTATAGGAAATCCTAAGTTAGGGCATAAGGGTCATTAAGCCACTCCACCTCCTTAATTCCACCTCCTTACTATTCCTTATTTGATCACCAAGTTTACTTGGCCTCCACAACTTTTATCTCTTGCTTGCTCCCCACAAAACTTATCCTTTACTTAGCTTTTAAGTTACTTGGTCATCACATAACTTATCTCTTGCTTAGCCACCAAGCATAAGCACTTTACTTAGCCTTTAAATTATTTAACTTATCCTTTGCTTAACACTTAAGTCTATTTTCTCAACACATTTAATTCTTGATTACTAATTCACCCATACAATCATGGGTTGCCCCATGGATCCTCCTAATCCATTGGATTCTTACTTTGGGCTTAAGGTTTAATTAACCTAACTTATACATTGGGTTTGTATTAACAATTGTTTGGGCTTGCATTAAGTTACTTTGGGCTTCTCATTAATCAACCACTTGGGCTTATCGATATCTTATTGGACTCTACAATTTCTTACACAATTCTACAAATTCAATACATATGGCTTAAAGCCTTATAACGTATAATTTACGTATTAATTTTGTATTCTAACTCGTATACTTATTCATATACGACATACTATGCTTCATTCATACTCGTATAACACCATATATCATACTCGTATTCATTACTTTGTACAATACCTACGTATTATACAATTATTACTTTAATTCATTAATCACATTTGTAACGACCGAGAAATTCGGATTTTAATGTAAGATGATTTTATTATATTAAATAATAATAAAATCATATTATGTGAGATATCAAGATGGTTGTCGTTTTGTAACCTATTGATATTGAAATATCGTAGTATTTGAGTTATGTGAAGGATTTAATGTGTTTGAATTTCCAAGACGAAAATAAATGTTTTCCGAGAAATTTTCTGAAAAACACTATTCATCGGTATTTGCTCGGGATTTATTTTTGAATTTCCGAGAAATACGTAATGGTAGAATATTAAAGTAAGACGGATTATGTAATAATAATCTAGTTATGGAAAACGTAATATTTCGCTTGCGGACTTAAATGGAGAACGTAAGGAAAATGAAGAACTATTTCGTTAAGGAATGATGGTATGATACGTGAGTATTGTACAAAGAATGGAAACGAGTATAATACCAAGTATTATATGAGTTTGTAAGAAGAATGCATTATCGTATATAAATTCTATATGAATTAGAATACGAGAATAATACATAAACTATACGTATATGTATTATGTAATATTAATCGACTTGTAAAGATTGGTTAGGATTTTGTACAAGCCCAAGTGAATTAAGGGTTAAAGCCCAACTTTTGAATTAATAAACATATGAAGGTTTATTAAGCAAAGCCCAATGTTCATTTAATCTAAGCCCAAACTAAAGTTCATTGGATTGTGTGATCCATGGAGCAAACCATAGTGATATGGATAAAGTGTGGTTATCAAGATAAGTAATAACCAAGATAAGTGATGACCAAGTAAAGGTGGTGCTCAAGATAAGTAATGACCAAGCAAGGGATAGGTTTTGTGCTTTGCAAGTAATGAATAGTAAGGAGGTGCAAAAGGAAGTGGGATGATGGAATTGACTAAATTGCCCTAACCTTAGGAATTCTATAAATAGTGAAGGTTGGCAAGTCATTTAATAGTTGTTCAAATAATCCAAACACTCTCTCTCACAGTGCTTAATTGTTAGGAAGATTAAGTTACAAGTAAGTATTCCATAAGTCAAGAAGAAGAAGAAGCTACTTACTAAAGACTTCAAATGTAAGACTCCTTCTCCAATTATCTTCTATCTCTAACATGATAGGTTGATAAGAAAAGCTTGGATTAAGGAACATGAATGATAAAAAAAAAGAAGTATGTCTAAGTAATGAACTTAAGCCACATAAGTTGGTAATAAGTCATTTAAGATAGCATAAGTTGTAAACTTATGTAAATGCATGATGAACTTGTGATAGGTTTATTAATGAAAGTATATGTATATACATCATCTTGTAAGAAAATATGTATCAAGAATACATAATTAAAGTTATATGATGAAATCATGTATGGATGATGGTTAAGAACTTTAATTGTCATAAGTTATGAATGATAAGTTCATAAGTAGTTTGAAAGATATCAAGTATAAGCTTGCAATGAGATAAGTTAAAATCCAACCATGAGTATAAATATTTGGAATAAGGATGTTAAGATGTTCACATTATGAATGTAATTCATTGGTAGTGTTGAACAAGTTCTAAGAAACGAAGAATTGCCGGAAATCGCACGATTAGACGATAATCGTCGAATTCTTAAATTTCCCGGAATGGAAGTCAAATTTTGAGTTTAAGTTTGGAAATGTTATTTTCCCATGGAGACAAGTCATGTTTGTCATTTAAGAGTTGCGGACTCGAAAATGGACGAATTCTGACTTAGAACGAAGAAACGAGCGTTTAACGTTCACGAACGTTTATCGTTTTCGTTAAAAATGAGCCAATAGGTGAATTTTTAGCAAACGAAGTCAAATAGATAAAATTCTTGCATGAATGCATAGATTACATAATTTGTGAACCGTAGGCTTTTGAACGAACCAATTCGGACTTAAAACAAAGAAGTTATGCGTCCAGGAAGTTCACAAAAGTTAAAAGTTAAAAAATTTTTCTGGTGCACAGAGTTGGCGCCGCGGCGCCAACCTTAAGCTTTTTAGCCGCGCCGCAGCACGACATCTGGGACTCGGCTACTGCTAACTCACGCCGCAATGCGAGTTGCAAGAGTAATGCCCGCGCCGCGGCGCCAGGCACAGAACTTAGACAGTAAAGAATAAAAATGAAGGGAAAAGAAGGGGATGGTAAGAGATTGAACTAAACCTACCTTAAACAACTTAAAGTAACATTGTTGAGACATTGTTAAGACTTAAAAGTAATGAAGAATGGTTAATATAACCAAGTCGAATGGATGTAAAGCAAACGATAAGTCGAAACGCATAAGAATGAAATTTAATCTATAATTAGATTGGAAATGCAGGGTAAGATATATTCAGATACATACTTGATTATATGTGACCTAATGTAAGGCATTATGTGATCATGTATTGTAGAGACTTGAAAGACTTGAACGTAAAGTAAAATACACAGTAGCAGACGCTAAAGGCAAGTATTCTAACTCTTGTTTCAGTGCAATCTGAACAAGTTTATGATGTTCATGTATCCTTTCGCATGAATTGAAGTATGATGGAGTTAAAGCCAGTTTCTTTGGCTAGACTTAACATATTGAGTGGATTATTGATAATCTGTTCATCTGTTATCAAATGTTAGTATCTTTTGTCAACTACTGACAGCTTTCAAAAGAAGACTGAATTGTTAAAACAAATGTTTTGTCGATAAAACGACAGGCACGCGAGGTTGCCAAATGATTAAACGTACATACGTTTAATGGATGTAGTATTGATCAATACAGAGTACAATAGGCTGATCACCTAGAAGTGCTCGTAAGTAATATCGGGCTTACGGACTTAGGTCCGGGTTGTCCTTTTCAAAGAAAGAATGAATGCTCAAGGTCTTTGACCGGGGTGAATGTTTTACTGAATTTATTCATTGTGAAACATTTTGAAAGTAAAGATGAATTGCTATTTTGAATCATCAATAGTACTTCATAGCTATTGTTCAGTTATTGAAGATATATGATTCATATGTATCAAGCTTGTTGTTATTGAAATTGTTATACTTGCTGAGCTAGTCATGCTCACTCTTGCTTAAATCATATGAATGCAGCTAAGACTGAACGTCCTGAAGGATCAAATAAGAATAAAGGAAAAGCTAAGGCAGATTGTTAAGCTGTCATGTAATAGTATAGGTCTATTGTTGTAATGTAATAAATATTATGACAAGAGAACCTTTGTAATCGGTTTAGAACCTGGGAAATGTAAATATGGAATTAAATATATATAAGTTATGTTCATTCTTTGAGACTTTCAATTGAATGAATGTGTGAATGTTTGTACAGTATAGCACCATCTGTCGGATTGTAAGATACCCGGATTTGGGGGCGCTACAAGTTGGTATCAAAGCTTAGGTTATAAAACTTAAAGGGAATTAGAACCTTAAGTCATAACCTTAATAAAGAAGTAAAAGAAGAAAGATAACCTTATAAAAATGCATTATAGTATGTTATGTGTTTTTATTTATGTTACTGACATGTACTAATCAAACTGTATTGTTTTATTGTAGATGTCAGGAGAAAATGATGTGTATAGAAATATACACGTTGTAAGCGAGGATTCGGTTAATCGGGTAGAGATACTACCAAATCCCGTAGCAATAGAGCCAGAAGTGGTAGCAATAGAGTCTGGAGACTCGGACAATTTAGACTATATGTCTATTTTTGATGGCATGCTAGAGGAGGAGGTGGACGTAATGTCCTTTGACCAAGTTCCACCCGCAGAGGAGATGTCTACGGGGGATTCGACGAAAGCATTGTTTATGGCGGTATTGGATAGGAATGTCCATTATTGCCAGGAGGTAAAGGAGTTGAAAGCGGAACTCCAAGCTGTCCGTGAGGACAAGCTTAGCATGGAGGGAATGTGGGAGGAGGAACACGATGATCGAGTTTTAGCTAAGGACAAGGTCCGAGAGCTGAAATGTGAAGTCTTTGAGCTCAAGCAAGAGCTAAAGACTAAACAGAGGAGATTGGAGAGGATGTCTTATATACATAGGAGTTCTCATGTGGATTTCCAGCAGCAAGTGGCTGGGTATCCGGTAGAGGCGGGACAGACACGCCATACCATCAGTCGGGATGTTATTGCCGGTCTGGCCAGCAAAGATTTTGAGAATGCCTTACGGCAGATGTAATCTAGAAATAACTAGAGTAGCGTAGATATGTAAATATTATGTATCTAGTAGTGATGTAAAACCCTCTTTTGTATAAACAAGGGTAGTCTTTTGTAAATCCCAATTTTTGGAAAGTAATTGCGGGATGGTAATGTAATTAGCTAAGACTGAGTAATGTAATCAGCTAAGGCTGAATGATGTAAACAATGTAGTGTTATACTACAAGTTATTAATCAATATAAGCCTCTTTTATGGAACATATTGAGTAATGAGTATGAGTTATTGTTTTATTACAAATAATAACTAAATCACAAGGAGGAAGTAATAATGATGTGTTGTTTTCTTAACAGCGAAATGCCGCCAAGAAGGGGACAACGAAATCAAGAAACTAATGTTAACCAACCGGAAGGTGGTCCGGTTAATCCAATGCAAGAGTTCGTTAATCTTTTAACAGCTGCATTTAATAGAACGGGGGCTAATGTACCTGTAATTCCTGGAGTAGTACGAGCTACTACTTTTAAGGACTTTAAAAGTGTAGGTCCGCCGGAGTTCAAGGGAACTACGGACCCTATAGAAGCCCAAACTTGGGTGAAAGAAATTGAGAAAGCATTTTTAATTACAAATGTGGAGGAGGGTCAAAAGGTTGCCTTTGCAACCTATTTGATGAAAGGAGAGGCCAACTTCTGGTGGGAGGCAAACCAGGCTAGGGCCGAAATAGGAAACCTAACGTGGGAGAGATTTAAGGAGATTTTCTTCGAGAATTATTTTCCCACGAGTATGCAAGGGAGAATGGAAATGAGGTTTCTGGAATTGAAACAAGGGGATATGACAGTTCCCCAGTATGCCGCCAAGTTTAATGAACTGGCACGATTTTCTCCACATCAAGTGGACACTGAAGTGAGAAAGGCTAGAAGATTCGAGCAGGGCTTAAAACCCTGGCTCTATAGCCGAATCTCTGTGTTCCAAAGTACTTCCTTTGGAACCATATTAGAGAAGGCAATAATAGCCGAAGGTGGGAATGAGGCTTTAAGCCAGTACCACAAAGATAAGAAAAATAAAGGGAGAGTTGATGGGGGAATTAAGACCGAAGGAGCCAGTGGTAGTGGCGACGGTCAGAAAAGAAAGGGTTTTAACTCTGGGAATACCGGAGTGAAACAAGGCGATTCAAAAAGGAGGATGGAGGCCTGTAAAACCTGCGGAAAGACTCACTTAGGAGTCTGTCTCAAAGGAAAGGCCGTATGTTATAATTGTGGACAGGACGGGCACATTTCGCCTAACTGTCCAAATCCGAAGAAAAATCACGGATGTTTTGTATGTGGATCAACTGACCACATAGCAAAGAATTGCCCGAAGAAGGGTATGGAAGGAAATAAGGGCACTAATAGTGGGAAGTTAGCTATTAGCGGTCCAGCTCAGCCAGGTAGACCAATGGCCCGCACTTTTAATATGACAGTCCAAGATGCGGTGGCATCCGGAGACGTAGTTGCAGGTATTATCCCAATCAATAACATTAATGCATATGTGCTATTTGATTCAGGTGCTACTTGTTCGTTTATAGCATGTGATTTTGCTAGACGATTAGAATTATTTCCCGAAAAGTTGCCTATACCTGTGAACATTAAGGTAGCAAATGAAGAGATAATTCCTGTGGATAATATTCATAGGAGTTGTTGCGTAGATATACGTGGATGTAAGTTATCGGTAAATTTAATACCGATAAGGTTGGGAGAATTCGATGTAATTCTCGGAATGGATTGGTTGATTAACCATGGGGCAATTATAGATTGCCAAAAGAAACGTGTGAGCATCAGGACGTTGAAGCAACCTCATGTAGTATTCTACGGTAATAAATCACCGGGGAGATCGTGTTGTCTTACGATGACACAAACTAGAAAACTCTTAAGAAAGGGATGTGTTGGTTACTTGTGCCATGTTGTTGATACCCAGCGAGTGGGAACAACCATGGAACAAATACCTATAGTAAACGAATTCAAGGATGTATTTCCAAGTGAGTTACCGGGTTTACCACCGGATAGGGAGATCGAATTTGTAATAGACATTGTGCCAGGAGCGGCACCAGTGTCAAGGGCACCGTACCGTATGGCGCCGGTGGAAATGAAAGAGCTAATGGTTCAATTACAGGAACTGTTGGATAGGAAGTACATTCAACCAAGTGTTTCCCCGTGGGGTGCACCAGTGTTGTTTGTCAAGAAGAAAGATGGATCGTTAAGACTTTGTATCGACTATCGAGAGTTGAACAAATTAACGATAAAGAATAAATACCCATTGCCCAGGATTGATGATCTCTTTGATCAGTTGAAAGGGGCAAAGTATTTTTCTAAAATAGATTTGCGGACGGGGTATCACCAGTTGAAGGTGAGGAAAGAGGATATACCAAAGACGGCATTCAGAACTCGTTATGGTCATTACGAGTTTCTGGTGATGTCATTTGGGTTGACGAATGCACCAGCTGCATTTATGGACATGATGAACAGAGTGTACAAAAGTTTGTGGTTGTGTTTATTGATGATATTCTAGTCTATTCAAAGACGCCAGAAAATCATGCTGAACACTTAAGATTAGTGTTGGAAACACTAAGAAAGGAGAAGTTATATGCGAAATTCACTAAGTGTGAATTTTGGCTGGAGAAAGTTCAGTTTTTAGGTCATGTCATTGATTAGGAAGGGATTTCAGTGGATCCAGCAAAGGTAGAACCAGTGATGAACTGGGAACAACCGAAAACGCCGACTGAGGTGCGGAGTTTCCTAGGATTAGCGGGTTACTATCGAAGATTTATCCAAGATTTTTCGAAGATAGCTACCCCGTTGACTAATTTAACAAGGAAGACAGTGAAATACGTATGGACAGATAAATGTGAAGACAGTTTTCAAGAACTAAAGAAAAGACTAAGTAAAGCACCTGTTTTGTCATTGCCAGATGACACAGGAAATTTTGTAGTATATAGTGATGCTTCGCATAGAGGGCTTGGTTGCGTGCTCATGCAGCATGGCAAAGTCATTGCGTATGCATCACGGCAGTAGAAGGATTATGAGAAATTTTACCCTACTCATGATCTGGAACTGGCCGCGGTTGAATTTTCCCTAAAGATATGGAGGCATTATCTTTATGGGGAGAAATGTGAGATATATACAGACCATAAGAGTCTAAAGTATATCTTCACTCAGAAGGAGTTGAATATGAGACAGAGGAGATGGCTGGAGTTGATAAAGGATTACGACTGTGAAATCCTGTATCACCCTGGGAAAGCCAATGTAGTTGCCGACGCCTTAAGTAATAACCAAGATAAGTGATGACCAAGTAAAGGTGGTGCTCAAGATAAGTAATGACCAAGCAAGGGATAGGTTTTGTGCTTTGCAAGTAATGAATAGTAAGGAGGTGCAAAAGGAGGTGGGATGATGGAATTGACTAAATTGCCCTAACCTTAGGAATTCTATAAATAGTGAAGGTTGGCGAGTTATTTAATAGTTGTTCAAATAATCCAAACACTCTCTCTCACAGTGCTTAATTGTTAGGAAGATTAAGTTACAAGTAAGTATTCCATAAGTCAAGAAGAAGAAGAAGCTACTTACTAAAGACTTCAAATGTAAGACTCCTTCTCCAATTATCTTCTATCTCTAACATGATAGGTTGATAAGAAAAGCTTGGATTAAGGAACATGAATGATAAAAAAAAAAGTATGTCTAAGTAATGAACTTAAGCCACATAAGTTGGTAATAAGTCATTTAAGATAGCATAAGTTGTAAACTTATGTAAATGCATGATGAACTTGTGATAGGTTTATTAATGAAAGTATATGTATATACATCATCTTGTAAGAAAATATGTATCAAGAATACATAATTAAAGTTATATGATGAAATCATGTATGGATGATGGTTAAGAACTTTAATTGTCATAAGTTATGAATGATAAGTTCATAAGTAGTTTGAAAGATATCAAGTATAAGCTTGCAATGAGATAAGTTAAAATCCAACCATGAGTATAAATATTTGGAATAAGGATGTTAAGATGTTCACATTATGAATGTAATTCATTGGTAGTGTTGAACAAGTTCTAAGAAACGAAGAATTGCCGGAAATTGCACGATTAGACGATCATCGTCGAATTCTTAAATTTCCCGGAATGGAAGTCAAATTTTGAGTTTAAGTTTGGAAATGTTATTTTCCGATGGAGACAAGTCATGTTTTTTCATTTAAGAGTTGCGGACTCGAAAATGGACGAATTCTGACTTAGAACGAAGAAACGAGCGTTTAACGTTCACGAACGTTTATCGTTTTCGTTAAAAATGAGCCAATAGGTGAATTTTTAGCAAACGAAGTTAAATAGATAAAATTCTTGTATGAATGCATAGATTACATAATTTGTGAACCGTAGGCTTTTGAACGAACCAATTCGGACTTAAAACGAAGAAGTTATGCGTCCGGGAAGTTCACAAAAGTTAAAAGTTAGAAAAATTTTCTGGTGCACAGAGTTGGCGCCGCGGCGCCAACCTTAAGCTTTTTGGCCGCGCTGCAGCGCGACATCTGGGACTCGGCTACTGCTAACTCGCGTCACAGCGCGAGTTGCAAGAGTAATGCCCGCGCCGCGGCGCCAGGCACAGAACTTAGATAGTAAAGAATAAAAATGAAGGGAAAAGAAGGGGATGGTAAGAGATTGAACTAAACCTACCTTAAACAACTTAAAGTAACATTGTTGAGACATTGTTAAGACTTAAAAGTAATGAAGAATGGTTAATATAACCAAGTCGAATGGATGTAAAGCAAACGATAAGTCGAAACGCATAAGAATGAAATTTAATCTATAATTAGATTGGAAATGCAGGGTAAGATATATTCAGATACATACTTGATTATATGTGACCTAATGTAAGGCATTATGTGATCATGTATTGTAGAGACTTGAAAGACTTGAACGTAAAGTAAAATACACAGTAGCAGACGCTAAAGGCAAGTATTCTAACTCTTGTTTCAGTGCAATCTGAACAAGTTTATGATGTTCATGTATCCTTTCGCATGAATTGAAGTATGATGGAGTTAAAGCCAGTTTCTTTGGCTAGACTTAACATATTGAGTGGATTATTGATAATCTGTTCGTCTGTTATCAAATGTTAGTATCTTTTGTCAACTACTGACAGTTTTCAAAAGAAGACTGAATTGTTAAAACAAATGTTTTGTCGATAAAACGACAGGAACGCGAGGTTGCCAAATGATTAAACGTACATACGTTTAATGGATGTAGTATTGATCAATACAGAGTACAATAGGCTGATCATCTAGAAGTGCTCGTAAGTAATATCGGGCTTACGGACTTAGGTCCGGGTTGTCCTTTTCAAAGAAAGAATGAATGCTCAAGGTCTTTGACCGGGGTGAATGTTTTACTGAATTTATTCATTGTGAAACATTTTTTAAAGTAAAGATGAATTGCTATTTTGAATCATCAATAGTACTTCATAGCTATTGTTCAGTTATTGAAGATATATGATTCATATGTATCAAGCTTGTTGTTATTGAAATTGTTATACTTGCTGAGCTAGTCATGCTCACTCTTGCTTAAATCATATGAATGCAGCTAAGACTGAACGTCCTGAAGGATAAAATAAGAATAAAGGAAAAGCTAAGGCAGATTGTTAAGCTGTCATGTAATAGTATAGGTCTATTGTTGTAATGTAATGAATATTATGACAAGAGAACCTTTGTAATCGGTTTAGAACCTGGGAAATGTAAATATGGAATTAAATATATATAAGTTATGTTCATTCTTTGAGACTTTCAATTGAATGAATGTGTGAATGTTTGTACAGTATAGCACCATCTGTCGGGTTGTAAGATACCCGGATTTGGGGGCGCTACAACATTTCCTTTTCTTCTCGTAAATCATTTTCCTTAAACATTAGGTTTTAAGTCCAAAGGCGAAATATTACGTTTGCCATAACTAAAATATTATTGAATATTCTGTCTTACATCGATATTCTATCATTACGTATTTCTCGGAAGTACAAAAATAATTCCCGAGCAGAAATGCGTGAATAGTGTTTTTTGAAAACATTCTCGGAAAGCTTTTATTTTCATCTTGGAAATTCAAACACTTTAATTCTACCACGTAGCCAAAATACTACGACGTTCTGACATATCTAGGTCATATAACGACCTTCGATTAGCTTGCTCCATAAATAATCCATTAAATTCATTTAATAAAAATCAAAATTTAATTCTTAAAAATATGATTTTCTCGGACGTTACAGATTCATTCCGTAATACTAACATCTTGACATACATACTTCATTAACTTATAAACATGATAAGTTATTACTTGTTCTTTGTGAGTTTATAACTTATAAAAATGTAAATTACTTATGAATTCTTTTCTCAAGACATATGATAGTTCATTACTTCTAACCATTATTCTTGTTTCTTGTTATCATACCAACTTGATTAATGTAAAACATGTTACAAGTTCCTACAAATTCTTCCTTTGTACATAACTTCATTTATTTTTTATTTTACCACATGACTTATTCACGGCTTATTATGACTTAAGCCCTTTGATTACTCCTTCTTATCATTCCTTAGCATACTAGTTCTACCACTACCTACTTCTCTAACAATGTAAGAGAAAGAGAATCATGGCTTATGATTGCTTACCCTTGATGATTACTTGCTTAATCCTTGTTCTTATTTCTTACTTCTTGAATTTCAAAGGCTAACTTTCTAGCTTTTTCTCTCAAGAAAATAAGCTCTCAACTTATAAGTTGGATGAAATGAAACAACCAAAAATGAAATCCTTATCTTGTTATTTATAGGAATCTCAAAGTGAGGGTAGTTTAGACAATAAACCACTTCCACTTCCTTACTATTCATTACCTAGGCATTAAGTTAACTTGATCACCACATTATTTGCTTAGCCATTAAGTTATCTTGCTTATCACACATACTTGGCCATTAAGTTTACTTGTTTAACACAACTATTACCCTTTGCTTTCTCATCATATTCCTTAGCCATTAAGTTTTCTTAACTTATCCTTTGCTTAATCCTTAAGTTTACTTATTCATCACACTTGTTTCTTGATCACCAAGATCACCCATGTGATCATGGGTTGCTCCACGGATCCTCCTAATCCATTGGATCATATCTTGGGCTTAGGTTTAATTAGCTTAGCTTAAGCTTTGGGCTTGCACATTAAATTACTTTGGGATTCACATTACAAACACTTAGGCTTTTATATTAGTTCTATTGGACTTTCATATTAAATCATATTGGACTTGTACATCCCACATAATCCACAAGTATATTCACAAATGGCTTAAAGCCTTATAACATATACTCTACGTATAATTCTCGTATTCTAACTCATATAGTTATTCATCATATACTATATACCATCATTCATACATATTCATATAATACTTCGTATCATACTCGTATTCTCTACCTCGTACAATACATATGTATTATACGATCATCGCATTATTTTATTAATCACATTTAATTTCCTTCTCGTAAATCACTTTCCCTAAATGTTAGGTTTTAAGTCTGCAGGAAAAAAACTACGTTTCCCATAACTAAAATATTCCATCTCACCTTGATATTCTATCGTTACGTATTTCTCGGAAGTTCAAAAATAATTCCCGAGCAGAAATGCGTGAATAGTATTTTTTGAAAATATCTCAGAAAAGCTTTTATTTTAATCTTGGAAATTCAAACACTTTAATTCTATCATGTAGCCAAAATACTTTGACATTCCGATATGTCTAGGTCATAGAACGACCTTTAAATAGTTTACTCCCATAGATAATCAATTAAATTTATTAAATCCACTTAATCAATTAAAAAATTTAATTCACATAAAACTCTGATTTTCTCGGGCGTTACATCACGTGTTATAATTGTAGCAGACGCTGAAGGCAAGTAATCTAACCCTTGTTCCAGTTTAATCTGAATAAACTTTATGATTCATGTATTCTTCGAATGAGTTAATATCTGATGAATTCAACGCCAACTCCTCCGGCTAGACTTATGATATGTTGGATTTCTCATAATCTATCAAAGTATTGACAATGATTTACCAAACTAATATTGGTGTGGTTTTAAAAAGAAGACTGAGTATGCTAAATTTTTTTGTCATCAAACGACAGGCACGTGAGGTTGCCACAACTAAAACGTATACACGTTTAATGAATGTAGTGTTGACTAACATAGAGTACTATAGGCTGATCACCTAGACGTGCTCTTAAGCTCTGACGGATATACAGACTTAGTGTCGGGTTGTCCTTTTCAAAGAAATTATGAAACGATCATGGTCTTGGACCAGAACTGATGTTTCACTGAATATTGTCTTTGTAAAACGTTTTGAAGAAAAAGAAATGCTATTTTGAGTTATTGATAGTACTTCGTAACTACTGTTCAGGTATTGAAGATATACGATTTCTATGTCTCAAACATGCTATTTTACTAGAATTGTTGTACTTACTGAGCTAGTTAGGCTCACTCTTGCTTGAACCATATGAATGCAGCTAAGATCGAACGGACCGATGGATCCGGCAAGGATAAAGGGAAGGCGAAGGTGAACCCGTTGACTTACTTATGTAATAGTATAGTTTTGCAAGAATAATATTTGATATTATGACAATGACAAATGTAATGGTTATAAAGAACCTGGGAAATGTTAATATCATTTTGAATACATAAGACATATTCGTTCTTTTGAGGAATTTTAATTGAATGTTTGTGTAAACTGTAGCACCATGTAGCACCATTTGTCGGGTGGGAAGATACCCGGATTTATGGGCATCACAGGTTGGTATCAAAGCATTAGGTTATAAAACTTAAGGAGGGATTTAAACCTTGTCATAACCTTAAGAAAAGTCAAAGAAATAAAAGATGGAAGTTAACCTTATAAAAAAACATTATATATGTTATGTGTTTTTATTATTCTACTGACATGTACTAATCAAACTTATTTATGTTGTTGTAGATATCAGGAGAAAATAGAGACGTACAGGTAGTAAGCGAGGGGTCGATTAATCAGATACAGATCATACTGAACCCCATAGCAGCAGATCCTGAGGTAGTAGTGGTTGAGTCTTGAGACTTAGAGAGCTTAGACCTCATGTCCGTGTTCGACGACATGCTAGAAGAAGAGGTGGAGGTGGTGTCCTTCAACCCTGTAGCTATAGAAACAGAAATGGCTCCGGGGGAGTCGATGATGTCACTTTTAATGTTAGTGTTGGATAGAAACATCCATTATTTTCAGGAGGTTAAAGATCTGAAAGAAGAGCTCCAGGCTGTTATAGAGGATAAGACGGACATGGAGTCTATGTGGGAACAAGAGCATGATGAAGGAGTTTTGGCTAAGGAGAAGGTCCATGAGATGAAACAGGAGGTCTTTGAGCTCAAGGGGGGGAGCTAAAGACCAAGAAGCAAAAGATATGGATAATGTCCTATATTCATAAGAGTTCTCATTCTGACTTCCAACAACATGTAGCTAGTTATCCCGTAGAAACAGGGCAGACGCCACATACTATTAGTCGTGATATTATCACCGGTCTTGCTAAGGCAATTTTTAGAATGCCTTATGGTAAATGTAATCTATTAGTAGATGGAATAAATTAGATATCTAAATATTGTGTATCTAGTAGTGACGTAAAACCCTCTTTTGTATTACAAAGGGTAGTCTTTCGTAAATCCCAATTTTTGGAAAGCAATTGCGGGAAAGTAATGTAATCAGCTTAGGCTGTGTAATGTAACCGATGTAGTATTATACTACAATGAATCAATATAAGCCTTTTTCGGAACATGTTGAGTAATGAATATTTATGTTATTGTTTAAAATTGAATAATAACTAACTAACAGGGAATGAATAATAATGACATGTGTTATTTATTGTAATAGCAAAATGCTACCAAGAAGAGTATTATGTAATCAAGGTGCGAACGTAAATCAACCGAAGGGAGGTCCGGTTAACCCCAAGCAGGAGTTTGTAAATCTTTACACAACAACGTTTAATAGAACGAGGGCTAACATCCCCGTAAATCCTTGTGTAGCACGAGCTACTACGTTTAAGGATTTTAAAAGCGTGGGTCTACCAGAGTTCAAAGGAACTACGGACCATATCGAAGCCCAAACATCAGTGAAGGAGATCTAGAAGGCGTTTGTGATAGCAAATGTCGACGAGGCCCAGAAGGTTTCCTTTGCAACCTACATAATGAAGGGAGAGGCCAACTTTTTATGGGAGGCCAATCAAGCTAGGGCCAGAATAGAGGTTTTAACGTGGGTGAGGTTCAAGGAGATATTCTTCGAGAACTACTATACCACGAGTATTCACAAAAGGATGGAGATGCGGTTTCTGTGACGCCCCTAAATTTGGGTTTCTTCCAACCCGACAGATGGTGCTCCACGATACTACAATCCATACAATCATTCCATTAAGATAACAATAAAATGAGTGTAATTACTATCTTTGTATTATATTTATAATAAATCATTTCTCATATTCATAAACTGAATACATTCTTTGTTCTTCATAAGTATATTACATACAATTACACTAATCTATTACAGGACGATTAATTGTCCATCTTAGCCTTGCCTTTATCTCTCTTAGAACTTTAAGTTCGTTCGACTTTAGCTGCAAACATATGGTTTAAGCAAGAATGAGCATAACTAGCTCAGCAAGTCTTAACAAAGAATCATATGAATATCACAGAAACAATTACATGCTTTACTTCCATAAATGAACAATTAACTACGAAGCACTATGAAACATCTGACTAGTACTTCTCATGTCATAACAACAATTCTAAAGTACATATAATAGCTTTGGAAATCTGAATCGGTCAATAGACCATGAACATACTCTTTTCATTTTCATACTTGAAAAGGACGTTCGACACTAAGGTCATCCATCTGTTTTTACTTACGAGCACTTCTAGGTAATCAACTTAATATACTCTATGTTGATCAACACTCTTTTGTTAAACGTATTTACGCTTAACATTTGGCAACCTCGCATGCCCATCAAATAATCGATGAAAAATACTTTTGTTCGTACATAGACAAACTTACCTTTACATCCGTACCAAATACTTGGCATAGGATATCGTTAACAGTTCTATATCGAAAGACTTGTAAACAAATCAATCCATTCTTCAATACTTGTCTATCCGAGTTAAAACAGGCATCGACTCTTCCTTTAAAACCATTCATGCATATTATAACATGAACCACAGAAAACTTGGCTAACATGGAGGTTAGATAAGCGGTAAGAAAGGCTTTCCTTCAAACGTCTTCGAATATACAATTCAACAATTCTCATTCTTTATAGGATCTACATAATATATTCATATAGCACACTGTAATTAGTCACCAAACAATTATGTGTATTGTAGCATCCACGAATCCGGGCCCTAAATCGCCGCGGATTCGGTACACTATTTCTATCATTATTTACGGAAGATATAAACATAATTTGTTTATACATTACATTACACACTATTTCCCCAAGGTCGAATAACCTTAACTTAAATACAATTCATAATCTTTATAACACAATTATCAAACTATTTTATTACAAAATAGTTGCACTGTATATTCCAAGCTAAACTTGGCATTATCTTTTCTATCGATGATTCATTTGTTTAAGAATCATATCTATTCTCATTTCAAAATAAACCTTCTTTATCTATACAATATTTCAAATTGTATATAGCTGCCAATTACAATTGATAAAACTATCAATCATAGATTTATACCATTTCTAATTCAAGAAAATGTATTCATTTTGTACATCACTCATTCTTCATCATCCGTATAGCAATAATATTGTCTAACATCATTAACCTGCAAAAGTTTGTGTTTGCAAGATTGAGCTCGACAGCCCAGCAAATTTAACAGTCTATCATGTTTCACATAGCACACAATTCTATATGCACTACCTTTCCATTAATATGCATCTATACATGCACCATAAATTCTTTACTATGCATATCTTACATGCATCAATAATTCCTTACAAAACATTCATTCATGCATTATACATTTCTACTTTATCGAGTTACATCATACAACATGTAATCACATATATATTGAGTTCCATAACCTAATTAACTTAGTCATATTTTGACTTTTAACAATTGATAGAGCATGATATGTAATTTAACATGTAACCACATTCCATCCTCAAACATAATAGAACTGAAAAACTTGCCTGAACCGTTGATTACCGCAACGCTATTTATATCGCTTTACCCGAAGACCTAATATTAATAATATAGATCTCCAACATTAGAATAATATCATCACATATAATTTTCTTATCAGTCAAAATATATTTTCTAGTCTCGTAATAATTTTCTGATAATTATTACCATATATCACCATTTTAAAACCGTATTTAAATGAATTAAATACAACAGAATTCCTTAATCATTAATATTCATTTAATATAAAATATTAATGAAAATCATTACATAATATTATAAGTCTATACAGCACATAAAACTTAGTATCAGGTTAGAATATTAAGTTTGAGTTGATACCGACGCAATTTATCATCCCGACGGTCTAGTCGGACAAATATCGAGTTTAAGTTCAATTAAACTCTACCTCGGCGCTTAACCATGCCATAGAGTCATATTTATATGATTTAATACTCTTTTTCATTTCATAAGTTATTCGTTAACACCTAGTAAGTCAAATACTAATCCAGCAACCTGGATTCCATTTCAGTAACCTGAATTCACTATTCTTCTTCACGAAAATTCCAAATCAACTTATTATTTTTCTATCCTTTGGTCAAACACATGTACATGTATTTCATGCATAAAAAGTATTTTTCCATAATTTTCCAACATCCTTTGGTATTTTTCAAAATTAATTTCTAGTGCGTAGCTTAAGAAATTAGCTACCTCGTGCTTAACTCCAGTAATGCCCATCTTTAGGCATAACCTTATATATGTTAACATGATGCTTCATTTTAAATTTCGTGGCAATCGGAGTTGTACAACTCCGTTTATAGCGATTTCCGTCGGAAAATCACAAAAATTGTAATGGTCATAACTTGGTCGTTTTAACTCGGAATCAGCTCATTTTTGGACACGAGCTACATATTACCTTATCTTTTCATTTCCCAAAAGCCAGGAATTTTTCTTATTAACTAAATGTCCGAAACAGCCCTCGGAAAAGTTTGGCCAGAAACTTTTTGACGTTTGGCAGTTTTGGAGTCCTTTGCTAAAACTTATATAAAACGAGTTCTGTAACTCCGATTAATGATCCGTCAATTTTGTTGGGTTCGTATCTTTCCGAACTACAGTTTTCATATATCACAATCAATATTTGGACAAGTTTAGCTCGCGGAACTTAGCCCGGAAGTGACTGTTCCAAAACTGTCCTTTTCACAGTTTTCTTAACTTTGAATAGTTTGGGAAAAATCCCATAACTTGCTCATTTTTCAACCTATTTGCATGATTCCAAAGGGATTTTATCCTTAACACATATATCTAACATCCCACAAGTATAAATCATAAATATCCATCATAGATTTCATAAATAATCAAAACCTAGCTCACACCTTATAAGTTCAAACTTTTCGGAAAAATTCTTTTTTTTTTTCTATTCCTTTTGATTTCAACAAAATAAACACCCAATATGGGTAGATCCAACCAATAAAAACTTATTAACATGTGTAGATATGGTCCTTGAGTTTAGAACCAAAATTTCTTATCTTGTCAAACAAGCTTCAAACACAATCAAAGCTAAGAAAAATCTAGGGTTTTCTATCTTTTGAAAACCTATCCTCCAATTCATGCTATAGATCTAGCTTTTGATCTTCAAAAGGGTTAGATCTACATATTAAACACTTATATACACATAGATCTAAGGTTTTAAGCCTCAAGATCACAACTTCAAGTTGTCCAAAAATCAAATTAAACCACAAAAGAAATATACTACATAAGTAGAAATTTATTTGCTATACCTCAGCTTTTCTTCTTCTCCTTCTTCTTAATTTGATCATGGAGCTTGGATGTCTCACATATAACTCCCCTTTCTCTTCTCCATGTGGCTGCCGAACATGGCCTTCTCTTCTCTTTCTCTCTCTCTTGTTAGCTATCTTTGGTAGATAAAAAGAAAGAGAAAGAAGAAAAAGAAAATAAGATGACTTTAGTTTAGAGAACTAGATATATCCCAAGCTCCTCCCTTTCTTGCAATATCCGACCATATGGCCTTTTTACTTCCCACTAATACTCTCCTTCACCCCTTAATTGCTAAGATGTTGCTTGGAAAGAAAGGCTAATGTGTGTGACCATAAAAAAATGACACATGGGGGGTTTGTTGAGAGTTGGTCAACCACTAAAGTAAGCCATAAATGCAACATTCCTCACCCCTTTTAATCCCTCCATCTTGGCCGGCCATGTGCCTAAATAATGCTCCTAATTTGGCTTTCTATTTTACCTCTTATTTGAGTTAACAAATGTCCAAAACTTCCTCTCCCACTTGGGCTAAAAATTGAGTCATTCCTTTAATGTCTTGCTTGATCCTCTAATCAATTTCATTCACCCATACTTGAGCTATAAAATATACATAGTCCAATTTCTTTAATTCGTATCCAACCCAAATCATTTAATTAGGGTTTTTACTTCTCCATTAAAACATCAAATCTCGCTCACATGCCCATTTATTTCCTTAACCCAATTAGACTTGCTATAATTAGGTTATAAAATTAATTAACCAAGATGTATAAAATAAATCTATTAGAATTAGTATATAATTAAATACTATCATTGTCCCACATATTTACACGTAAGCTTTTAACACTTAGCTTTTAAATTCCCAAATTAGGGTTTTAAATATCCGAATTAGGGTTTTGGATTCTCGAAACTAAAATTAAAGTTTCTGAGCGTATCGTTAGGGTTTCTAACAATTCGTTAGATTTTTCTAACTTAATAAACATATGATTAACATAACTTTAGGGTTTGCTAAAGTTATATCTTATCTGATCAATCCTTGATCTTAAATCATTACGGTTCACTTATATAATCAAATATACCAACTAGTATTCACTTCAATACTTATCCCTGATAATTCTTCAAAAGAATTTTAAATTTACCATAATCTTATACCTCATTACTAGACTATCACTTATAGTCTATCACCTAATTCATGTTTTGTTCAAAACTTTTGAAATTCTTAAAATTTCATTACATAACTGCCAATTCCATACACTTATTTCCTGTCTAGGTCCTAATATTGAACCTTAAATCAATCAATTAAGATTTTAATAAATTGTCCAAATTCTCGGGTTGTCACATTCACCCCTCCTTCTAAGAATTTCGTCCCTGAAATTCAGCTTACAACTTACACCTTTTATACTAAGCGATTACACAAGATCTTGAACTTATTTTCTCGGGTATCTATCAAAGATACTCAAACTTCTCGGGTATCTATCAAAGATTTACTTTGATATATACTCAAATTTCTCGGGTATCTATCAAAGATACTCAAACTTCTCGGGTATCTATCAAAGATACTTAAATTTCTCGGGTATCTATCAAAGATACTCAAACAAGGAATTGGTCAACCTAACAACTACATCGACTAGGAAGCTAAGTGATTCTAAAACCAAGTACAAATTTCCCACCCATACAAGAAATCATACAACTCAGCTGCCGACATGAATACGAATTCAATTCGTATTCATAATACATAACTCTTTTATGAGTTTTCATAGTACTATTTCTTAGTACAAACTGATACACAACATCTTGCTGTAAACTTTTCAATCATCAGATTGATTCTTATCCCATATCATAACCTTATTAGATCACGGGGTGATCTTATTGTATATATTACGATTCAATTCCATTTCTTGATCGTTTTCAGTCATTAGATTGATTCTTTCTAGCTGTCATAACCTTTATCAGATCACGGGGTGATCTTATCGTATATATTACGATTCAATTCTATGACTTGATCGTTTTGTTTTACGATCTTCTATCCCTGCACATTCAGTCTTTTAGACTTGATCTATTCACCATTACTGTTCAACTTGATTATCAGAGTTAGGGAACTCTGTGCTTTACACTCGCCGAGATTCATCTTTGAATCTTACCGACCAACTAACTCTATACGAGTTAGATCTTATCCTAATCACTACGGTTATTGGTCTTAGGTATTCCTACCTAAGCTTCATAACCAACAGCTCTGATACCAACTGTAGCATCCCCGAATCCGGGCCCCAAATCGCCGCGGATTCGGTACACTATTTCTATCATTATTTGCGGAAGATATAAACATAATTTGTTTATACATTACATTACACACTATTTCCCCAAGGTCGAATAACCTTAATTACATACAATTCATAATCTTTATAACACAATTATCAAACTGTTTTATTACAAAATAGCTGCACTGTATATTCCAAGCTAAACTTGGCATTTTCTTTTCTATCGATGATTCATTTGTTTAAGAATCATATCTATTCTCATTTCAAAATAAACCTTCTTTATCTATACAATATTTCAAACTGTATATAGCTGCCAATTACAATTGATAAAACTATCAATCATAAATTTATACCATTTCTAATTCAAGAAAATGTATTCATTTTGTACATCGCTCATTCTTCATCATCCGTATAGCAATAATATTGTCTAACATCATTAACCTGCAAAAGTTTGTGTTAGCAAAATTGAGCTTGACAGCCCAGCAAATTTAAAAGTCTATCATGTTTCACATAGCACACAATTCTATATGCACTACCTTTCCATTAATATGCATCTATACATGCAACATAAATTCTTTACTATGCATATCTTACATGCATCAATAATTCCTTACAAAACATTCATTCATGCATTATACATTTCTACTTTATCGAGTTACATCATACAACATGTAATCACATATATATTAAGTTCCATAACCCAATTAACTTAGTCATATTTTGACTTTTAACAATTCATAGAGCATGATATGTAATTTAACATTTAACCACATTCCATCCTCAAACATAATAGAACTAAAAAATTTGCCTGAACCGTTGATTATCGCAACGCTATTTATATCTCTTTACCCGAAGACCTAATATTAATAATATAGATCTCCAATATTAGAATAATATCATCACAGATAATTTTCTTATCAGTCAAAATATATTTTCTAGTCTCGTAATAATTTTCTGATAATTATTACCATATATCACCATTTTAAAATCGTATTTAAATGAATTAAATACAACATAATTCCTTAATCATTAATATTCATTTAATATAAAATATTAAAAAAAATCATTACATAATATTATAAGTCTATACAGCACATAAAACTTATTATCAGGTTAGAATATTAAGTTTGAGTTGATACCGACGCAATTTATCATCCCGACAGTCTAGTCGGACAAATATCGAGTTTAAGTTCAATTAAACTCTACCTCAGCGCTTAACCATGCCATAGAGTCATATTTATATGATTTAATACTCTTTTTCATTTCATAAGTTATTCGTTAACACCTAGTAAGTCAAATACTAATCCAGCAACCTGGATTCCATTTCAGCAACCTGAATTCACTATTCTTCTTCACGAAAATTCCAAATCAAGTTATTATTTTTCTATCCTTTGGTCAAACACATGTACATTTATTTCATGCATAAAAAGTATTTTTCCATAATTTTCCAACATGCTTTGGTATTTTTCAAAATTAATTTCTAGTGCGTAGCTTAAGAAATTAGCTACCTTGTGCTTAACTCCAGTAATGCCCATCTGTTGGCATAACCTTATATATGTTAATGTGATGCTCCATTTTAAATTTCGTGGCAATCGGAGTTGTAGAACTCCGTTTATAGCGATTTCTGTCGGAAAATCACAAAAATTGTAATGGTCATAACATGGTCGTTTTAACTCGGAATCAGCTCATTTTTGGACACGAGCTACATATTACGATATATTTTCATTTCCCAAAATCATGGAATTTTTCTCATTAAATAAATGTCCAAAACAGCCCTCACAAAATTTTGGCCAGAAACTTTTTGACGTTTGGCAGTTTTGGAGTCCTTTGCTAAAACTTATATAAAACGAGTTCTGTAACTCCGATTAATGATCCGTCAATTTTGTTAGGTTCTTATCCTTCCGAACTACAGTTTTCATATATCACAATCAATATTTGGACAAGTTAAGCTTCCGGAACTTAGCCCGGAAGTGACTGTTCCAAAACTGTCCTTTTAATAGTTTTCTTAACTTTGAATAGTTTGGGAAAAATCCCATAACTTGCTCATTTTTCAACCTATTTGCATGATTCCAAAGAGATTTTACCCTTAACACATATATCTAACATCCGAAGAGCATAAATCATAAATATCCATCATAGATTTCAAAAATAATCAAAACCTAGCTCACACCTTATAAGTTCAAACTTTTCGGAAAAATTCTTTTTTTTTTCTATTCCTTTTGATTTCAACAAAATCAACACCCAATATGGGTAGATCCAACCAATAAAAACTTATTAACATGTGTAGACATGGTCCTTGAGTTTAGAACAAAAATTTCTTATCTCATCAAACAAGCTTCAAACACAATCAAAGCTAAGAAAAATCTAGGGTTTTCTATCTTTTGAAAACCTATCCTCCAATTCATGCTATAGATCTAACTTTTGATCTTCAAAAAGGTTAGATCTACATATTAAACACTTATATACACATAGATCTAAGGTTTTAAGCCTCAAGATCACAACTTCAAGTTGTCCAAAAATCAAATTAAACCACAAAAGAAATATACTACATAAGTAGAAATTATTTGATATTCCTTAGCTTTTCTTCTTATCCTTCTTCTTAATTTGATCATGGAGCTTGGATGTCTCACATATAACTCCCCTTTCTCTTCTCCATGTGGCTGCCGAACATGGCCTTCTCTTCTCTTTCTCTCTCTCTTGTTAGCTATCTTTGGTAGATAAAATGAAAGAGAAAGAAGAAAAAGAAAATAAGATGACTTTAGTTTAGAGAACTAGATATATCCCAAGCTCCTCCCTTTCTTGCAATATCCGGCCATATGGCCTTTTTACTTCCCACTAATACTCTCCTTCACCCCTTAATTGCTAAGATGTTGCTTGGAAAGAAAGGATAATGTGTTGGACCATAAAAAAAATGACACATGGGGGGTTTGTTGAGAGTTGGTCAACCACTAAAGTAAGCCATAAATGCAACATTCCTCACCCCTTTTAATCCCTCCATCTTGGCCGGCCATGTGCCTAAATAATGCTCCTAATTTGGCTTTCTATTTTACCTCTTATTTGAGTTAACAAATGTCCAAAACTTCCTCTCCCACTTGGGCTAAAAATTGAGTCATTCCTTTAATGTCTTGCTTGATCCTCTAATCAATTTCATTCACCCATACTTGAGCTATAAAATATACATAGTCCAATTTCTTTAATTCTTATCCAACCCAAATCATTTAATTAGGGTTTTTACTTCTCCATTAAAACACCAATTCTCGCTCACATGCCCATTTATTTCCTTAACTCAATTAGACTTGCTATAATTAGGTTATAAAATTAATTAACCGAGATGTATAAAATAAATCTCTTAGAATTAGTATATAATTAAATACTATCATTGTCCCACATATTTACACTTAAGCTTTTAACACTTAGCTTTTAAATTCCCAAATTAGGGTTTTAAATATCCGAATTAGGGTTTCGGATTCTCGAAACTAAAATTAATGTTTCTGAGCGTATCGGTAGGGTTTCTAATAATTCGTTAGATTTTTCTAACTTAATAAACATATGATTAACATAACTTTAGGGTTTGCTATAGTTATATCTTAACTGATCAATCCTTGATCTTAAATCATTACTGTTCACTTATATAATCAAATATACCAACTAGTATTCACTTCAATACATATCCCTGATAATTCTTCAAAAGAATTTTAAATCTACCATAATCTTATACCTCATTACTAGACTATCACTTATAGTCTATCACCTAATTCAAGTTTTGTTCAAAACTTTTGAAATTCTTAAAATTTCATTACATAACTGCAAATTCCATACACTTATTTCCTGTCTAGGTGTTAATATTGAACCTTAAATCAATCAATTAAGATTTTAATAAATTGTCCAAATTCTCGGGTTGTCACATGTATTGTCCTAACCAACTTCTTTCTCTTCTATGTCTTACTTGTGTTTATTTCGTTAATAAAGTCTGTTCGACTTTCTATACTTCATTACGGTTCGTTAACGTTCTTATGTTATTAACCGACATTCGATCATTATTGGTGAAGTACCAACGTTGAACGTCATTTACGGTTTACTTATTACATTCTCGCGTTATTCGTTTAATTTCTATTAAACCTTACTAAATCTTCTTACATTATAACCTTATAAGTGATTTAAGGTCAGCTTAATAATATATATTAAGTACCTTCAATGTCTTACTTTTTGTGACGCCCCAAAAATATGTAAACATCACCCATCTTGGGTCGCCAGATACAAGTTACTGAATACAAATACAAACTAATTATACAACAGTCATGTAAAATATGACAAAACATAGGTTGTCTGTTCTACTCGTATATTCGCCATCATCACGTTGGTCCTTGGAGTCTTTAACTCTATCTCCATTCTTTGCAAGTCATATAAAATGGGTATTTGCGTTGACAATATCGCACGCGTACCCGCATATGATCATCTACTCAATGCATTAGCTACTATGTTCACTTTACTAGGATGGTATTGAATGGTATGATCATAATCCTTTAACAGTTCAAGCCAACGTTGTTTTCGAGTGTTGAGTTCCTTTTGGGTGAAGAAATATTTGAGGCTTTTATGATCCTTAAAGATCTCCACTTTCTCTCCATACAAGTAATGCCTCCAAATTTTAAGTGTGAAGACAACAGCTGCCAACTCTAGATCATGAGTAGGATAATTCCTTTCATATTCCTTGAGTTGTCGCAAGGCATAGGCTATGACTTTTTCATGTTGCATGAGAACACATCATAACCCTTTGCCTGAAGCATCACTGTAGATGACAAATCCCTCCAAGTCAGATGGTATTGTCAGAACAGGTGCTTAAATGAGTCTTCCCTTGAGTTCTTGAAAACTCTTCTCACATTCCTCGCTCCAACCGAACTTTGTATCTTTTTGAGTCAGCTGAGTTAATGGAGTAGCAATTCGAGAAAATCCTTCCACGAATCTTCGATAATAACTAGCTAAACCGAGAAAGCTACGTACTTCGGTCACTGGCTTTGGTTTCTCCCTGCTTTGAATTGCTTCAATCTTTGCTGGGTCAACAGATATTCCGTGATTTGATATCACATGCCCAAGGAATGCAACTTCCTTAAGCCAGAACTCACATTTCTTCAACTTGACATACAACTTGTTTCCACGAAGCTTTTGGAGTATTAACCTCAAGTGTTGCTCATGATCTTCAAGACTTTTGAAATATATGAGGATGCCATCAACAAAGACGACCACAAAGTGATCCAAATATTCCTTGAATACTTTGTTCATCATATCCATGAAAGCAGCAGGAGCATTAGTCAATCCAAAAGACATGACTAGGAATTCATAATGCCCGTAGTTCTGAAATTCGTCTTTGGAATGTCATCGGTTCTAATCTTCAATTGGTGATATCTGAAATGAAGATCAATATTTGAAAAAAATTTGGCGTCTTGCAAACTGGTTAAATAGGTCATCAATGCGAGATAATGGATATCTAATTTTGATAGTGACATGGTTCAACTCCCGATAATGAATACAAAGTCGCATACTCCCATCTTTCTTCTTCACGAATAAAACAGGAGCACCCCAAGGAGACGTACTAGGGCAAATGAAACTGATGTCTAACAATTCTTGTAGTTGGGTCTTTAACTCCTGAAGTTCAATAGGAGCCATTCGATATGGGGCTTTGGAAATGGGTTTTGTACTGGGTTCAAGGTCGATACAAAATTTAATTTCAAGCTCTGGGAGAAGGCCAGGAAGTTCTTCAGGGAATACGTCAAGAAATATCATTCAAAACTAACGTATTTTTGTTTAGATCCGTAACATGAGCTAAGAAATCTTGACATCCATTTTTAATAAACGAATAGCTTTATGGCTTGAGATGACCATGATTGATTTTAATGGTTTGGTCGCTTGAATTCGCATAGTAAGTTGATTAGGAATATAAAAGCTAACAACCATACGAAAATAATCAATTTTAGCATGATGAGTAGTTAACCAATCAATCCATAGAGTCACGTCAAATACAAGTATTATTAATGAAATAAAATTGATAAGTAATATAAGGGTACCGATTTGAACCAAACAAGACTTATAAACAGTGGATGTAATGAAGTTTTCTCCCAACGGAGTTTCAACCGATAAGTCAAAGTCCAATTTCTCCGGAGTCAAATTTAAACGTTGAGCGCAAGTAGGAGAAATAAAAGAATGGGTAGAACCGGTATCAAATAAGGTATAGACTTCACTAGAGTTTATGATAAGCTTACCCGTGATGACCTTGTTCGGGTTCCTTGCTTTTTGGGAGGTCACGACAAACGCTCTCCCTTGTACTACCGGCTTTGACTTTTCGGGGACGGCCTTTGGTACCTCAATCCCAGCTGGACTTGTCCTCGGTAAACGACAAAATTTGGCTAGGTGACCTTCTCTTCCACAATTGTAACATGCTTTGGGCTGCATCACGCAGTTTGGACTGATATGTCCATCCCCTCCACATTTATAACATACGACCGACAGTCATTCTCCTTACTTAACAACAAGTGCTGGTGCTGACGTCTTTCCATCATTGTTAAATCTCCTCTTCTTGAAATGTCCACTCTTATTGTCTTGGCCATAATTACTACCGAAATGGTTACCATTTCTGGCGTGTTGATACCTCCACGTTTGTTATCACCGCTTCGATGACTGTTACCACTGGTATTTTAATTCTGTCGGTTGTTTTCCCTTGGTTGCGTTAACCCGTTATCGCGCTCCAATAACTGATCCCTATTTACAACATTTGAATACAAACACAGTTTATGAGAAATAAGATTTTGACGTATCTCCGATTTCAAACTTCTTAAAAACATCCGCATCATTCTCTCCTCATTATCAACCAAGTGGGACGCAAACCGAGACAACTCGGTAAACTTAGCTTCGTATTGTGACACAGTCATATTATTTTGCTCCAACTTGATGAACTCTACCTCGTTAATGTGACGAATACTTTCGGGAAAGTACTTGTCGTTGAATAGTTCTTGGAACTTCTCCCAAGACATGTTCAGTGCGGCAGGTTAAGTACGCTTTACCGATTCCCACCAGTAATCTACCTCTCCTCGCAACATAAAGGTGGCAAAGGAAACCTTTTTCTCCTTGGAGCATCCCAAGACATCAAATATCTTGGTGATCTGCTTTATCCACACTTTTGGCTTAAGTGGTTTTGGCTCTCCAATAAACTCAGGTGGTCCCAGCTCCTTGAACTGTTTAGTGGTGACCGTCCGAGAGTTTCCAGTGTTTCCACCTATATTTTGGACAGGAGCCGCTCTCGCCTGTTGTTGTATGAATTGCATAAAGCCTATGAACATTCCATCATTCATCATTTAGTCAATGTTGTTGTTTGCATGAGGATTGTCGCCTTCCTGATGCACATTATCCTAATTATTGATATGAGGAGACTCAACGGTCTCCTGTGCTCCATTGCTATTCTAAACATTCTCATATGTCATTTTCAGATACTGCCACAAAACAAGGGTTAGTTATCACATAACATATTATCCCTATACTCTGACCGACCAATTAAATACCAAATATACTTAGGTATGTTGTACTAGCGAAGGAATTCCCTGTCTCTGCCCTCCTAGTTCTTGTCTCACATCTCAACCAGGGATCATATCCCTAAGCTTTGATACCAACTGTGACGCCCCCAAAATAGGTATACATCAACCCATCTTGAGTCGCCAGATACAAGGTACTGAATACAAATACAAACTAATTATACAACAGTCGTGTAAAATACGACAAAACATAGGTTGTGAGTTTTAATACAAATATTGTCATCTAGACAATATCCACACTCAATGGAGTCGTCATTATATTAATTATCACACTATTTCACATAATAGTGAGGACTACTAATGCACCATCTAGGACCATCACTCTATTCCCCGACTAGTCCCAGCTACGTTCTCATTTCTTGAAGAGAACAATGAAAGAAAAAGGGTGAGCTCAACTATCCAGTAAGAAAAATTATGACTAAGTTATCATTATCCTTCAATAGTATAACAACTGATAGAATATAATAGTAAGTAATCCATTAGAAGAGTCAAGTAAAGTATAAAATCTACTATCTTCTATGATTTAAAAAGTTTTTCATCAACTTTATCGCTGAGACTCAACTTAATAAATAAAATTGAATCATCCCTGCATAACGACCAAGGATATTCATGTAATCATCAATGGTCATGATTATACCGAATAATCCCTGGTCATAATCATAACAACAACTGTCCATCAATGAACTACAGGCCAATGAGGACTTTTACCACATCATTCGTCAAATTACGGTCATGATTATACCGAATAATCCCTGGTCATAATCATACCAAGTCCATCTATGCACGTAAGCCAAAGATGACTTTAATCACAATATAAGCATGAGGATGGTGACAATGACATAATAATTCAATAAAACAAGTTCAAGAATAAATTTTAAAGATATATAAGTTAATTTATCCTGAACTCAATAACGTCCAAATTGTCAACATGATACTGCTTTGTGGAGTAAAATTCAAGAATGCTCAGAAGAATGTTTCCATGAAAAGATACTGGATGAAGTGCAAATATCAAGGATATTCCACTAATTTCATGGAGTATAAAAGCCAAAATATTAACCAACTGAGTATGATAGAATATATGAAACCACAAATGGATTTTTACCGCCATGCGGTAATCCACGTAGACATATTATTCCAACAGAATAATAAAGAATGGAATAACATAAGAATTCAGCAGGCGTGCATAATCCGCACAGACAGGTTATTCCAACAGAATTATAAAGAATGGAATAACAACAGAATTCACCAGGCGTGCGTAATCCGCACAGACAAGTTATTCCAACAGAATAATAAAGAATGGAATAATAACATAATTCACCAGGCGTGTGTAATCCGCACAGACAGGTTATTCCAACATAATAATAAAGAATGTAATAACAACATAATTCACCATGCATGCGATAGACCGCACAAACAGGTTATTCCAATAGAATAATAAAGAATAGAACCAGGTCATGCGTAATCCGCACAGACATGATATTCCAATAGAATAATAAAGAATGGAATAACAACCCTTTACGAGTATTGAAAGAAATTAACTATCTTCATGAATACGAAAGAATAATACCACTTACCTTAGAAAAACTGAATACTGGAGTAGTGAAATAGCAGAATACTTTTCTTCTTTCTCTTTAGAGTTTCAGTGAATTCATAAGAAATAATGAAGGAATGAGCTTCTATTTATAGGAGAATGAACTGAATAGTAACTAATTCATGAACGATTCAGATTGATTTACTTTTAAACAGACGGTCCATATTGTTTTACTATTAAAACTTAAAGCAACAGTCCATACTGATTATTATTAAAACTTCAACCAATGGTCTGAAAAATTATCACATCTCCTCATGGAATAATATTGTACCCAAAAATGATTTGGACCGAAAAGAAATATATTTTTTGGGTGAATAGTATCCCGTGAATAGTACTTCAAGAATAGTACCCCGTGAATAGTACCCTGACATAAAAAAGTGTCTGAAATACCCGAGTGAACAATACTAGAGTGAATTATAACAAGTGAATAGTACTCTTACACGAAAAGTGCCCCGAATACCCGATTGGTCAATATAACCTCTAGACATCAATTATTATCGAAATAAGTTTCGATTTCTACTAACACTAATAATTCCCATACAATGGAACTATATATTTCATCTTTAATCAACACGAACTTATTCATCATTAATATTATAATTCACAATATTTAACAACTAGGTCGTTCCCAGGAAAGAGGGGGCTTTCTGATAAGGATTTCTCCTTATTGGCGCATAATTAGGTGACTAAACCTCTCCTTGACAGAACATATAGTCATTGTCAATATTGCAAATAATAATATGAATAAATTTGTCATCTCAATTATTGATTTAATAATATATCATATTATGCAGATGATACTGTGACAATAATTGAATCAATAATATGAGAGATATGATGCATCAATTATTGTATCAATAATTGAGAATAACTGAGTGACTTCTCACGTAAGCATCAATAATCAATACCGTGTACTACTATGCAACCACACGTATTACTGTACTTTTACTACCGGGTAGTTCAACAGTTTTAACGGTAACACCTCCACCATTATTTTTATAAAAAGATAATTCTGTCATTTTCTAACTACGACAATACTTCCGTTGTGGGGTCCACCAGTGATTGTGCCATCGTACAAATATTCCCTGTTAAAACGAATATTCCCCGACCAATCAAATATTATATAACCACTTGCTTACTTTGCAAAATTTGTAAATATTACCCACAACTATAACATTATATCAAATCCACACAATAATATTCAAAAATATATTTTGAGAAAAAATATTCCTTATTCATAAAAGTTGGGGTCTTACACTTTAGGTCTACATTCAAATGAAATAAAAACCTAACTTGGTCAACAGTTTTACACTGTCGGCGCTGCGGCGTGACATCTTTAGTACTTTAGTGGGGCTGCGGTGCAAGTTAACAGGGGACTCGACTGGATCTGGAGCTGCGGCGCGACCATTATACACTGGGTTGGCGCTGCGGCATCGCCCTTGAGCACCAGTTGGCCAAAACAGTTTTGCTTTTCTTACGAAACTCCCGGCTTCCTAATTTGTTCGTTTTACATCCGAATTGACCCATTCGAAAGCCTACAACTCACAAATCACATCCGTTATGCGTTCATATAAGAATTTCACATTTCCAACCCGTTAACTCGGAATTCACCTTTGAGTTCATTTTTGAGCGTTCGTTTAACGTTTTTGACCGCTCAATACTTGTTTTCTTCGTTATAAGTCAAAATTCGATGATTCTTGCGCCAACAACTCTTAATTACCTTATCTCATGTGTTGAAATTTGAAACCAATGTTTTCAAGTCACACAGAAACTTTTGACCCTTAATCTGATATTTTTAAGTTTTCGACGTTTAATGTCTATTTTTGCAAAATTTGCCATAACTTCGTTACTCGTGTTCTATAAGCCAAATAAAATGGAACACTCCATTGATTCACCATCTATATCCTAACCAAACAATATGCACATTCCTTAGCTATAACGGTTTTCAAATTGTTCATTCATAACTAAGTTCACATTCAAGACTTTCTACGGTTTTAACTCACGTAAACACTTACGATTTCTATTTGGTCATGACCTATCAATGATTTTATCATTAATAGACCCCATTGTCTCTCCTCAATAAACATGCTCCACAAATCTATGATTTTTCTATGAGAAAGAAATTGGAAAAGATGAAGATTACGGTTTATGAGAATTTACCTTTGACGTACTTTTCGTTCCTGATAAACGTTTAAAAGTTTGTTTGGAAGTAGATTGGTTAAGTGTTTCTAGCTTTTCTCTCTCTCAATATAGGTTGAACAAGATTTTCAAAACAATAAATACTCAACCCAAGCTTTGTATTTATAAAAATCCAAATGAGGGGTAAAATTGTCCAAACCCCGCCTCCTTACTATTAACTTCTTTATCACCAAGTAAAGTACTTGGTGATCAAGTATTGCCTTTACTTGGCCATCAAGTGGCTATCCCATTCTCTCATGCATCCTCCCATGGGTTGCCCCATGGGTTTTACCCATCCCATGACCCACGTTTGACTCGCGGTTTAACTTTTTGGATTAAGCTTGATATAACATAACGTTGGGCCTTAACTTGGGCTTGCTTATATAATTCATTGGGCTTGCTATTGGTGTAGGTCCAATTAGATTATACCAAAATTCTTTACTCTTATTCAATTAACACTTCTCGTATTCTACGCGTATATCTCCTGTATTCTCTTCGTCTAATACTCCTACGATATTCGTATTATACGTCGTACTATTCTTTATACCATACTCGTATTCATATTAGTATACTACTCGTATCTAATATATACAATCAACGAAATGACTATACGCATTGCATTTCCCTCTCAAAAATCTCTCTCATAAACCCTTAGGTTTTAAGTCCGCAGGCGAAAACTTTGTTTGCCATAACGAAAATATTATTGGATATTTCATAATATCTTCATATTCTATCATTACACGTTTCTCAAAATTTCAAACCCTAGCTCTGAACGAAATCGAATGAATAGTGTTTTTATGGAAAACTTCTCAAAAAACCATCGTTTTCATCTTGATAAATCACAATAATTAATCCTAACACAAAGCCAGAATACTAACAATATTCGTATATTCTAGGTCATAGAACGACCTTCGAATATCTTACTCACATAATAAATCAATTAAATTCATTTAATTCATATAATCAAATAAAAATTAAAGTCATTCAACATCCAAAATTCTCAGGCATTACATTCTTCCCTCCTTATAAGGATTTTGTCCCCAAAATCTCTCTATTCTTACACAAACAAATGAGGAAACGTTTTCTTTATTTTACTTTTGAGCTCGCACATTGCTTCTTCAGCATCGTGGTTACTCAAAATTACATTTACTAAAGGTATTACTTTATTTCTTAAGACTTGTTCCTTCCTATCAATAATCTGAATCGGATGTTCTTTATACGTTAAGTCTTTTTCTATATGAATAGATTTATATTCTTTTACATTTTTGTAGTTCGGTTTATAAGGACGTAATACTGACACGTGAAACACATTGTGTATTCTTTTCATCACTGGAGGTAAAGCTACTTCATAAGCTACCTCTCCTACCCTTCTTAAAATCTCAAAAGGTCCTACAAACTTTGGACTTAATTTCCCTTTTTCCAAAAATGTATCTTCCCTTTCCATGGCAACACTTTTAGAAAGACATACGATCCTACTTCAAACTCCCTCTTCTCTCGATGAGGATTTGCATACTTCTTTTGTCTATCTTGAGCTGCTACTAATCGAGCTCTTATCAGCTTCACCATGTCTGCCATTTGTTGTACCATCTCATGTCCCAATATTTGACGTTCACCTACTTCATCCCAACAGAGTGGTGTTCTGCACTTACTTCTATACAACGCTTCGTAAGGCGGCATTCTTATACTAGCATAAAAACTATTGTTGTAAGCGAATTCTACCAAAGGTAGATGTTCGTCCTAACTCCCCTTGAAATCCATAACGTAAGATCTTAACATATCTTCTAGCGTTTGAATTATCCGTTCACTTTGTCCATCCGTCTGTGGATGATACGTCGTACTAAATCTCAAATGTGTTCCCATTTTCTCTTGCAAAATCCTCCAAAAGTTTGACGTGAATCATGGATCACGACCAGACACAATCGAAATAGGTACTCCATGTCTGGAAATGATTTCCATGATATAAATCTTAGCTAACTGCTCTAAGTTATACCTAACTCCTATTGGTAGAAAATGAGTCGATTTGGTTAACCGATCCATTATTACTCAAATAGCATCGTATCCTTTTCTCGTCGTTAGAAGTCCCACCATAATGTCCATGGTTATATGTTCCCATTTCCACTCCAGAATCTCAAGTGGCTGTAACAACCCACTCGGTATTTAGTGTACAGCCTTAACTTTCTAACAATTTAAGCACCTACTAACGTATTCTGTAATCTCCCTCTTCATATTCGGCCACCAAATGTTCTTACGAAGGTCTTGATACATCTTAGTACTACCAGGATGTATCGAGTACCTCAAACTATGAGCCTCACACATAATCTCTCTTTTCAACTCAGAATTATTTGGAACCCAAATTATTCCCTCAAAACAAAGTAAACCTTCTTTATCAAGGTTATACTTAGTCTTCACGTCATCTATCATTATCTTTTTCATTCACTCGCATTCTTCATTACTTATCTGTACTTCCTTAACCAGTTCCACTATCGTTGGTCGAGCCTCTATTGAAAATAACATATTTGCTATTTCACTTGGCAACTTAACTTCTAATTCCATCCTGGACATCTCTGTTATTAACTCATTCTGAGTCGTTAACATTGAAAGCTTTTCCCTACCCTTTCGACTTAACACGTCGGCTACTACATTCACCTTCCCTAGATGATATAAGATATCACAGTCATAATCTTTTATCAACTCTTACCACCTTCTCTGCCTCATATTCAACTCCTTCTGTGTATATTTCACATTTCTCCCCGTATAAATAATGTCTCCATATTTTTAAAGCAAAAACTACAGCTGCCAATTCTAGGTCAGGAGTAGGATAGACCTTCTCATAATCTTTTAACTGACGTGACACATAAGCAATAACCTTGCCATGCTGCATGAGCATACAACCTAGTCCTCTATGCGAAGCATCGATATAGACTACAAAATTCCCTGTATCATATGGTAAGGATAATACATGTGCCTTACTCAACCTCCTTTTTAGTTCTTGAAAACTATTTTCACACTTTTTTGTCCACTCATACTTCACCGACTTTCTTGTTAGATTCGTCAGCGGAGTAGCTAATTTATAAAAGTCCTGAATGAACCTTCTATAGTATCCCGCTAACCCTAGAAAACTCATAACCTCGGTTGGTGTTTTCGGTTGCTCCCACTCATTCACCGCTTTTACCTTCACTGCATCTACGGATATGCCATCTTTGTGTATAACATGTCCTAGAAATTGCACTCGTTCAAGCCAAAATTCACACTGAGTGAATTTCGCATGCAACTTCTCCCTCCGTAGTGTTTCCAACACTATTCTTAAATGTTCAGCATGATCTTTTGGCATCTTAGAATAGACTAGAATATCATCAATGAACACTACAACGAACTTGTCCAAATACTGTTTGAACACACTGTTCATCATATCCATGAATGCGGTTAGCGCATTCATCAACCCAAACGACATCACCAGAAACTCATAATGCCCATAACGAGTTCTGAACGCCATCTTAGGTACATCCTCCTTCCTCACTTTCAGTTTATAATACCCCGTTCGTAAATCTATTTTAGAAAAATACTTTGCCCCTTTCAAATGATCAAATAGAGCATCGATCATGGGTAAAGGGTATTTATTGTTAATCGTTAATTTTTTTAACTCTCTATAGTCGATACAAGTTCGTAACGATCTGTCCTTCTTCTTTACGAACAATACATGTGCTCCCCACGGAGACACACTCGGTTGAATGTACTTTCTATCTAACTGTTCCTGTAACTGAACCATTAACTCCTTCATCTCAACTGGCACCATCTTATATGGTGCCTTTGAAATTTGTGACGTACCCGACAATAAATCAATCACGAATTCTACATCCCTATCTGGTGGAATATCGAGTAACTCCTCTGGAAACACATTCGCAAACTCTTGAACTACTGCTATCTGTTCCAATGATGTTCACACTATTTGGGTATCCACAACATGGCACAGGTAACCCTTACACCCCTTCTTCAACATCTTTCTAGCTTGTGTCATGGTTAGACAACAAGAATTTCCCGGTGATTTATTACCATAAAACACCACCTCAGGTTTCTTAGAAAACCTTAAGTTCACACTCTTTCTATGACAATCTATTATCGCTCTATGGTTAATTAACCAATCCATACCAAAAATCACATCGAATCCCCTTAACCTTATTGGTAAAAGATCCATCGATAACTTGTTACCCCTGATATCTACGAAACAATTCCTATGAATGTGTTTAATGGGAATTATCTCCTCGTTTGCTACATTAATGTCTAAAGGTATTTCTAACTTTTCAGGGTTTAACCCCAATTGGTTAGTAAATCCAAATGCCGTAAACGAACAAGTAGCACCCGAGTCAAATAACACATAAGAATTTATTTCATTGACTGGAATGATACCTGTTACTACATCTGTTGATGCAACCGCATCTTGGACGGTCATATTAAACGTTCGGGCTGAGGGTCTACCCAATGATGGTGTTGGTCCAGTAATGGCCAAATTGCCACTACCAGAACCTTTATTACCCTCCGCCCCTTTCTTCGTGCAATTTCTTGCCATATGGTCCACCGACCCATAAATAAAACAACCCCTGCTTTTCTTAGGATTAGGACAATTGGGAGATATGTTCCCCTCCTGTTCACAGTTATAACAACCCATTTTCCCCTTTAGATAGACTTCCAGATGAGTCTTACCGCATGTCTTGTATGCCTCCATCCTACGTTTAGGATCCCCTTGTTTCACCCCTGTATTCCCAGGGTTAAAATTTTTCCTCTTAGGCACATTGACACTACCGCTGGCAACCTCTGCCTTATTTCATCCCTCTCCCTTACTCTTATTCTTTCTATCCTTATGGTATTGGGTCAATGCATCACTACTACCCTCCGCTATTATCACCTTTTCCAAAATAGTCCTATAGGAAGCACTCTAAAAAAATGATATCCTACTATAGAGCTAGGATTTTAGGCCCTGCTCAAAACCTACGAGCCTTCCTCTCCTCCGTGTCCATTTGATGTGGAGCAAACCTTGCCAATTCATTGAATTTGGCCGCATATTGGAGAACCGTCATGTCCCCCTTTTTATGTTATAGGAACTTAATCTCCATTCTCCCTTTCATGCTAGTAGGGAAGTAGTTTTCGAAGAATACCTTCTTGAATTATTCCAGTGTAACAACACCTGTTACATCCCCACCCTGGTGAGCCTCCCACTAGTAGTTGGCTTCCCACTTCATTATGTAGGTCGCAAAAGAAGTCTTTTGCGCCTCAGCTATATTTGTAATAACAAACGCCTTCTCTATTTCCTTGACCCATCTCTGAGCCTCCATTGGGTCCGTCGTTCCCTTGAACTCAGGTGGACCTTAACTCTTAAATTGTTTAAAGTAGTTGTTCGGGCTACCCTAGGTCATGCGGGTGCTCTACCCCCAACTTGGTTAAATGCAGACGTTAATAAATTAACGAACTCTTTCATAGGGTTATTAGGACCCCCCCCCCTCGTTATCATTATGTGATTTCGCTTCTTGGTTACGTTGTCTTCTTCTTGGCGGCATTTCTGATTAAATAAATAAAGTTCCGTTATTACTTATTTGCTTACTTCGTTATTAGTCATCAAATAACTGAACAATAACTCATACACAACAAAGCAATTTAAAATAAAAACTTGCTTATATTAAAATTCTTCTTTATAGTTCAAAACTATTTACAAGTTGCTTTTCATAGCCCAAAAGCTATTATATATATATCCCACGATTGACTTTCACAAAAATTGGGATTTACAAAAAGACTACCATTTAATTATACAAAAGAGGGTTTTACGTCACTACACAAAAGTATGTACCATACTAACTCCTAATACTGCCTAACAACATTCTTATGCTTCATGTTCACTAGAATCGACACAATATCTCGACTTATAGTATGTCGAGTCTATCCTGACTCAATAGAATAAGAAGCTATCTTATGCTTGAAATCCTTGTGCGCACTGTCATTTATATATGACATTCATGCTATCTTCTGGTCTTTTTCAGCCAGTTTTGTGAAGACCCCAAACTCGGGTACTTGAAACCCAAACTCGGTTCTTCACGATACCATTTCTATGAGCTGAATAATTCTAATAATAATAACAATAATATAAATATCAAAATTATCTTACATTTATCAGAGTCTAATCCCAATTACACAACCTTTACTATAATTATTTACATGATATATAATACATATCATTGTCTATATATTGTCTAACTATTACAAAAGATACCATTAATAAACTTGTTATGTTTGCTTTCCTTTTCACTTGTTTTACTTGAACCTTCGAGTTGTTCATGCCTAGCTGAAAATATTTATATTAAGCAAGGATGAGCATTTGAGTGCACAGCAAGTAATAGCAATTATATATATATAAGCTGAAAAATTTAAATGTTCTCTTTGTATTATTCTTCTACAACAAGTCAATAGTTGTGAAGTATTCTGAACCGATAATAATAACATAACAACTCTCTCTTTCAAAATTTTGAAACTATATATTGACTATAACTATGGTTATGGTGATATGCTATGAACATTGTTTTCATTTTCGAAAAGGTTAAACAAAAATTCATCTGTAAACCGTCATAACTTACGGGCGTTAGGTTTTACTTCTCATGGGCCCTGTATTGATCAATACTACATTACAAGAATGATAGGATCGTTCACTCTGTCCACCTTGGACGCATAAAAGTTTTCTCGTGTAGGGATATTCATACTTGTCTGGGTCCCAAATCAAAGGTTTTATCTTGTTCAACAATAATATATAATTCAACATATATGTATACGGGTAATTGACAAAGGTATATCAACATGTGATTAAATACAATGATTATCCAAGTGGGGACACTTATATAACCATTTATAGAAATTAACGAACAGAATTTATATATATATATATATATATATCTGAATTATCATATACTAACATGTTGATATTCAATTAGCGTATATAATATAAGGTTAATAATCTGTACAGTAATAATATAGTTTAGAAACATTCTTACTCATGTTCATTGCATAAAAAAATGCAAAGGTAAGATACCTGCCTGATGCGCTGCTTACAGTTCGTACTTAGTTCTATCCTAATATAACCCCTATCAGTAATAAGATCATTCGTTCAATTAGAACAACATACTATAACACATAGCACTGCTTATTGCAGTCAGCACATAACCTAATCACATTGTCACTTATATTCCACAACCATTGAATCACAAATAAACACATATACAGTCAAAATATCTAAGTCCATATCAATTTTTGAAACATGTCGGTGTACTGACAGCTTTATTGGGTAATTATCGAGTCTAAGACTCTATTCTGCAACTCAATATCTATAAATATCAATCATATTATTTTTAAATAACTTATAATAATTTTTAATTATTTATCATAATTTATCATGAATTTACAAACACCGGAATCATTATTAAATGATTTAAATATTGAGTATTTCTATTATCATTAATACTTAATTAATATTAAACTATTAATGAAACCATTGCCAAAATGTTAAAGTTATTTATAATAACTAAAAATACTTTTAAAGTATTAATATTACCCTTAAATGATTTTTAAAAGAATTAAAATCATTTTTAAATAATTATCATTCATATTAAAATATTACTACTTTATCTATCAAAATATTAAAAGTCATTAGTTATAACTTCAAATATTTTTAATTCATTAATATCCTTATTAAATGATTTTTAAATAAATAAAATAATTTTTAAACTATTTATTTAATATAATTATTAAATAAACTTAATATCATTTATTATTAAAATATTAATATTTTTCATGACAAAATACTAAAAGTTATATTTTATAACTTAAATTATTTTTATAACCTTTATATAATTATTATGTAATTTTTAAATCATTAATTCTATTTTCTATAATTTATTTAATATATATTCCATAATTAACTTTAATTATCATTAATATTAATTAATTAATGAAATTCATCACAAAATATTAAAAGTTATCAAAAAAAAACTTAAATTATTTTTTTATACCATATTATTATTTTTCATGATTTTTTTATGAATTAAAATTATTTTTAAATCATTTATTTAATATTATAATTAAATAAATTAAATACCATTTATATTCCAAAAATATTAAATATTTATGAAATATACTCTAAATAATTAAAAACTATTTTTCAGAATTTAAAATAATTTTTCAGAATTTATTATGTATTTTTAATAATTAAAAACTATTTTTATCTATTTTTAAATAATTTTCAGAAAATAATAATAATAAATTGTCGCTAAAGGGCCCTATAGCGACAAACCCGTCACTATAGGTGTTCTTAAGGTGTTCATCAGCCCAACCCAGATTTCTTGTCAGTGAGCATGGGGAATAGTTTGACAAACATTTAAATCGTGATGCTAAGGTTTTCTGGCCATGTTCTTGCTTTAATATTATAATACTAATGTAATACAACAACTAACAACTAAGTTCATGGCTATCCAACAACTAATCAGTGAGTTATAAGCATTCGAATTTCATGTCAGAGTTGTTCTTCATTCTTGGGTTTCCCAGAAATGAAGAACAGTTCGAGAGGTTACTTTCCAAGTCTTTGATCCATGCGTTCCAGGTTTACTTAGTGTTATTTAAAGCTTCAAGAATGAAGTGGAGATATCAGGCTATAATAATATATCAACAGATCGACTGAAAAACATCTAAACAGTATGATCTATATCGGTCAAAGTTCTGACAAAAAAATGGTTCATGAAAAATCTGGGTTACCCAAATTTCTTCTTCCAGCAGTTCGGACAACCTACTTTGACCTTAAATAATTTCGTTCCTGCTCATGATCTGAGTGAGCTAAAGACTTTAACATGTATTACTCATGTCAGGCTACAAGAATCAAATAACAAAATAGCTAAAACATAAACATACAGCAAGACCTATTATAAACGTTGTCAGACTTCTGGAAAAATTCTTGGTTACCCAGAATCAGTGAAGTCGTGGTCGGTCAACGACCTTTGACCATCAATAACTTTCAGTATACAACTGATCTGGCTTTGAATCCAATTACAGATGAAAGATCACATAACAAACTACATGTTTAAACATTTAAACATCAAAAAAACATATCATATTGAGATCTATAGGGTCTGACATTCATTGTCAGACGACTGTTTTAAAAATTTTTAAGATTTATAAAAATACTAGATATGAGGTTATAAATGTTATGGATCTAGCATCTATCATCCCAGATCACTTAATAACACTATATACAACATATCCTAACACTCAAACATAACTTTTAACAGAGGATCAAAGTTCGAAATTTTGATTAGGGTTTATACCTTTAAGCTTTGATTTCTGGAACTTGGGCTTCTGATTTGTTAGAGGAATTCATGGGGCTTTGATTTAGGACTGATATACTATTGTTTTTCGTAGGTCTTGAGAGAGAGACTCTAGGATTTGTGTTTGTACAAAATAAGCTAACAAATGATATTTTCTCTCTCCTTGATCTTATATATATGTTGGATGCATTGAATCTTGCTGAGATTTGTGGCTGATTGCTGGCATTGTAGTCACATGGGGTTGGTAAGAGTTGTTGACCAACTCTTATTATAGCAAGATTTACAAGTAAGCTCAATTATGCAAGAGGGGTGAAATTGTCTTTTCGGTTGGAAATTTAACGGCAATCTTATAATCTTGTCAAACCCTTAGGGTTTAGGGTTTGGACCATTTTAAGGTTTAACAATAATTTCTAGAATTTCTAATTTAGGGTTTGTAAAAATAAAATAAAATAATAAATTTTAGTTTCTAAAATACAAAATTAAGGTTTTTAAATAATTAAGTTTCTTAATCACATAGACTTGATAATTAGGTTTATGATTTAATAATTCTCATTAAGCTTACTAATTTAGAAATTAACGCAAATAATTAGCAATTAGCATTACCCATAAAATAATTAGGGTTTCTAATTATTAATTAAAATTTTTAATTATTTAATTAAGGTTTTCTTATTTCACGATTAGGGTTTACCATTAGTAATTAGGGTTTATAATAACTAATTAGGGTTTCTAAATTTTGAAATTAGGTTTCCAAATTTAGGATTTCTAGATATTAATTAGGGTTTCTCTAATTAATATTAAATTCTATAATACACCACATAAATCGCATAACACAGTTATATAACAACCTCGAACTCATAATCGAGTTCCAAATTAGGGTTTCCATTTATCAGTAAGTTACTTATTGATTTAAGGTTTCTAATTTAAAAAATTAGGGTTTTAATTTACAATTAGGGTTTTCTCTTGATTATTAATAATTACAATTATCATGAATAACATAACATATTTACTTAACAGATTTTAAAGTTTCATTTGACTTCGAAATTAGTGTTTGTTAGTAAAATTAGGGTTTGATCATAATACCCCATAATTGACCAACCATTGTCAGTCCACAAAATACAGTACATAATTATAGCACTGAAAAATCAAAATATAATATTATATTATTATTCTTATCCATTGATGAAAATCCAAAATTAGAGTTTGGATTCCATATTTGATTTATTCTTCATATATAACATTATTAATTAAGTTAAAATAATTAACTTAATTAATCTTGCATAAATTCATATGATAAAATAAATAATTATTTATAATAATTCTAATAACCTTTTCATATATTATTTAAATAATATATAATTATAATTTCATGAAAAATAATTAATAAAAACATTTCTACCATAAAATTAATTATCATAAGAAATAATTTATAATAATAAAATAATTTATAAACATTCGTGTAATAAATATATTTTTATTTATTACATAATTACATACACACATTATCTTGTACAAATCCTCATTCTTAAAATAAAAAAAAAATTGTACGCAAAATTTATGATTTAATTTTTATAGAAAATATTGGGTTGTTACAAGTTTCTTACGAAGTTCTATGACCTCATTCTTATAGTCCCTAGCCTTGTCAGTCATGATCACTTTCTCATCATGTTCTTTCTCATAGTCTGACTCTACAGACTCCTTGGCTCCATAGAGATCGATGATCTCTTCTTTCTGGTGATGCACCATATTGTGCAGTTGCACGTTACAGTCAAGCATTGAGAGGTACATTGCCCTTATAGTATCTGTAGGTGTTGACTCTAGGGCAGGCATCACCGTATTAACCAATGATACCTCCATGTCATCCTCCACATCAATCATCATATTCAAATATGATGTTATTCCCATGGTCTCCTCTTAATAATACTCCTCAGCCTCTGACTCTTCTAGAATCACTATAGGTATGTCTGTTATAGACACGGGTACTAGCTCAACTTGGTTCACGGACTCCTCGCTGACCACATGTATATCCCTATACATTAAGCTATCGACCGACATCTACAATAACATATAACAAATTTATTAGTACATAATACACAATAATATAAACATAAATCACATTTAATCCATTTAGGGTTACTTTCAATCTTTTAAATATTTTGATACCGAGTTTCCTCAATACCATATTAACTCATTTGACTCGAGTTAACTTTTTTCGGACTATTCCTTTCCTAACGAGGTTATTAGCCTAAAGTTCTTCCCCTTAAGTTTTATAACATAATGCTTTGATACCAACCTGTGACGCCTCCAAATTTGGGTATCTTCCAACCCGACAGATGGTACTCCACGATACTACAATCCATACAATCATTCCATTGAGATAACAACAAAATGAGTGTAATTACTATCTTTGTATTACATTTGTAATAAATCCTTTCCCAAGTTCATAAACTGAATACATTCTTTGTTCTTCATAAGTATATTACATACAATTACACTAATTTATTACAAGACGATTAATTGTCCATCTTAGCCTTCCCTTTATCTCTCTTAGAACTCGCAGTTCTTTCATCTTTAGTTGCAAACATATGGTTCAAGCAAGAATGAACACAACTAGCTCAGCAAGTCTTAACAAAAAATTATATGAATATTACATTAACAATTACATGCTTTACTTCCATAAATGAATAATTAACTACGAAGCACTATGAAACATCTGACTATTACTTCTCATGTCATAACAACAATTCCAAAGTACATATAATTGCTTCGAAATTCTGAACCGATCATTAGACCATGAACATACTCTTTTCATTTTTATACTTGAAAAGGACGTCCAGCACTAAGGCCATCCATCCATCTTTACTTACGAGTACTTCTAGGTGATCAACCTATTGTACTCTATGTTGATTAACACTCTTTCGTTAAACGTATTTACGCTTAACATTTGCCAACCTCGTGTGCCCATCGAATAATCGATGAAAAACACTTTTGTTTATACATAGACAAACTTACCCTCTTATTCGTACCAAATACTTCGAATAGGATAGAGTTAATAGTTCTATATCGAAAGACTTGTAAACAAATCAATCCATTCTTCAAAACTTGTCTAACTAAGTTAAAACAGGAATCGACCTTTCCTTTAAAACCATTCATGCATATTATAACATGAATCACAGAAAACTTGGCTAACATGGAGGTTAGAGAAGCGGTAAGAAAGACTTGCCCTCAAACATCTTCGAATATACAATTCAACAATTCTAAATCTTTACAGGATCTACATGATATATTCACATATCACACTGTATTTAGTCACCAAATAAACTATCTTTATTGTCCTAACCAACTTCTTTCTCTTCTATGTCTTACTTGAGTTTATTTTGTTAATAAAGTTAGTTCGACTTTCTATACTTCATTATGGTTCGTTAACGTTCTTATGTTACTAACTGACATTCGATCATTATTGGTGAAGTACCAACGTTAAACGTCATTTACGATTTACTTATTACGTTATCGTGTTCTTCATTTAATTTCAATTAAACCTTACTAAATCTTCTTATATTATCACGTTATAAGTGATTTAAGGTCAGCTTAATTATGTACATTAAGTACCTTCAATGTCTTACTTTAGGTCTATATTCAAATGAAATAAAAACCTAACTTGGTCAACAATTTTACACTGTCGGCGTTACGGCGCGACATCCTTAGTACTTTTGTGATAGCCCCGAATCCAGACCCCAAATCACCGCAGATCCGGTATACTATTTCTATAACTAATTGCGGAAGATATAAACATAAATTGTTTATACATTAAACTTACACATTTTTCCCCAAAATCGAGTAACCTTAACTTATACACAATTCATAAAATATTTATTACACAACAATATTTATCAAAATATACTATTACAACTAGCCGCACATTTTATCCCAAGCCGGACTTGGCATTATCTTTTCCTGTATCCGAACGCATTCGCCTTATCTGCAATGTTTTATCATGATATAGAAAGGATGAGCATGAAAGTTTCCCAGCAAGTTTAAATACAATTTAACGATATATCATTATTGAAGAGTATGAATAATAAGCTGGCAATAATTCATCAAGATAATTGAGAACTAGCACGATCAAACTTTTGACTGGACAAGTTTTAAACATGAACAAACAATTCTGAACCAACTGGTAATGAAGGTGATCAACCTTTCATACCTGACTTATACATGCAAGATGTACAGAATACAATTTTCGTGGCAATCAGCAATGATTAACCATCAGCTTGAATATAACACTCTTATTAGAGTTAAGTACAAAGAAACTTGCCTGAACCGTTGATTACCGCAACGCAATTTATAACTCTTTACCCGAAGACCTAATATTAGTAATATAGATCTCCAATATTAGAATAATATCATCACAGTATAATACTGTTATATTTATACACACGGAATAACCTAAACACATAACACATAACCCTATCAGTCTATAACACACATAAAACTTAGTATCAGGTCAAACTATTTCAGTCTGACTTGCAACCGACATAATTTTATCATCCCGACGGTCTAGTCGGACAATACTCGAGTTTAAGTTCAATTAAACTCTGCTTAAACACTTAACAATTATCCCAGATAATTATCTTATCAGTCAAAATAATTTTTAAAGACTTATAATAATTTTCAGATAATTAATATCATTTATCAACATTTTTCAATCATTAAAACTGTATTTAAATGGATTAAATACCACATAATTTCTTAATCATTAATATTCATTTAATATAAAAAATTAATAAAAATCATTACATAATATTATAATATAAATATAATATATCAAAGTATTTTTAATACCTCAAAATCATAATTATATAATTTTTAAACACTTAAATCCATTATCCGATAATTGTTATTAATATTAAAATATTAATATTTTCATGCCAAAATATCAAAAGTTATATTTTATAACTTAAAATATTTTTATAACACTTAAATCATTTGTATATAATTTTTAAAACATTAATTCTATTTTTCCATAATTTATTTAATATAATTATTAAATAAATAATTACCATTAATAAAAAATTATTAATGAATTTCATCAAAACATATCAAAAGTCATCAAAAATAACTTAAAATATTTTCTAATACCATAATATAATATTTCATGATTTTTCATGAATTAAAACTATTTTTAAATAATTTATTTAATATTATAATTAAATAAATAAATACCTTTTATATTCTCAAAAATATTAAATATTTTTGAAATATACCCAAAATAATTAAAAACTATTTTTCAAGCTTTAAAATAATTTTTCAGAATAAAATATGTATTTTTAATAATTAAAACCCTTTTTTTCTATTTTTAAATAATTTTCAAAAAATAAAAAATAAAACTGTCACTAAAGGGCCCTATAGCGACAGACCCGTCGCTATAGGTGTTATTGATCCTCAAGCCCAGAAAACTGTCTGTCGCGAGGGTGCATGGTTTGACCGGATTTTACTCACTGTTCTTGCTACTTTCTGGGGACGTAATGGTGTTGGGATTGTAGTATTAATGTATTACTACAACCACAAACCGAATTCATGGTCATAATACAACAGATCAGAGAGATTTAAGTCTCCAAAATCTCTAACAACGCTGTTCTTCGGCTTGTCAGAGTTTAACAGATTCGAGTTACCATATTCAACCTCAATTTAACATATGTTCTAGTTTTGGTTTATGTAGTTTGATGGCTCAAACATGAAGTTCTATTGTCAAGGTACAAGTATCATACACCAAATCAGTCTAATAACATAACACGCAGAAATTAATCATGGTCAAAGTTCTGACAGGAAACAAGTTCTTAAGAATCTGTGTTTTTCCAGATTTCTACAAAAGCTGGTGGTCAATGCTAGTTTGACTAAGATTATACACGATTTTGTTAATGATCTGGATGAACTAAAGTCTTCAGAATGTAGTATTCATGGCAGGCTACAGTACCCAACCTAAAACATGACATAAACACTAACAGGCTACAAGATCTAGCGCCTGCAAAAAATTTGTCAGAGGTTACTGAGATTTCTGGGCTGCCCAGAAATTAGTTTATGTGATCGGTTAACTAGGTTTGACCGTTCATAACTTTTGATCTAGACAAGATCTGGACTTGATTCAAGTTGGAGATCAAAGACCACATGGCATACTATAGATGTATAACATAAAACACCCCAAAAATTAACAGAGACAAATCTAGGAGACCTGACATTTGCTTGTCAGTCGACATTTTTCCATATTTCCAGATTTAAGAAATCTTTAAATTCGTGCATCTAAAGGTTGTAGATTCTTGATCTAATAAACCAGATCACTTATTAACACTATAAACAACATCTTTAAACACTTAAACATAACATTGAACAAAGGATCAAAGATCAAGTTGTTGGTTTAGGTTTTACACCTTTTATGCTTTGATCTTAAATTTTTGACTTTGGATTATGTTCTTGGCTTGCTATAACTTGATCATGGCTTAAATTTTAACTCTCTCTCACTCTAGATTTCGAAGCATAAAGAGAGAGAAGGGTTCGGACAAAAATGAGAAGTAAAGTAAGATTTTTCTTACTTTAAATCTTTATATTTTGTACACATTAAATGTATTGTTGCAAGGTGGCAAGAAATGGCTGATTTGTATGGATTTTAGGCACATGCTAGGCTAGAGTTAGAGCTAGAGTTGTTCAACCACCCAAGATTATGACAAGATTTGCAAGCTACAATTATAAAATGTAACATAAGGGCATTCTTGTCATTTTCATACAAAATTTATTTCTAATTTTGTCATTTGATCAAACCCTTAGGGTTAAAATCTAAGGTTTCCATAAATACCAATTTCTAGAATTTTCGGATTAGAATTTTCGAAATAGAAAATTAAAAATTTAAAATCGTAATTAGAATTCTCTAATTACATTAAAATTTCCTAATCATATTAGGGCTAACATAATTTAGGATTAATAATTCCTAATTCATATTGCTAATTTAGCAATTAAATCCAAAATTTCACATTAGTGTTTCTGACGGAACAATTAAGATTTAAAAATTCTTAAATTAGGGTTCGCTAATTAATTAAGCTTTTCCCTAATTAATATCATAATTAATTGCATTAAAGTATTATAATTCCCCGTTAATTTCCCAGATTAGGGTTTCAAATAACCAAAATCTAAAATTAGGGTTTCCAGATCGGATATTATGGTTTTCTAATAATCAATTCGGGTTTCAGGTAATTCATTAGGGTTTTCCCTAATTAATTTATAATTAATGGCGTTTAACCCTATACATATCATTGCATTCCCAATCTAAGGTTTTTAATATCCGAATTAGGGTTTTAAATCCCCGGAACCAAAATTAGGGTTTCAGAACCGGTTTCAAGAATTTCTTATCAGACGTTAGGGTTTTCTAACTGAACGTTAAAGTTCTTAATATATAATTAGGGTTTGACACATATATAATTAATCTGGTTAACCCTTGACCCTTATCCACATTATGTACGCATACATAACAATTTTCATATAACTTAATCACATAAATCCTTAATCCTGAATAATTCACATAAATCCTTCATAGAATTTTGAAATCCTCAAAATTCCATCCCAATAATATCAAACGCATACACTTATTTTCTGTCTAGGTCTATTATTTGACTTTAAATCAATCATTTAAGATTTTAATAAATTGTCTAATTTCTCGGGTTGTCACATTCACCCATCCTTATAAGAATTTCGTCCCCGAAATTCATCTTACACCTTACACCGTGCACCTTACACCATTTATACTGAGCGATGACACAAGATCTTTAACTTATTTTCTCGGGTATCTATCAAAGATACTCAAACTTCTCGGGTATCTATCAAAGATACTCAAAACGCACGCAAAGGTCAAATTCACACTAAGTATTCCTGTATTTACAACTCCATCACATTTTTATCATCTTTGCACCAGGTTACATGGTACATGAGTGATAATTAAAAAAATTGATATTTCAAATCATTTGCTTAAACATTCTATCTATTCCTATTATCCTTAAAATTTCATTCACACACAACTATATCCAGTTCATAAAACCACACTTATGAGTTCATAGCCTGGCCACAATTATATGAGTTTAAGAACTTACCCTAGTCTGACCTTTGGCGTCCTTTCGTTGAGGGGCTCATAAACATTTCATATAACTGTGAGTCAAGAATGTCACATAAGTATGAGTTCTAAGAACTCGTACTTAATCCTATATTCTCTACCTATAACATATTTATCTATATATAACAACTAGTGTGACACAACATTTCAATGGTTACCAATGCCACCAACTAAGTACTTTTTACACCAAGTACAATTCCCCGCCCATACAAGAAATCATACAACTCAGTTGCCGACACGAGTCCTCATTGAAATCCCCACCTAATACTTAATCCCATTTTTTAATACGAATTCTATTCGTATTCATAATCCATAACTCTTTCATGAGTTTTCATAGTACAATTTTATAGTACAACTGATACACAACATCTTGCTGTAAACTTTTCAATCATCAGATTGATTCTTTCTGGCTGTCATAACCTTATCAGATCACGGGGTGATCTTATCGTATATATTACGATTCAATTCCATGCACTATGATCGTTTTGTTTTACGATCTCTTATCCCTGCACTTTCAGTCTTTTAGACTCGATCTATTCACCATTACCGTTCAACTTTATTATCAGAGTTAGGGAACTCTGTGCTTTACACTCGCCGAGATTTGTCTTTGAATCTTACCGACCAACTAACTCTATTTGAGTTAGTCTTATCCTAATCACTGCGGTTATTGGTCTCAGGTATTCCTACCTAAGCTTCATAACCAACAGCTTTTATACCAACTGTGATAGCCCCGAATCCAGGCCCCAAATCACCGTAGATCCGGTATACTATTTCTATAACTAATTGCAGAAGATATAAACATAAATTATTTATACATTAAACTTACACTTTTTTCCCCAAAATCGAGTAACCTTAACTTATACACAATTCATAAAATATCTATTACACAACAATATTTATCAAAATATAATATTACAACTAGCCGCACATTTTATCCCAAATCGGACTTGGCATTATCTTTTCCTGTATCCGAACGCATTCGCCATATCTGCAATGTTTTATCATGATATAGCAAGGGTGAGCATGAAAGTTGCCCAGCAAGTTTAAATATAATTTAACAATATATCATGATTGAAGAGTATGAATAATAAGCTGGCTATAATTCATCAAGATAATTGAGAACTAGCACGAACAAACTTTTTACTGAACAAGTTTTAAACATGAACAAACATTTCTGAACCAACTGGTAATGAAGGTGATCAGCCTTTCATACCTGACTTATACATGCAAGATGTACAGAATACAATTTTCGTGGCACTCAGTAATGATTAACCATCAGCTTGAATAAAACACTCTTATTAGAGTTAAGTACAAAGAAACTTGCCTGAACCGTTGATTACCGCAACGCAATTTATAACGCTTTACCCGAAGACCTAATATTAGTAATATAGATCTCCAATATTAGAATAATATCATCACAGTATAATACTGTTATATTTATACACACGGAATAACCTAAACACATAACACATAACCCTATCAGTCTATAACACACATAAAACTTAGTATCAGGTCAAACTATTTCAGTCTGACTTGCAACCGACACAATTCTATCATCCCGACGGTCTAGTCGGACAATACTCGAGTTTAAGTTCAATTAAACTCTGCTTAAACGCTTAACAATTATCCCAGATAATTATCTTATCAGTCAAAATAATTTTTAAAGACTTATAATAATTTTCAGATAATTAATATCATTTATCAACATTTTTCAATCATTAAAACCGTATTTAAATGAATTAAATACCACATAATTTCTTAATCATTAATATTCATTTAATATAAAATATTAATGAAAATCATTACATAATATTATAATATAATTATAATATATCAAAGTATTTTTAATACCTCAAAATCATAATTATATGATTTTTAAACACTTAAATCCATTATCCGATAATTGTTATTAATATTAAAATATTAATATTATCATGCCAAAATATCAAAAGTTATATTTTATAACTTCAAATATTTTTATAACACCTAAATCATTTTTATATAATTTTTAAAACATTAATTTTATTTTTTCATAATTTATTTAATATAATTATTAAATAAATAATTACCATTAATAATAAATTATTAATGAATTTCATCAAAACATATCAAAAGTCATCAAAAATAACTTAAAATATTTTCTAATACCATAATATAATATTTCATGATTTTTCATGAATTAAAACTATTTTTAAATAATTTATTTAATATTATAATTAAATAAATAAATACCTTTTATATTCTCAAAAATATTAATTTTTTTTTGAAATATACCCAAAAATAATTAAAAACTATTTTTCAAGCTTTAAAATAATTTTTCAGAATATAATATGTATTTTTAATAATTAAAACCCATTTTTTTTCTATTTTTAAATAATTTTCGGAAAATAAAAAATAAAACTGTCACTAAATGGCCCTATAGCGACAGACCCGTCGCTATAGGTGTTCTTGAGCCTAAAGCACAGAAAACTGTCAGTCGCGAGGGTGCATGGTTTGACCGGATTTTACTCACTGTTCTTGCTACTTTCTGGGGAGGTAATGGTGTTGGGATTGTAGTATTGATGTATTACTACAACCACAAACCGAATTCATGGTTATAATACAACAGATCAGAGAGATTTAAGTCTCCAAAATCTCTGACAACGTTGTTCTTCGGCTTGTCAGATTTAACAGATTCGAGTTACCATATTCAACCTCAATTTAACATATGTTCTGGTTTTGGTTTATGTAGTTTGATGGCTCAAACATGAAGTTCTATTGTCAAGGTACAAGTATCATACACCAAATCAGTCTAATAACATAACACACAGAAATTAATCATGGTCAAAGTTCTGACAGAAAACAAGTTCTTAAGAATCTGGGTTTTTCCAGATTTCTACAAAAGCTAGTGGTCAATGCTACTTTGACTAAGATTATACACGATTCTGTTAATGATCTGGATGAACTAAAGTCTTCAAAATGTAGTATTCATGGCAGGCTACAGTACCCAACCTAAAACATGGCATAAACACTAACAGGCTACAAGATCTAGCGCCTGTAAAAACTTTGTAAGAGGTTACTGAGATTTCTGGGCTGCCGAGAAATCAGTTTCTGTGATCGGTCAACTAGGTTTGACCGTTCATAACTTTTGATATAGACAAGATCTGGACTTGATTCAAGTTGAAGATCAAAGACCACATGGCATACTATAGATGTATAACATAAAACACCAAAAAAATTAACAGAGACAGATCTAGGAGACCTGACATTTGCTTGTCAGTCGACATTTTTCCATATTTCCAGATTTAAGAAATCTTTAAATTCGTGCATCTAAAGTTTGTAAATTCTTGATCTAATAAACCAGATCACTTAATAACACTATAAACAACATCTTTAAACACTTAAACATAACATTGAACAAATGATCAAAGATCAAGTGGTTGGTTTAGGCTTTATACCTTTTATGCTTTGATCTTAAATTTCTAACTTTGGATTCTGTTCTTGGCTTGCTATAACTTGATCATGGCTTAAATTTTAACTCTCTCTCACTCTAGATTTCGAAGCATGAAGAGAGAGAAGGGTTTGGACAAAAATGAGAAGTAAAGTATGATTTTTCTTACTTTAAATCTTTATATTTTGTACACATTAAATCTATTGTTGCAAGGTGGCAAGAAATGGCTGATTTGTATGGATTTTAGGCACATGCTAGGCTAGAGTTAGAGCTAGAGTTGTTCAACCACCCAAGATTATGACAAGATTTGCAAGCTACAATTATAAAATGTAACATAAGGGCATTCTTATCATTTTCATGCAAAATTTATTTCTAGTTTTGTCATTTGATCAAACCCTTAGGGTTTGACCCTTAGGGTTTAACCCTTAAGGTTAAAACCTAAGGTTTCCATAAATACCAATTTCTAGAATTTTCGGATTAGAATTTTCGAAATAGAAAATTTAAAATTTAAAATCGTAATTAGAATTCTCTAATTACATTAAAATTTCGTAATCATATTAGGGCTAACACAATTTAGGATTAATAATTCCTAATTCATATTGCTAATTTAGCAATTAAATCCAAAATTTCACATTAGTGTTTCTGACGGAATAATTAAGGTTTAAATATTCTTAAATTAGGGTTCGCTAATTAATTAAGTTTTTTCCTAATTAATATCATAATTAATTGCATTAAAGTATTATAATTCCCCGTTAATTTCCCAGATTAGGGTTTCAAATTACAAAAATCTAAAATTAGGGTTTCCAGATCGGATATTATGGTTTTCTAATAATCAATTCGGGTTTCAGGTAATTCATTAGGGTTTTCCCTTATTCATTTATAATTAATGACGTTTAACCCTATACATATCATTGCATTCCCAATCTAGGGTTTTTAATATCCGAATTAGGGTTTTAAATCCCCGGAACCAAAATTAGAGTTTCACAACCGGTTTCAAGGATTTCTTATCAGACGTTAGGGTTTTCTAACTGAACGTTAAAGTTCTTAATATATAATTAGGGTTTGACACATATATAATTAATCTGGTCAACCCTTGACCCTTATCCACATTATGTACACATACATAACAATTTTCACAGAACTTAATCACATAAATCCTTAATCTTGAATAATTCACCTAAGTCCTTCATAGAATTTTGAAATCCTCAAAATTCCATCCCAATAATATCAAACGCATACACTTATTTTCTGTCTAGGTCTATTATTTGACCTTAAATCAATCATTTAAGATTTTAATAAATTGTTTAATTTCTCGGGTTGTCACAACTTTAGTGGTGTTGTGGCGCGAGTAAACCGAGGACTTGGCTAGATCTGGCGCTGTGGCGCGACCATTATACACTGGGTTGGCGCTGTGGCACCGCCCCTGTGCACTAGTTGGCCAAAACAGTTTTTTTTTTCTTATGAAACTACCGACTTCCTAATTTGTTCGTTTTACATCCTAATTGACCCATTCGAAAGCCTACAACTCACAAATCATATCATTTACGTGTTCATATAATAATTTCACATTTTCGACTCTGTTAACTCGGAATTCACCTTTAAGTTCATTTTTGAGCGTTCGTTTAACGTTTCGACCGTTCAATACTCGTTTTCTTCGTTATAATTTAGAATTCGACCATTCTTGCACCAACGACTCTTAATTACCTTATATCATGTGTTGACACTGGAAACCAACGTTTTCAAGTCACGCGACAACTTTTGACCCTTAATCTGAGATTTTTACGTTTTTGACGTTTAACGTTTATTATCGCAAAATTCGCCATAACTTCGTTACTCGTGTTCTATAAGCCAAATCAAATGGAACACTCCATTGATTCACCATCTATATCCTAACCAAACAATATGCACATTCTGTAACATTCCAGATTTTTTAAATATAAGTTATAAATATTTATTGATTTATATAAATATTTATTGGAAGTGTTTATTGTTGAATAAGTAATTGTTTAAATTGATTGAGTTGATTTATGTAATTATTTATTTGCTAAATAGTTAATGTGATTAGTTAATTATTTATTTGTTAAATAGCTAATGTGTTATGTGGATTGAGTTATGTGATTAAGTAATTTATTTAATAAATTGTTATTTCATAAAGAGTGACAAATAACAATGTTATAAAGAGTTATTAAAGTAAATTAAAGTAATTTTAATTTAGTTTTACCCAAACAAAGCATAAGGATATAAACTATTTTATTTTAAAGAGATTTGACAAACAAAGCCCTATGGCTTTTGGATTTTTGAAATTTAAATTGTTTATAAAATAAACTAAATAATATATATATATATATATATATATATATATATATATAATGGTACTTTATATATTTTTATAACTGATGTTATTATTGATTAGGCTTATTATTGCCATATCAGTTTTTTTTATTTTGACGCATACTTGTTAAGTGTTTACGCTCCAGTTTTGCTTAGTCTAAGAAAAGGTTTTCAGAGAATAAGAAAAGTTTCAGAGAATTTGAGAGAGAGAAATAGCAAAAGAAAGTTATCAGTGTTTAACAAAGATTATCTAAAACAAAAGGTATGTACATAACTTAACCATAGCTATTTTACGCCATATATTTTATGTGAGTTTATATTGTCTCGGTGTTCTCAATTTGACTGTAAGACGAAGTTCTTTACAAACTTTCTAGAGTTCGAATGTTTTACTATTTGATTATGAAATCATGTGTATTAGTAGTAGATAACATATATATTGATGATTGTATGTTCAATAATGTATAGGTAAGAGAATGATAAATTACGTATACACGAAAGGAATTATTTTTACAGTAAACTTATATGTATGAATATGATTTTTGAAAATTAATAAAAATTAGTATGTGATTATGTTAATTAAGACGTGTGTGTGATTGGGTAAGAAATTAAGCAGAGCAAGGAATCGAATGGAGATGGCCGTGTTTACTGTGTCAAGATATTTCTTCATTGGAGTCTCTATTTTTTTAAAACAAAGTGTTTTCAGAGAATTAGTTCTCAGCTATTGTTGTTTAGTTGTGTAAAATTTGTACACAAATGCTTCATAACTTTTATGTGTAATTTTTGTGAAGTTATACAGGTTATTGGGTGTTGATTGTTGTTAGAAATCAAGACAGTAGCTTTAGCTCTGTCCTTCGTTTTGTTTCTGTGAGTTTCGGCGACCCAGCGTCAAAATTCATGCTCCACTGTCATGTTTCGCGCATTAGCACCAAAAGTCGCGCCCCAGCCAGACTTCGCGTCGCAGCGCCGAAGTCAGCGTCAAAACGCCAGACCTCACGCTGCAGCGCCGAGTCCCTATGTAAGTCTCGCGCCGAAGCGCCACACCGGTGTCGCAGCGCGGCCCACAGATCAAACTATGGCGCCACGGAGCCACTTAACAGAAAGTTCATAAACGACTTTTGTCTTGCACAAAAGTCTGATTTTTTTAAAGGAATGATATATGATAGATGTTGATTATGTATTTCTAGTATTATAGTATATTAATACTATGAGCGAACATAGAATTACTAAGTAACAAATATTGTTATTAGTTTTATTAAATAGAAGTTGATTATTTTGATTATATGGTGAGAGATTTAAACCATACGTGATGTAGCGTTGATTATGATTATATGCTTATGTGTTTATAACTTATGTGCTCACGAGTGTCGAGTAGAATGATTAATAACTAAAACTTTAAAAATTTTGTCAGGATGACTAATGTCGGAGAATCCAGCAGGCTAGGGAGGAGGAACCTTAAATGCCTATAGAGGAGGAGCCTCGCGACATTCAGGTTGTTTGGGAACAACTACTGCCACGGGAGTCAGCCCCGTTGGTCATAGTGGTTGAAGATGAGGATGATGATGTGGAGACGGATGAGGAGGATCCCGTGGAGTTGCCACAGGAGGATGAGGATAACGAGGACGAGGAGGAGGAGACTCCACTAACCTCGATGGCTGCTCGTATGTATGATGAAGTCTAGGACCATAACGTGGAACTTCAGGACACAGTTGAGGAGTTGCAGGAGATAGTAGCTGAACAACAGACTGCAATGACACAGAAGGACGACGACATCCAGGATCGAGATGAACGTCTAACTAATGTTGAAGAGAAGCTGATGCAGACTGAAGGAGAGAAGGAACAACTGATCGAGATGGTCATGGAACTGAAGAACAAGCTGAAGGAAGAAGCTACCAAGAGGGCGAGAGGTGAAGATGCATACGAGGAAGCTTATCAACAAACTGGAAGAGCAGTAAGGGACGCAGAAGCAAAGAGGATGAAGATGGAAGAGATGGAAAAAGTACTCAATACCGTGATCAATCGAGCTCAAGATCGGGTCATGGGTTATCCAATTCAGTTCGAAACTCTACCATCATACGTATTAGATCGTCGAACCATGTTTTGAGTTATAGAAGAGGAGCGACAAAAGGCTACTGAGTATCTTAATAGATTATAGTAGGAAATGTGTTTATTTTGCAAGTAATAAGTGTTAAATAATGTATAAATCCCTAGTGATAAGTAACCATGGGATATGAGAATGATGATGTTATCCTATAACTTTTGTAGTTCAGGAAAGGAATGTAAATAACAGTGATGCTATTGTTTTTATGTTTTCGAAGAGGTGATGAAAAAATAAAAGATATTATTTTATTCAAAAGTGTTATGTGGTTATTTCTTTTATGGAGGCAAGTTAATTAGAAAATACTTAAAAGAAGTTGGGTAATAGTCTAATAGATGCTTTTTTTAACAGAAAATGCCTCCTAGACGTGAACCACCCCGTCAGAGAACCAATGCGAGTACTAACAATAACGATGTTGAGGATAATTCCGTCCAACAACTAGTGACATTACTAACAGGAGCATTGAAGAATCAACCTCAAAACCAAGGCACAACGTTTAAGGAGTTTACGTCGATCGGACCACCTGAATTCTGTGGGTCAACGAATCCGATCGAGGCATAGACCTGGATTATAGAGATTGAGAAAATATTTGAAGTCGCTAGGGTAGTGGATGAACAGAAGACTGCTTTTGCAACATTTATGTTGAAAGCAGAAGCTAGTTATTGGTGGCAAGCCAATAAAACTCGGGAAGGACCAGGAATGATGATTTGGGATAGGTTTAAGGAGTTATTCTTCGAGACCTACTTCCCAGAGAGTTCGAAGAGTCAGTTAGAGGTTTAGTTTTTGGAAATGAAGCAAGGAGCGATGACGGTGTCTGAGTATGCTGTGAAATTCAACGAAATGGCGAGGTTTGCGCCATATCAAGTCAGCATAGATGAGCATAAGGCAAAGAGGTTCGAACAGGGACTGAAGCCCTGGCTGTACAATAGATTTTCCCTGTTCCAGTTGAAGACGTTTGCAGCAGTGATGGAGAAGGTTGTACTCACTGAAGGTGGAGGCGAGGCAGTGACAAAATTCAATAAAGAGCATAAGAAGAAGAAGAATGAGGTGGAAGTGAAGAGTGGTAGCGGAGGCAATGGAAATGGCAACAACAACAACAACAACAACTACTTGAAGAAGAAATGGAACGAAAATGGGGGTACAGGAAACCAGCAGGGTAACCAGCAGTTTAGGATGTTTGAAGCATGTGCTACATGCGGGAGGTTTTATAAGGGTGTATGCTTGATGGGGAAACGTGCATGTTTCAACTATGGCCAGGAGGGTCACATTGCCTCAAATTGCACCCAACCCAAGAAGAATGTCTGTTTTAAATGTGGATCCAAGGATCATTTTGCTCGTGAATGCCCTCAGAAGAAGGTCGGAGAAACAATAAGAAGTAAGGGAGGCAGCAGTGGAGGTACTTGGGCCATTGCTGGACCTACAACATCAAACAAACTCACAGCCAGAACTTTCAACATGATTGTGCAAGATGATGTGCAATTAAAAGATGTGGTGTCAGGTATTATCCCAATCAAAGATATTAATGCTTATGTATTATTTGATTCGCGTGCTACTTGCTCATTTATATCTGATGAATTTGCTAAGAGGTTAGAATTTCCTAGAGAAAAACTGAATTTCCCTTTGAACATAGAAATTGCGAATAGGGAGGTGATTCCTATTAGGTTTGTATACAAGAACTGTAGAGCAAACATAAAAGGGAATATAATGATGGTAGATTTAATTCCGATTAGACTTAGTGAATTTGATGTAATTTTGGGAATGGATTGGTTGTTCAAGTATGGAGCAGAAATTGATAGTCACAAAAAGTGTGTAAACCTTATGACTCTGTCAAAGGTAGTTTTTCATGGTAGCAAATTGCCTAGACAAATGAAATGTCTGACGATTATGCAGGCCAAGAAGTTGTAAAGTAAAGGCTGTGTGGATTATTTGGCTTACATAGTCGATACTCATAAGAAGGGTATAAAATTGGAGGAGATACCAGTGGTTGGAGAATTCGTAGATGTATTTCTGGATGATTTGCCGGGACTTCCACCTGATAAAGAGATTGAGTTCATAATCGACTTAGCGCCAGGAACTGCACCGATATCGAAGGCCCCATACAGAATGGCTCCGGTAGAAATGAAGGAACTGATGGTGCAACTGCAAGAACTGCTGGACAAGAAGTATATTCAACCAAGTGTATCACCGTGGGGAGCGCCGGTATTATTTGTGAAGAAGAAGGACATATCAATGTGTCTTTGCATTGATTATAGGGAGTTAAACAAGGTCACTATTAAGAATAGGTATCCGTTACCTAGAACAGATGACTTGTTTGATCAGTTGAAGGGTGCCAAAAATTTCTCGAAAATAGATTTGAGAAGTGGGTATCACCAATTGAAGGAAAGAAATGAGGATACACCTAGAACAACATTCAGAACTCGGTACGGACATTACGAGTTTCTGGTGATGTCTTTTGGTTTAACAAATGCCCCTGCCGCGTTCATGGATTTGATGAACAGGGTATTTAAACCATTTTTAGACAAGTTCAGCGTAGTGTTTATCGATGACATTCTGGTGTATTCCAAAACTCAAGAAGAACACGTGGAACATTTACGTCTGACATTGGAGACACTAAGAAAGGAAAAGTTGTACTCGAAATTCTCTAAGTGTGATTTTTGGCTCGATCGTGTACAATGTTTGGGTCATGTGATTGACAGAGATGGGATTTCAGTAGATCCATTGAAATGGTAGCTGTAATCAATTGGGAACAACCAAGGACACCTTCGGATGTGAGGAAATTCTTGGGATTGGCCGATTATTATAGAAGATTCATTCAAGATTTTTCCAAAGATAGCCACTCCGTTAAGAAATTTGTCATGGAAAGCTGTGAAATTCATTTGGATGGAGAAATGTGAAGAGTGCTTCCAAGATTTGAAGAAGAAGCTAAGTGTGGCACCTGTATTAACCCTGCCGGATAATATAGGAAATTTTGTGGTGTATAGTGATGCCTCACACAAAGGATTGGGTTGTGTTCTTATGCAAAACGGCAAAGTTATTGCCTATGCATCAAGACAACTGAAGGATTATGAGAAAGGTTATCTGATTCATGATTTGGAATTGGCTGCAGTAGTATTTGCTCTCAAGATATAGAGACACTATCTGTATGGAGAGAAATGTGAGATCTACACAGACCACAAAAGTCAGAAGTATATTTTCTCTCAGAAGTATCTGAACATGTTTCAGAGAAGGTGGATGGAATTGATAAAAGATTACGATTGTGAGATCTTTTATCATCCAGGCAAAGCGAATGTGGTCGCAGATGCTTTAAGCATGAAAGGTCGAGAGAAGTTGATGCTAATAACAACTCAGAAGGAGCTCATTTCAGCAATGACAAAGCTAGAGCTGGAAATCAAGTTTCCACAAGAATCCAATAAACGACTATTTCAGTTAGAAGCAGGTCCAACTTTACTGGACAAGGTGAAGAACGCTCAGTTACAAGATAAAAAATGTGGGAAGATAAAAGAGAATATGGGTGATGGTAGCGATACAAAATATAAGGTTGATACCGAAGGATTACTACGGTACGAGGGAAGAATCTGGGTTCTAGCAACACCAGAACTGAAAGACAAAATCTTGACCGAAGTTCATAGCTCAAGATATTCGATTCGTCCAGGAAGCACGAAGATGTATCAAGATTTACGCCAACATTTTTGGTGGCCGAAAATGAAAAGGGATATTGCAGAATGCAATGTTAAATGTTTGACATGTCAAATAGTAAAAGCTGAACATCAAAGACCCAGCGGATTACTTCAACCGTTGGAAATACTGGAATGGAAATGGGAGCATATCATGATGAATTTTTTGGTGGGTCTTCCAACTACTAAGAGAGGATGCGATGTAATTTGGGTGATAGTGGATAGACTGATAAAATCAGTGCACTTTTTACCAATAAAGATTAGGTTCAATCTTGATCAGTTGGCAAGATTGTACATCAAAGAGATCGTTTTGAGACATGGAGTGCCAATGTTAATTGTGTCCGATAGTGTAAGGCCCTCAATTCTGGGTACTTGAAACCCGAACTGGGTGCTTTACGATACCATTTCTACGAGCAAAATAATACTAATAATAATAACAATAATATAAAAGTCAAACTTAATTTACACAATTATCAGAGTCTAGTCCCAAGTACGTAACCTTTAATATATTTATTACAACCCATGATAGATAATATATGTCATACTTGTCTTAATAATATCAAACTATTACATAAACTACTACAAATCTTATTTTGTTAGCTTTCCTTTTCTTTTGTTTCTCCAAGCGCTTTCTGGTTCTTCACACATAGCTGAAAACATTTAAATTAAGCAAGGATGAGCATTTGAGTGCTCCGCAAGTAATAGCAATTATATATATAAGCTGAAAGAGTTTAAATGTTTTCTTTATATTACCATTCTACAATGATTCAATAGTTGTAAAGTAATCTGTACCAATGATAATAATATATCAATTATATACCATATTTTTGAAACTACGTACTGACTATAAATAGGGTTAATGTAGCATACTATGAACATTGTTTTCATTTTTGAAAAGGTTAAACAGAAATTCATCTGTAAACCATCATAACTTACGGGCACGGGGGGTGATCAGCCCGTCATGCCCTGCATTGATCAATACTACGTGCAAGAACGAGGGTATCGTTCACTCTGTCCGCCTTGGGCGCATACAAGTTTTCCCGTGTAGGGATGTTCATACTTGTCTGGGTTCCAAATCAAAGTTTTTATCTTATTCAACAATAATCAATAATTCAACATATATATACACGGGTAATTTACAAAGGTATATCAACATGTGATTAAATACAATGATTATCCAAGTGGGGACACTTGTTTAACCATTTCTAGAAATTAACGAACAGAATATATATATCTGAGTTACCATATACTAACATGTTGATAATCAATGAGCTTATATAATATAAGGTTAATAATATGTACAGTAGTAATATAATTCATAAATATTCTTACTCATGTCCATTGCATAAAGAAAATGCAAAGATAAGATACTTGCCTGATGCGCTGCTTATAATTTGTAATTTAGATTTATCGCTTATCTCAAGACATATCATTAATAAGATCGTTCGTTCGATTAGAATAACATACTATTACACATAACACTGCTTAATGTAGTCAGCACATACCCTAATCACATTGGCACATACGTTTAATAACCATTGAATCACAAATAATAACTTTATCTAATCAAATTATCTAAGTCCAGATCAATTTCTGAAACATGTCGGTCTACCGACAGCTTTATCGGGTAATTACCGAGTCTAAGACTCTTTCCTGTAACTCAATATATATAAGTATCAGTCATATTATTTTTAAACGACTTAATATAATTGTAAAACATTTATTATAATTTATCACGAATTTTCAAACATAGGAATCATTATTAAATGATTTAAATATTAATCAATTCTATTATCATTAATATTTAATTAATATTAAACTATTAATGAAATCATTTTCAAAATATTAAAGTTATTTATAATAACTTGAAATACTTTTAAAGTATTTATATTACCCTTAATTAATTTTTAAAATATTTAAAATCATTTTTAAATAATTATAATTAATATTAAAGTATTAATGTTTTATTTATCAAAATATTAAAAGTCATTAAGTATAACTTAAAATATTTTTAATTCATTTATATCCCTTTTAAATGAATTTTAAATTAATAAAACCATTTTTAAACTATTTTTTAATATAATTATTAAATAAATTTAATATCATAAATAATAAATTAATAAATTTAATTATTTTAAAAGTTATGTTTTATAACTTAAAATATCTTTAAATAATTTATTTTCATTTAAATGATTATTATAATATTAAAATCATTTTTAAACTAAATTATTTAATATAATTATTAAATAACTTTAATATCATTAATAATAATTAATTAATGAAATTTATCTTTAAATATTAAAAGTTATATTTTATAACTTAAATATTTTAAATACCTTATTATTATTTAAAATGGTTTTTAATATAATAAAATCATTTTTAATTATTTTATTTAATTCATTTAGTAAATAACTTAATTATCATTAATATTTATTTATTAATAAAATTTATCACAAAATATTAAAAGTCATTAAAAATAACTTAAAATATTTTCTTATATCATAATATAATTTTAAATGATTTTTCAAATTTAACATAATTTTAAAATAATTTGTTAAATATTATAATTAAATAAATTAAATATTTTTAATATTCCAAAAATATCAAATATTTATGAAATATATTTAAAATAATTAAAAACTAATTTTCAGAATTTAAAATAATTTTTAATAATTTATTTAGTATTTTTAATAATTAAAAACTATTTTTTTCTATTTATTAATTAATTTCCAGAAAATAAAATACTGTTTGTCGCTAAAGGTCACCTATAGTGACAAAACTGTCGCTATAGGTGTTCTTCATGTTCTTGATCATTCATAAGGCAGTTTCGTGAGTACCACTTTGACCATTGATTAAACGCTACTAAATTTGTTTCTGGACATGTTGATGGTCAGATAATGAAGTACAAGTACAAGACTACACGATCAACAAACAACATCATCAAAACATGCTTAACTAACGAGATCTGGAGCCTTGAACAAGTTGTCAGAGTTGGTCTTCATTTTCTGGGTTACCCTGAAATGAAGAACAGTTCGACTGGCTCGTTTTGGGCTTCCACAACTTCTTGATCTTGTAATGTTTTTGTTCTTTAAAACATGGAGTATGTAGCCAACATAACAAGGAAGAGATTCATTACATAAAACCAACAAAACAACAACCAAATAACAAGATCCATGCTGGTCAAACCCTGTCAGACATCACGTTCTTGAGTTTCTGGGTTACCTAGAAACTCAGTTCTTCGTGATCATCTGGCCTACATTGACCAGCCACTGACTTTCCTCCATATGATTCTTAGGATATTATAAGGCATGAACATGTAATAAAAATATCAAGCTATAGACTAGATACAACACAAACAACAAAACATAAATACACTAAAAGATCTGACCGGCTTAAAAGCTTGTCAGGTCGGTTCTTGACTGTTTCTGGGTTACCCAAACACTCCCGGTCATGGCCGATCAACAACTTTTGACTGTAAATAACTTCTATTCTAGACATCAAATGACCTTGAGTCCACTTGCAGATTACAGACCACAATACAGGCTACATGTAACAACTTAAAAACAACACAAATCATAAACGATCAAGGATCTGTGGCCACTGACATTCGTTGTCAGACAACAGAACCAAGTTTTTCCAGATTTTGCAAAAACTCAAATCCAAGCCTATAGATGTTATGGATCTAACATCCATCAACCCAGATCATCATTATACACTACTAACAACATATTCTAACACTCAAACATAACATCTAACAACTGAAATTTGGACAGATTTTGAATTAGGGTTTAATACCTTTACTTAGATCGATCTTGATCTTAGGTTTCTGATTTGTTATAGCTGATCGTGGGGCTTGTTTATGGAACTGATTTAGCTTATACTTTCGTGGGGTTTGGGTTGAGAGAAAAGGCTTGGGTGTTGTGTACAAAAATTGCTAGCAAATGATTTTTCTCTCTCATTTAATCTATTTATAGAACATAGATGCAATGTATCTATCATGCAAAGGTGTCAATATGGATAAGGATTGGCTGGTTTTACACACATGGGATAAACACAAGTGATGAGTCATGCAATTCTAGAACACTCCATTTTAAAAAATAAAGAGTAATTTAGTCATTTGCATTGTTATTTTAAGGGTATACTTGTCCATGGTGCTTGAATCTAGGTTTTAATCACTAGATTTTAATCCTTAAGGTATCCCAAATAATTTCTAGGGTTTTAAGGATTAAGATTAAAGTTCAATAAAATTTTAATTAGAACTTACTAAATAAAATTTAGGGTTTTTAAATAATTAGGGTTTCCAAAACATAATTAGGGTTCTAATCATTATAATTTTAATTACTAATTAGGTTTACCTTAATTAGCAATAAAATCTATCATACGCGTTATTATCCACAGTAACACAATTTCTGACTAATCAAAATCTCTAGTTTAGGTTTCTAATTAGTGTTTCTAATTATTAGAAATTCAAATATAAACTAGGGTTTTAAATTTACAATTATGGTTTCCTAATTATCATAACATTATGTAACACACAACATCAAACATATAACACAGTTAAATAACCGTCTTAAACCCACAATTGATTGTCAAATTAGGGTTTAGCCAAATAATATTAGGGTTTTGAAATTAAACACCATAATTGATCAATCATCATTAATACGTACAAACAGTATATATTTATAGCACTGAAAATTCAAAATATAATTAATATTATATTATTATTCTCATACCTTGACAATAATCCAAAATTAGGGTTTGAATTCCATATCTGATTTATTTTTCCTATTTAACCTTAATAATTAAGGTAAAATAATTAACTTAATAATCTGTACTAAAATTCATATAATAAAATAATTATTATATTTATTAAAAAAATCACTCCATATATTATTTAAATAATATATGATTATATTTTCATAGAAAATAATTAATAAAAACATTTCTACCATAAAAGTAATTATTATAAGAATATACTTTTATAATAATCAATAATTCTAAAATAAAATTATTTGTAAATATTCATGTAATAAATATATTTTTATTTACCACATAAATACATATACACAATATCTTGTACAAATCCTCATCTTTAAAATAAATAAAAAAATTTATACGTAAAATTTCTTATTTATTTATATAGAAAATATCGGGTTGTTACAGATAGAGACCCGCGATTCACTTCAAATTTCTGGAAGAGACTACAAGAATGCATGGGAACTCAATTGCGAATGAGTACAGCTTATCATCTACAAACAGATGGCCAAAGCGAACGAACGATCCAGACATTGGAAGATATGCTGAGAGCATGTATCATGGATTTCAAAGGAAGCTGTGAAGAACAATTATCGTTGGTGGAATTCGCCTACAATAATAGTTATCACGCGAGCATCGGCATGCCGCCTTACGAAGCGTTATACGGCAGAGAGTGCAGAACCCCACTGTGCTGGGATGAAGTTGGTGAACGTCAACTGCTAGGACCAGAACTAGTGCAACAAACTGCTAAGGTTATCAAACTCATCAGGACAAGATTGGTAGCAGCTCATGACCGACAGTAGAAGTATGCTGATCAACACTGGCAAGATCGTGAATTTGACATAGGAAGCTATATATTCCTAAAAGTTTCTCCTTGGAAGGGGAAAATTCGTTTCGGTAAGAAGGGAAAACTAAGCCCGAGGTGGTTTATTGGACCCTTTGAAGTGCTACGAAAAGTTGGAGAGGTAGCTTACGAGGTAGCTCTACCTCTAGAGTTGGAAAACATTCATAATGTTTTTCATATTTTGGTGTTACGACCGTATAAACCCGATTACAATCACGTGATCGAGTACGAAGCGTTGCAGTTTGAGAAAGATTTGTCTTATGAAGAGGTTCCTATCCAGATAGTCGACAGGAAAGAACAAGGGCTCAGGAATAAAGTGATACCTTCTGTGAAGGTGATATGGAGAAACCACAATGCTGAAGAAGCAACGTGGGAACTCGAAGAGAAAATGATGAAAGAGTACCCTGAGTTATTTGTTTAATCTGTGTCTTCGATTCTGGGGACATAATCTTTATAAATAGGGAAGAATGTAATGAATGTATAGTTTGAGTTGTGATTCTGGGGACAGAATCCTTATAAGAGGGGAATGATGTAAAATTCCAAAATTTTTAAATGTAAGTTATAAATATTTATTGATTTATATAAATATTTATTGGATATGTTTATTATTGAATAAGTAATTATTTAAATTGATTGAGTTGATTTAGTTAATTATTTATTTGCTAAATAATTAATGTGAGTAGTTAATTATTTATTTGTTAAATAGTTAATGTGTTATGTGGATTGAGTTATGTGATTAAGTAATTTATTTAATAAATTTTTATTTCATAAAGACTGATAAATAACTATGTTATAAAGAGTTATTTAAATAAATTAAATTAATTTTAATTTAGTTTTACCCAAACAAAGCTTAAGTATATAAACTATTTTATTTTAAAGGGATTTGCCAAACAAAGCCCTATGGCTTTTGGATTTTTGAAATTTAAATTGTTTATAAAATAAACTAAATAATATATATATATATATATATTTATAAATGGTACGTTATATATTTTTATAACTGATTTTATTATTGATTAGGTTTATTATTTCCATATCAGTTTTGTTTTATTTTGACGCATACTTGTTAAGTATTTACGCTCTAGTTTTGCTTAGTCTAAGAAAAGGTTTTCAGAGAATAAGAAAAGTTTCAGAGAATTTGAGAGAGAGAAGTAGCAAAAGAAAGTTATCAGTGTTTAACAAAGATTGTCTAAAACAAAAGGTATGTACATAACTTAACCATAGCTATTTTACCCCATATATTTTATGTGAGTTTATATTGTCTCAGTGTTTTCAATTTGACGGTAAGACGAAGTTCTTTACAAACTTTCTAGAGTTCGAATGTTTACTATTTGATTATGAAATCGTGTGTATTAGTAGTAGATAACATATATATTGATGATTGTATGTTCAATAATGTATATGTAAGAGTATGATAAATTACGTATACACGAAAGGAATTATTTTTACCGTAAACTTATATGCATGAATATGATTTTTGAAAGTTAATAAAAATTAGTATGTGATTATGTTAATTGAGACTTGTGTGTGATTGGATAAGAAATTAAGCAGAGCAAGGAATCGAATGGAGATGGTCGTGTTTACTATGTCAAGATATTTCTTCAATGGAGTCTGTATTTTTTTTAAACACAGTGTTTTCAGAGAATTAGTTCTCTGCTATTGTTGTTTAGTTGTGTGAAATTTGTACGCAAATGCTTCATAACTTTTATGTGTAATTTTTGTGAAGTTATATAGGTTATTGGGTGTTGATTGTTGTTAGAAATCAAGACAGTAGCTTTGGCTCTGTTCTTCATTTTGTTTTTCTGAGTTTCGGTGCCCCAGCGTCAAGTTTCGCGCATTAGCGCCAAAAGTCGCGCCCCAGCCAGACTTCGCGCCACAGCGCCGAAGTCAGCGTCGGAGCGCTGATCCTCGCGCCGCAGCGCCGAGTCCCTATATAAGTCTTGCGCCGAAGAGCCACACCGACGTCGCAGCGCGGCCCACAGATCAAACTGTGGCGCCGCGATGCCACTTCACAGAAAGTTCAGAAATGACTTTTGTCTTGCACAAAAGTCTAATTTTTTTAAAGGAATGATATATGATAAATGTTGGTTATGTATTTCTAGTATTATAGTATATTAATACTATGAGTGAACATAGAATTACTAATTAACAAACATTGTTATTAGTTTTATTAGATAGAAGTTGATTATGCGATTTGATTATATGGTTAGAGATTTAAACCATACGTGATATAGCGTTGATTATGACTAATCATGTCATGTTAACACATGTATATAGGATATTGTGATTTGGATTATAACGGTTTAATCTACGCACAAGGCAAGATTTTAAATCCCTATCTTTTTACATTGAGCAAATTTTCTAATCCTAAAGCTTCGTTATGCAAATTTCATATGCTATACTTTATTGAGTAAAGTATTTCCATTAAGCAATTTAATTGTATCCAGTTATTCATGATGATACAAGATTCCCATCTCCACACTTTCGTTGAGATAGTTATTATGATTATGCAAGTTTTTCCTCACTCTAAACTTGTTATATTATCATGCAAGTACCTTTATTCTGTTGACTCAGATTATCATTCCAATTATTGTTGTTATATATGCTTGATATTAAATTCTATGTTGTAACCTTAGCTTAATGTTGTTCAAAGCAATGTATGATAGATTATTCAATTGTTATGCTATTAGATTATTCCTAAAGCATGAACTTAGAACGAAATGTTTATTCAGTATGATCATTCAATAACATAGTGTTATTATCTTTATTAAACTAATACTTAGTTGATCTCCGTTGAATTCCAAATTACCTTAAAGTGTATCCAAACCAAATTATCTTTGGGGCGGACTTGTACTCAAAATACTGAGATGAACAACCCTATTTATAGGGGTTACGCTTAGTTTTGTACTTTGCGCTGAAATGTTTGTATACAATACATGTACGAAGGGTTGATCCCCCTAAGTAACTTAATGTCATTATGGTCATATGACTGTAAAAGTTTAAGTTGAAAGATTACTTATAACTGTGGACAAGGTTCGTGGTCATTAGACCCTCAGTGAATGTTAATATGTTAATAGGACTTATTATTTAGTTCTATTGAGCCCCTGAATGGGCAAGGAATATTTAAGATGTTAATAGAACCTATTGTTTAGTTCTATTAAGCCCCTGAATGTGCAGAGAATGTAAAAGTTATTCATTGTTATTTCAAGTGAGCCTTGTTTGCTCACTCTTGCCTGTAAAATCCTTACAACTAAAGATGGAAAGGGTGACGTACCTAGCACCAGTAAAGGAAAGGGAAAGATGAACAAATACTGAAGACTTGTAATAGTTTTGATAGTTTTATTATCAAACTTTGGTTTAAAGAATGTAATGAAGTTTATTTAAATTTTTCGTATGAATGATTGTTTGTAAAGGTTAGATAACCTGGGAAATTTTATTTTATGTAATTCATGTATGGGCAGGTTTATTATTCAATTTTATTTATGATTAGGTAGTTATAAATGAATGTTTTGATTACATGAACACCAAATCTTGAGGAAATGAAGTACCGAGATTTGGGAGTGTCACACATTCCTTAGCTATAACGGTTTTCAAATCATTCATTAATAACTAAGTTCACATTCAAGACTTTCTACAGTTTTAACTCACGTAAACGCTTACGATTTCTATTTAGTAATGGCCTATCAATGATTTGATCATTAATAGACCTCCTTATCTCTCCTCAATAAACATGCTCCACCAATCTACGATTTTTCTACGAGAAAGAAATCAAAAAAGATGAATATTACGGTTTATGAGAATTTACCTTTGACGTACTTCTCGTTCTTGATAAAAGTCTAAAGGTTTGCTTCGAAGTAGATTGATTAAGTGTTTCTAGCTTTTCTCTCTCTCAATATAGGTTGAACAAGATTTTCAAAACAACAAATACTTAACCCAAGCTTTGTATTTATAGAAATCCAAATGAGGGGCAAAATTGTCCAAATCCCACCTCCTTACTATTCAATTCTTTATCACCAAGTAAATTACTTGGTGGTCAAGTATTGCCTTCAGTTGGTCAGCAAGTGGTCGACCCACTCTCTCATGGATCCTCCCATGGGTTGCCCCATGGGTTTTACAAATCCCATGACCCACTGGTTCGACCCGCGGTTTAACTTTTTGGATTGGGCTTGACATAACTTAACATTGGGCCTTAACTTGGGCTTTCTTATATAATTTATTGGGCTTGCTATTGGTTTAAGTCCAATTGGATTATATCAAATTTTTTTACTCATACTCCATTAATACTTCTCGTATTCTACGCGTAAAACTCATGTATTCTCTTCATCCAATACTCCTATGATATTCGTATTATACGTCGTACTATTCTTCATACCATACTCGTATTCATACTAGTATAATACTCGTATCTCATATGTATAATCATTAAAATGACTATACGCATTGCATTTCCCTTTCGGAAATCTCTCTCATAAACCCTTAGGTTTTAAGTCCGCAAGCGAAAAATTTGTTTGTCATAACGAAAATATTATTGGATATTCCATAATATATTCATATTCTATCATTACACGTTTCTCAAAATTTCAAACCCTAGCTCCGAACAAAATCGGATGGATAGTGTTTTTACGGAAAACTTCTCGGAAAACCTTCGTTTTCGTCTTGATAATTCACAACAATTAATCCTAGCACAAAGCCAGAGTACTAGCCACATCCGTATATTCTAGTTCATAGAACGACCTTCGAATATCTTACTCACATAATAAATCAATTAAATTCATTTAATTCACATAATCTAATAAAAATTTAAGTCATTCAAAATCCGAAATTCTCGGGCGTTACAGTTTCTGGACTTAAAGCAAGGGGACATGATGGTTCCCCAATACGCCGCCAAGTCTAACGAATTGGCGAGGTTCGTTCCAGACCAAGTGGACACCGAGGTTAGGAAGGCACGACGTTTCGAGCAGGGCTTGAAACCCTGGCTCTATAACCTCATATCCGTGTTCCAAAGTACTTCATTTGGAACCATTTTAGAGAAGACGATAATCACCGAGGGTTGTAGCGAGGCGTTGAGCCAGTACCACAAAGGAAAGAAGAATAAAGGGAACGTTGATGGGGGAATGAAGATCACTGGAACCAGCGGGAGTGGCGAAGGATATAAATGGAAGGTGGTTAGCTCTGGGAATACTGAAGTGAAACAAGGAGACCCGAAGAGGAGTATGGAGGCCTGCAAGACCTGTGGGAAGACTCACTGAGGAGTCTGTCTCAAGGGTAAGGCTGTGTGTTACAATTGTGGATAGGAGGGGCATATTACGCCTAATTTTCCCAGTCCGAAAAAGAACCACGAATGCTTTGTGTGTGGGTCAACTAACCACATGGCAAAGAACTGCCTGAATAAGGGGACAGACGGGAACAGGGGCGTCAATAGCGGTAAGTTAGCTATTGGGGGTCTAGCGCAACCGGGTAGGCCGATGGCCCATACATTTAACATGACCGTCAAAGATACGATGGCCTCGGGGGACGTAGTCACAGGTATTATTCCGATCATCGACCTAAATACATACGTGTTGTTTGACTCGGGTGCTACTTGTTCGTTTATCGCATGTGATTTTTCTAGACGATTAGGATTACTTCCCAAAAATTTGCCTATACCTTTAAATATTAAGGTAGCAAACGAAGAGATAATTCCTGTTGAAGATATTCATAGGAGTTGTTGTGTAGAAATGCGGGGTTGTAAATTATTGGTAGATCTGATACCGATAAAGTTAGGATAATTCGACATGATTCTATGAATGGATTGGTTGGTTAACTATGGAGAAATTATAGATTGTAAAAAGAAATGAGTGAATATTAGAACTTTAAAACAACCTCAGATAGTATTTTACGGTAATAAAGCACCGAGACATTTGTGTTGTCTTACAACGACACAAACTAGGAAATTATTGAGGAAGTGGTGTGTAGGTTATCTGTGCCATGTTGTTGATACCCATAGAGTGAGAGTGACCATGGAACAAATACCTATAGTGAGTGAATTCATGGATATATTTCCAAGTGAGTGGCCAGGTCTTTCACCGGATAGGGAGACCGAATTCATAATAGACATTGTGTCAGGAGTGACACTAGTTTCCATGGCACCGTATCGTATAGTGTCAGTGGAGATGAAGGAGTTGATGGTACAGTTACAGGAACTATTGGACAAGAAGTAAATACAACTAAGTATTTCGCCGTGGGTAGAACCAGTACTGTTTGTCAAGAAGAAGGACAAATCGTTAAGACTTTGTATCGACTACCGAGAGTTAAACAAGTTAACGATAAAGATTAAGTACCCATTGCCCAGGATCGATGATCTTTTTGATCAGTTGAAAGGGGCTAAGTATTTTTCTAAAATAGATTTTAGGATGGGGTATCATCAGCTGAAGGTTAGAAATGAAGACGTACCAAAGACGGCATTCAAGACTCGTTATGGTTATTACGAGTTTCTGGTGATGTTATTTGGGTTGACTAATGCACCAGCTGCATTTATGGATTTGATGAACAGGGCAATCAGAGTGCATCGGGCATGCACATATGCATGTGTAGTGCTCCTGACCATAAAAGATGATGTTCTAAGTTATACAACTTGAATATTAGTAAACATAATGATGTTTAACATTAATAAATAACGTATTAGATAAGTTATAGAATCATAGTAAGCATATACAAGAGAGGCAAATCGGGCGTGTGACTATTGAATGTCGAATCGTAGTGCCAAGTGTTAATGAACTTTAAAAGTGTTTCAATTCAATTGAAATGAATATTATAGGATATGAAATGGGTTTAATATAAAATCAATAAGTATTCCTAGCAAGACTTAAGAAGTTGAACGAATTTCAAGTTTGACAAAGAAGAAATATAGTGAGTCATAAGTCGAAAAGTTAACACAATCTAATTTAACATTGTGTGCTAATTAATAGGAAAGATTATGAGATGTGGAGTAGAGTTTACATTACAATTACTATGTGTTGTTATGTGACTAATAGTTGATGTGTATGATTATATAATTGTGTAGGGCACGTGAAGTGCAGATAACTTTAAGCTGTTAAACTTTTATTGGTAAACAACGATCAAGGCAAGTCTTTCGGTTCCTATTTTCTATGTGATTAACTATTTTAAATTGCATGATATGTTATGCATGTTGAAATCATGAAATGTTAAAGTTAATATATGACTGCATTGTTTTGGCTAAGTAATGATGATTGAATAAGGAACTCAATATTTATATTTGCTATGTGAATTAAAAGCATGTATGCCATGTTACTTTAATTAGATGTATATCGAGCATGTTATTATGTGATATGTGATGCATGAAAACTGTTAGACTTTGCAGGGCTGTCGAGCTCACTCTTGCAAATAACAACTTTTGCAGGTCATGATTTTAAGGTAAAGATGTGTGCTAAGTGAGTTATATAGATCTATATTCACAAAGATTACTTATGTTTTATAAGAAATGTATTTCATATTTTGAGTGTAACATGTTGTTGAATTGTAAGTTGAGTTATCCAATGTGTATATATTTAGTTATGATGTAAGACTTTGTATAGTCATTTTGTTGTAATGATTCATGATATAAGATTGAATCAAAGAGATGTAATGTAAAGGTTGCGATTCAGGGCAAGAAAGAAGGAAATGTATAAACGTTGTAAATATTCCGCAAATTTAGTGTTCTTAATATCGAATAATGATGTAAAATTAGAGATTTAATGTATGGTTAACGACCGAAGTTGAGATTTAAATGGTATAAATTTTGGGGTCGTTACAAGTTGATATCAAAGCTGTAGGTTATAAACCTTAGGTAAGAGTACCTTAGGCTATAACCTTATATAAGGAAGGTGAAGATAATGAAAGAATAAGCTCAAATAGAGTTTGAATTATAAGAAGTGATTTAAGAAATGTATAAAGAAGGGATTTAAAACATTCAAAAAATGATTCAAAGAAGAATCTCACAGAGTTATAAGGAATATGCATGTGGGTTTACCCAACTCCAATAATAAGGATGTAAGGTGATAATGAATAGACAATGTCTATAAAAAGAGAATAATAAAGAAGCTAAGAATAAAGAGTTATATCTAAGTATGGTGCAATTGTACTCTTTAGTAGTTGATGTATGGTATCTGGGCTAAACGATTCCTTCATAGAGCGGAGGTATATACGAACTAGTAACTTGGAACCTAGTTTGTTGGTTGTTTGTGGGAAACCACTCAGCGTACTACATTGAAACTGTTAGAGACTCGATGTGTACTAAGTATAGAAATGGATATGTGTGATGAAAGTGTAGAACTTGAATAAAATTTTGAGCGATGTAACTGAAGTTAGAAATTCTTAAAGGAAGAATTGTTATATAAACAAGAAGATTCAAAGAATAATCTTGAAGATATATAAAGATAAGAAATATGAGTTTCCTAACTCCAAAAGCCAAGATAACGAATAATGTCGTAAATGATGAAAAAGAGAAAGAATGAGGATCGTAAAACAAACGATCACAAGTTAAGAAAAGAATGTTAAAGGAGATGATTATAGAATAAGATCACGACGTGATCTGTTTAAGTTATAAAAGAAAGATGGTATGTAATTTTTGAATGATTATAGCTTAATGCTATGAAGGTGGTGTACTATGAAATAGTACGAGATAACTCATGAGGAATTATAGATGATGTGATACGAGGAATTTGTATCGAGCAGAGAATAAGATAGAGTTAGATGGGATTTCAATTGAGAACTCATGTGATGGCTGAGTTGTACAAACCTTTGTATGGGCAAGGGTTTTGTGCTTGCACTCAGTTTACCACATTGATAATCATTGGAAAGTTTGTGTCGCATTATTTGCTATATGTCTGTTGAGAAGGTGATTCTTTTCTTATGTGTATAACAGATAGGTAGAGTATAGTTGGAGAATATTATAAGGTTAAGTGCGAGTTCTTAATACTCATACTTGTGGTAGGTTTGTGACTCATAATTATATGGTATGTTTTTTAACCCCTCGGTGAATGGACGCCTATGGTCTGACTAGGATAAGTTCTTAAACTCATATGATTGTGGCAAGTTCCTGAACTCATAACATGTGGTAAGTTTGAGGAACTGGGTATAGATAAGTGTGAATAGAGTATTGAGGATGATAGGAATAGATAGACCTATTAACTAATGGATCATTATAGAAAGTGGAGTTGATGGTGGAAGCATAGGTATTCTAAATCTACTAGCTATGCTAGACTTTCAAAATTTATTGAATTCGTGTGGATGTTTACACTTTTATTTTCTTGAAAAACATTGGATCAAATGATAAAACCAATGAGTTTTAACAACAATACTATTATTCGTATGTCTATGCTAATTGTTTCGGCTAGACAAAAATGATTTGCAATATATAAAAATGTATTTTATATCATTAATAGATAATGTAACCTGGTTCAAAGATGATAAAAATGATGGAGTCATCAATGCAGTATTACCTAGTGTTGGATGTGATCTAAGGATCGTCAGCCCAGTATGGTATAATATAGTATGATAAAATCACCAAATGACGGAATCCTCAACGGACTGTAAATACAGTGCGGTATCATGACGTCATAAATTTTTTTTTGATATTTCTTTAAGATATGAGAATATATATATATATATATATATATATATATATATATATATATATATATGTATATTTCGATTGATGTTTGATTTGTTGTAGAAGTCTATGCTATTTGATTCAGCTAGTCGAATATTGAAAGATGTTCATGAAATGCATGCGTTTCTTGAGAAGTTATGCCAAACCAAATTGTTTTGGTGCGGATTCAGATGTTGAAAAGCTGAGATGAACAACCCTTTTATAGGGGATTACGCGGAGGCGTTGAGATGTTTGTGCACAATACATTTTACGAAGGGCTGATCACCCTAAGTACGAGGAGTCCCTATAGTCTTATTACTGTTAAAGTTTAAGTTGAAAGATTACTTATAACTACGGATATACGCAAAGCGTTTAAATGTTTGTGCACAATACATCGTACGAAGGGCTTAACACCCTAAGTACGGGGGTCCTTATAGTCTTATGACTGTTAAAGTTGAAGTTGAAAGATTACTTGCAACTGTGGACATAGTTCGTGGTCTTATGATCCTCAGCATGATTTGGAATCTTTTAAATTCTTATTATTCATACTACTTCCCAAATATTGAATAATTGTGGAAGATTCTTGTTATTCTGCAAGATGGAAGTGAAAGAGGTAAGTTGTAGAATGCGACACTGAATGATGAATATGTTGAATAAGTGAGAAAATATATTTTGAAGTAAGAAGGATATGATTTATCAAAGAATAATGTAAAACCTTTAATAGAAAAGTTAATAATTGTATAACGATCTTTGTGGAAAGAAAGTGGTTATAGAAACCAATGAATGAATGAAGTAGTGACGTAAAAAAAAATCTACTTTGATAGATTGAATGGATAAAGATTAATAAATAACATTTAGAGGACAAAATTCATAAAAGAAAGGGTGAATGTAATATCCAGGGTGTTATGATAACAATCCTTAGAAAAGGAAATGAATGTGTTAAAAGATTTATAATACTCAAAATATAATTGAGTTCAAGTGAAAGTTATGAAATGAAACCTAAAATTTGTTAAGGTAATGAATGTAGTAGGAAATATAAAATCTATATTTAGATAAAATGATGAAAGATTACTCTGAGTTTTTTTTTAAAATTATGTCTTCGATTCTGGGGACAGAATCTTTGTAAGTAGGGAAGATTGTAACGAATGAGTGGTTTGAGTTGTGATTCTGAGGACAAAATCCTTGTAAGGAGGGAATGATGTTACAATCCAGATTTTTAATTATAAAATTTAAATATTTATTGAATTATATAAATATTTAATGGATGTGTTTATCGTTGAATAAGTATTTGTTTAATTGATTTGATTTGATGTGATTTGATTATTTATTTGTTTAATAAATAATTAATGAGTTAAGGAGAGTAATTATTTTGAAATAGTAATCTAATTTAATTTAATAATTAAGTTAGAGAGTTTATAATGATTAAATAAATTATTATATTATGGAATGAATTGTTATTAGAATTAATTAATTAAGTATGAAAACTAAATGAAATGAATATGTGACAAATAACTATATTATAATTAGTTATTAAAATAAATTAAATTAGTTTTTATTTAGTTTTACCCAAACAAAGTTTAAGGATATTAATTCTTTAATTTTAAAGAGTTTTGCCAAACGGAGCCTTATGGCTTTTGGATTTTTTTAAAATTTGATTTAGTAATAATATAAATTAAATAAATAAAATATAAATATTATATATATATATTTTGGGTAACTGATAACTTATTAGTGTAATAAGTGTAGCGTCCGTTTTCATACGTTTTAAAATGGTGCGTAGGTTTTATTTTATTATACGCATATTGTTAATTTGCTTGAGTATCAGTTTACGCCTTTGAATTATTTGTTAAACTGAGAGAAGACAGAAAAGAGTTCTCAGATAGTTTGAGAGAAAATTTTCAGAGCTTAAGGAAGGTTGGGGAGATGATTTGTTTGTTGTTAACAATGATTTCTTAAAGCAACAAGAAGGTATTTTCCCATAATCTTATATGTTTTACTTCGTGATGCTAAAGTTTGTGTTCTTCTATTTCACTGTAAATATAAAGTTTTTACAAAACTCTTTAGTAGTTGTTATATAACTGAACTATGGTGTTTTATGGGTGTATAATGTTGGAATTACATGAAAGGTTATGTTAATTTGGTTTAAAAGGAAGGAAACTGTTTTTCAGTATATGTTCCGGTACATAGTTATTAACAGTCAAAATATTCATTAGTTTGGTTGCTAAAAAGATCAAAATCAGTAAATTGTTGATAGTTAATTGGGAAACTAAAACTGTGTACATGTTAATTATGTTGTTAAGAAGTTCAGTGAATCGTAGTTAAAGTAAATGAATAGGTGGTTATTTGAATTTACAGTGTTTACTGTGTTAAAATATGTCAATTATGGAGTTAAGTTTTTAAGATAGTGCGTACAATGATTTAAGTTTTCTAAAACTATTGTTTAGTGGTTTAAACTAGTATATGCTTATTGGGTAGTGGTATATGTATGATAAGTAAATGTTTATGAGTAATCCTAATAAGATTTACGTTTTAATTTAGATGCTAGCAGAAGTAATTAATCCATAATATAGTTATTCTTTTCTTCGTGGTTGGGTTCTGTGACCCCCCCAAATCAGGGCGACCTGACCCCCGAGTTTGGTGTTCACGATTCACAATATAAATAACATTTAACTACCAATAATATATATAGATAGTAACTTTCATAAGTTTTTATCTGAGTTTAATAATACATCACCCAAGTTTTCTAACCTTAACTTTACAAACATACCCTTTAGATATATAAAAAGGGTTTACAATAGAACAATATAAATAATACTGTTCCTAAAACTAATTTATTACGATGCCTTTGCCCTTATTCTTCTTCGCAGCACCTTCTGCAACTTCGTCCCTAGCTGAAAGGTTTTATTTAGCAAGGGTGAGCAACTAATTTGCCCCGCAAGTTAAGACATACAATAAATGTATAAGAATTCAAAACAACAGACTATCTATTTTGATAGAATGAAACCAAAGTTCGGGGAACTTTGAAATAACTGAACAATTCGTTATTCAATAACAAGTCTTCTCGTATTCTATACAACACAATAATTCAATAATGAAAGAGTACAATGCTTTCAAAGTTTCTACGATATTCTAATGAATAATCAAGAATCAATTATACAAAATAGCAAAATGGAATATTTTCCATATTTAATACTGAACGATCACACAAGATCTTGAACTTATTTTCTCGGGTAGATATCGAAGATTTACTTTGATATATACTCAGGTGTATCAGATAACCATAAAGATTAAATCATACCCCTCTGCAAGTATAACAAGTGATCAGCTTATTATACCCTATATTATGCATAATACTTAAAACACGCGCAAAGGTCGAATTCACGACCAACAAAATGTTCCCTTTATATAAAAGGTTGTTCTTCTCAATCTTAGAATCAAGATTTTGATTTTACAACGAAATACTGGTATTTCAAATTTTATTTACTTCTCGGTCGAGCCGAAATAATTGGCATCGATCTGTCAATAATAATTGAGTTTATTTTCTCGAATCTATCAAGTTCTAACAATTGTTCGTCTAGCCAGAATAATTAGCTAAGACACTTCTCAGTATAATTTGACAATAAACAGGAATTATCTGTATTGTCAATTCTAACTTCTACAAATATGAATATCCAACGACAGTTATTCTACAAATATATATTTCTGAATCAATAATTCAATTTGAATTATTAAGTATGCACTAACTGCGAATAATCAACAATAAATTCCCTGGATGTGGTGTAATTAACAATAATTAACCACTATAATAATTGAATGAATTTAACTCAAGTTTGAGTTAGGAAACTTACCTCTTCCACTGATTACAGCTACACAAAATACTTATCTGCTTTCGAAAGACCTATAACCAATAACATTGGTCTAACAATTAGCACAACAATTCACATAACACACAACACTATAATTCGCAGTCAAACTTCTCCTAGACACATTACCACATAGCCACATTAGTGTTTATAACCTATATAAACACTTAACAAGTCAAACTAGTTCAGTCTGGTTGAACTTCGGTCCCTTCTCGGTGTTCTGGTCACCCTATCCGACAATAAACACAGTTATCTGTCAATTACACTTGGTCTCTAAGCTTCAATATTAATTTAGATAAGTCAATTATCATTAATAATATTTTTTCGAAGCTTTTAATAATTATCAAGCAATTATTATAATTTATAATAATTTTTCAAATATCAGAATCATTTTTAAATGATTTAATTATCAAATAATCTTACCATTATTAATATTTAATAATATCAAAATTTTAAGAATATACTTTTCAAAATATTAAAGTTATTCTTAATAACTTAAAATATTTTTAAATCGATAATATTCCACTTAAATGATTTTTAAAGTAATTAAAATCATTTTTAAATCATCACCATTAATATATAAATATTAATGAAATTATTATCCAAATATTAAAAGTCATTAATTATAACTTAAAATATTTTTAAACCATTTTTCTTATTTTGAAATGATTTTTAAATCAATAAAATCATTTTTAATTCATTTATATAATATAATAATTAAATAAATCAAACATCATTAATATTAATTTATTAATGAAAATTCTCCAAAAATATTGAAAATTATATTTTATAATTTAAAATATTTTTTAACACTTTATTCTCAATTAAAATGATTTTTAAATCATTAAAATTATTTTTATCTTATTTATTTCATTTAATAATCAAATAAATCTAATATCATTAATATTAAATTATTAATGAAAATTCTCCAAAAATATTAAAAGTTATATTTTATAACTCAAAATATTTTTAAATACATTATTCTTATTTAAAATGATTTTTCATAATATTAAATTATTTTTCTCTATTTATTTAATACACTAATTAAATAAATTAAATACCTTTAATATTTAAATAATTATAAATATTAAAGATAAATATTCCAATTGGTCAAAAATTATTTTTCATAATTTAAAATAATTTTTAAAATCATTTTTGGTAATTTTTATAATTTATTTCTTATTTTTAATTATTTTCCAAAAAAATAGAAAATAAAACTAATTAAGCCGTCGCTAAAGGGCTTTAGCGACAAAAAGCGTCGTTGTTGGTATTCTTGAGCTCAAGAACACTGAAAGCTCCATGATCAAGGCTGCTCGTTTGACCAGCTATTATTCTCAGTGTATTAATGTTCTAAGCCAACTTAAACCTCACTCGTGTAGTACTCATGTAATACTACAACATCCAACAAGAACTTTTATCAAACAATAACACATCAAAAAGATCTGGACACTCAAAGTCCCTGTCAGACCGTACCTGGGATTTCTGGGCAAACCCAGAAACCCAGACAGCTCGACTTGCCACTTTCCAGCCTAAATTAATCAAGTTTCTGGTCGTTGTTTAAGTTATTTCTTGCTTTATAATGGTAGTATACATGACAATGAACAACGAGATAACAAGATCTCAGTCCAAAAACAACAGATTCCCAATCTAAGATACGGTCAAACCAAGCTAGAAAGACTGCTCAAAAAGTTTTTGGGTTTTTCCCAGAAATGCAAAACGTGATCAACCAGCCAAGTTTGACCATCCATTAAAACTACTCAGTTTATTGTTTATAACCTCTAGAAACATGATTGTATAGTACACATAACCAGATACACATTTAATACAAAAACATCAGCAAACATAAACAAACCCGACAGATGTATGACCTAGAACTTCTTGTCAGACTCTTTTTCAACGTTCTGGGCTGCCCAGAAAGTTACCCGGTCAACGTCGTCGGTCAACGGACTTTGACCGAGTATAACTTACAAACTAGCTATCCGATTGTTATGATTCTTGTTCCAGATTAAAGACAACATGTCCAGCTACAGATCCAAACAATAAAACATCAAAAATCATAAACACACAAAGATCTAGAGCGTCTGACATTAGCTTGTCAGGCGACTTTTTGACTCAAGAACAGATTTTGAAAAACATGGTTTTTATCCATTTTGATGCTATAGATCCGTGATAGACAATCATAGATCTTCAATAAACATCCAATACCATTATTCTAAACACAAAAACAAAAAAATTTCTCAAGCATACAAGATCAAAAATTAAAATTTGGTTATACCTTTCTAGCTTCGATTCTTGGTCTTAACCCTCCAATTTGTTTATGGTTGATCTAAGGAAAGTATTATGACTGATTTACTTAGAAATTTTAGGACACTAGGAGAGAGAGAGAGTTGGTAGGAGCAAAAGAGCAATAAGACTAGATTTTATGATTTTTTCTCTCTCCAACATCTATATATATATATTACTTGATGCATTGTATGTTTCAATATCTGATGCTAGCTGTCACTTGGAGGCTGATTGCTGAGATTTTTAGGAGTCACACAAGTCTTTGTAGTTGGTAAACTAACACAATTTTGCCAAGATTTGCAAGTTAGCTTACAAAAAAAATAATAATAAGGGTATTATGGTCTTTTCCTTTTATTTCTAGATTTTCTCATTTGTTGCAAACCCTTAAGGTTTAGGGTTTGAGCAAATCTAGGGTTTAACCCTAAAATCCTAACCCTTAGGTTTTAAAAATCTAACTTCTAGGATTTTCAAAATTAGGGTTTACTTAAAAAAATAAAATTTCTAAATTACAATTAGTGTTTGTAAAATAGAAATTAATATAACTAAAATATAATTAGGGTTTTCTAATCATATTTAAGTTTAACAAACACTTTAGGCTTGCTAATAAAAATTAGAGTTGCCTAATTAGGGTTTAGGAAATTCCAAATTTTAAATTAGGGTTCCTTAACGTATAATTAGGGTTTTTAACTGTACAATTGGTTTTCTAAATCGGAGATTAGGGTTTCTAATCCCTTATTAAGGTTTATTAATTATAAACTCCATCCAGTCAACCATTGGTCAACATTTCTATACAGACCAAACACATCATCAACAATACAATTATTTTAATTGTATTTTCTATCGAATCCCTATCCGAAAATTAGGGTTAGGGTTTTCTAAAGTTGTTAAGCACAACTCTACTCTAAATTTATTAGTCAATACACAAATTAACTTTCTCGAGACTCGTATCACAGATACGTGTCACAAAATTTATAATTAATATTAATATTAATTAAAAAAAAATTTATTCGCAAATTTTGGATTATTCAAAATCCTGGGTTATCACATTCACCCCTCCTTAAAAGGATTCCGTCCTCGGAATCACCGCTTTCTTATTCTCTACAATCTTTTAAAGTTGTATCATCAATTCGATTTTATCAACACAATATTAATTTATGTTTCAAATTCTAACATATGACTTGAATCTATAAAAGAAAACAATTCACACCCATATTTATCCAATATCAATCGCGTAATTTAAATATTAAGCGAAATCGTTACCTGCTGCCACCTCCTGAGTAGTCACCGCATCTAGCGCCGTCATGTTGAATGTACGGGCTGTTGGTCTTCCTGGTTGTGCAGGTCCTCGAATCGCCAAGGTTGCACCACCAGGTCCCTTGTTGGCACTTTCTTTTTCTGCATTCTTTTTCGGACAGTTCCGAACCAGATGATCAGTCGATCCACACGCATAGCAACCTTGAATCTTTTTCGGGCTGGGACAATTGGGAGACATGTGCCCCTCTTGCCCGTAGTTATAGCAAACTCCCTTCTTTTTCAGACAAACACCAGCATGATTCTTCCCACAATTCGCACAAGGCTCTCCTCCTTTCCTATTCCCTTTAGTTTTACTAATCGATTGGGTATTCTCGCTCCACTTCCTCTTTTTTGGGTTACTATCACCGCTGCTTCCACCCTCATTGGTCTTCTTCTTCTTCTCCTGATGAAAACGAGATACAGCCTCGCTTCCTCCTTCAGCAATTAACGCTTTCTCCAGTAGAGCCGCAAACGTGTTGATCTGCAATACTGCCACCTTGTTGAATATCCCTGGTTTCAGTCAGTTCTCAAACCTTCTTGCTTTTCTTGCTTCTGTATCCACCTGATGAGGTGAAAATCGCGCCAATTCTTTAAATTTAGCAGCATACTCTAAAACAGACATATTCTCCTGCTTAAGTTCCAAGAACTTAACTTCCATCCAAGATTGCATACTCGGCGAGAAGTAGTTCTCAAAGAACAATTCCTTAAATCTTGTCCATGCTACCACTGCCGTACCCGCTCTTGCTTGATTGGTTTCCCACCAATAATTGGATTCTCCCTTCATTAAGTATGTTGCAAAAGCCGTCTTTTGCTCTTCCGTCAATCGCGCAATCACGAACGCTTTCTCCATCTCTTTTCACCCAAGTTTGGGCTACAATTGGATCGGTAGTCCCCTTAAATTCTGGTGGTCCTACCGCTTTAAAATCCTTAAAATTAACCAATCTGTCGGCTGGCTGATTCCTTGGTCTTCCCCTGGCTGGAGCCCTATTTTCCATAGCTTGGGCCAGCATATCCACAAAATTCTGCATCGGGTCAGCTTGACCTCCTTCGTTATTCATTGATTGTTCTTCTCTTTGGTTTCGATTATGTTGTCTAGGCGGCATGATCTGATTTAAAAAAAATCTTACATTAATATTATTTCTCTATACAAATTCTTAACACAATAAGAATTCAACACATATTTCTCAAGTAATCGCATATTTATTTAAATAGCAAATAGTACCTATAGTACTTAACACATATTACTATCCCTTTAAAATAATATTAAGATTAACACACTCAACTTTACAAAAGTTGCAATTCCCCAACTTTACACAAAAAGTTGGCATTCTCCAATTTCACATTACTATATCAAGTTGATCAAACTTACCATACTTAAGAGTTCAGTAACTTATCATAATTATATGAGAGTATGAACTTATCCTAGTCAGACTTTTGGCGTCCATTCGCTGAGGGGTTCAAAACATTTCATATAATTATGAGTCATGAACATACCATAAGTATGAGTTTTAAGAACACACATTTTCATTTTAATCTTATATTCATATAGAAAATAAAAATTTCATTCATACAAACATATATTTACATAGGTTCAAATATCGTTCTTGATATTACATATCTTAATATCAGAAACTTCTACCAAAAGATATTATAACTTATATCTAAGTTATCTAACGACCACTCCCTTCCCTAGTCTTCTTCTTGCTGGGACACTTGTTAAATCCATTCCCCGTTTGCCCACAGGAAAAACACTTCCTCATATTCGGTTTAGGACAATGGAGAGAAATATGTCCTTCCTGCTTACAGTTGAAGCACACGTTCTTCCACATCATGCATTCCCCCACGTGAGTTTTACCACACTTGCTACATGCTTTCTTTTTCTTCGGGTTCGAATTTCCAGAGTTGTCACTGTCATTGTTCCTCTTTCTTTTCTTCTTGCCCTTCTTGCTGGTTCCTTCAGACGATCCACCACCTTCAACCTTCATCTTCTCAACCTGCGCTTTCAGCTCGTTCCGTTCTTCAGTCATTTCACGTAACGCCCGCTCCGTCTTCCACAACTCCTCCAAAAGAAATACTTTTCTTCGGAGTTCTTGGACTTCCATAGATAGGTGATCTTGTTCACCAACCTTGATCTTATTCTTTAGTTCCACCTTAGCTTCTTCAGACTCCGCATCCTCATCACCACTTAGATACATCTCAGGATAATCGTCATGATCACTCCCCAGATTGATCATTGGTTCATCTTTCCCCACTTCTTCAACCGATTTGCTCTCTGTTGGCAGCTCAACTACTGGCATTGATGCGACAGCCGCTGGCACCTCCGTACTCATTTCATCTTCTCCCGACATCCTACAATCAATTTTAACAACTTGATTAGTACTTTTCTAGTACAAACTTCTCACCCTAAGTGTCCACATTTCTCACTATCGTTGCACTTCGGCAATCTCTCACTTAGTACTCTAAATGAGTATTCTCTATCTCGCTATGGTTATAATCCTAGGGTTTTTCCCCCACCCCACTTAAGGTTTATAACCTACAGCTCTGATACCAACCTGTGACACCCCCAAATCAGGGTTACCTGACCCCCGAGTTTGGTGTTCACGATCCACAATATAAATAACATTTAATTACCCATAATATATATAGATAGTAACTTTCATAAGTTTTTATCAGAGTTTAATAATACATCACCAGGTTTTCTAACCTTAACTTTACAAACATACCCTTTAGATATACAAAAAGGGTTTACAATACAACAATATAAATAATACTGTTCATAAAACTAATTTATTACGTTGCCTTTGCCCTTATTCTTCTTCGCAGCACCTTCTGCAACTTCGTCCCTAGCTGAAAGGTTTTATTTAGCAAGGGTGAGCAACTAATTTGCCCCGCAAGTTAAGACATACAATAAATGTATAAGAATTCAAAACAACAGACTATCTATTTTGATAGAATGAAACCAAAGTTTCAGGGAACTTTGAAATAGCTGAACAATTCGTTATTCAATAACAAGTCTTCTCGTATTCTATACAACACAATAATTCAATAATGAAAGAGTACAATGCTTTCAAAGTTTCTACGATATTCTAATGAATAATCAAGAATCAATTCTACGAAATAGCAAAGTGGAATGTTTTCCAGATTTAATACTGGGCGATCACAGAAGATCTTGAACTTATTTTCTTGGGTAGATATCGAAGATTTACTTTGATATATACCCAGGTGTATCAGATAACCATAAAGATTAAATCATACCCCTCTGCAAGTATAACAAGTGATCAGCTTATTATACCCTATATTATGCATAATACTTAAAACGCACGCAATGGTCGAATTCACGGCCAACAAAATGTTCCCTTTATATAAAAGGCTGTTCTTCTCAGTCTTAGAATCAAGATTTTGATTTTACAACGAAATACTGGTATTTCAAATTTTATTTCCTTCTCGGTCTAGCCGAAATAATTGGCATCGATCTGTCAATAATAATTGAGTTTATTTTCTCGAATCTATCAAGTTCTAACAATTGTTCGTCTAGCCAAAATAATTAGCTAAGACATTTCTCAGTATAATTTGACAATAAACAGGAATTATCTGTATTGTCAATTCTAAATTCTACAGATATGAATATCCAACAACAGTTATTCTACAAATATATATTTCTGAATCAATAATTCAATTTGAATTATTAAGTATGCACTAACTGCGAATAATCAACAATAAATTCCCTGGATGTGGTGTAATTAACAATAATTAACAATTATACTAATTGAATGAATTTAACTCAAGGTTGAGTTAGGAAACTTGCCTCTTCCGCTGATTAAAGCTACACAAAATACTTATCTACTTTCAAAAGACCGATAACCAATAATATCGGTCTAACAATTAGCACAATAATTCACATAGCACACAACACTGTAATTCACAGTCAAACTTCTCCAAGACACATTACCACATAGCTACATTAGTGTTTATAACCTGTATAAATACTTAACAAGTCAAACTAGTTCAGTCTGGTTGAACTTCGGTCCCTTTTCGGTATTCTGGTCACCATATCAGATAATTAACACAGTTATCTGTCAATTACACTTGGTCTCTAAGCTTCAATATTAATTTAAATAAGTCAATTATCATTAATAATATTTTTCGGAAGCTTTTAATAATTATCAAGCAATTATTATAATTTATAATAATTTTTCAAATATCAGAATCATTTTTAAATGATTTAATTATCAAATAATCTTACCATTATTAATATTTAATAATATCAAAATATTAATAATATACTTTTCAAAATATTAAAGTTATTCTTAATAACTTAAAATATTTTTAAATCAAAAATATTCCACTTAAATGATTTTTAAAGTAATTAAAATCATTTTGAAATCATCACCATTAATATATAAATATTAACGAAATTATTATCCAAATATTAAAAGTCATTAATTATAACTTAAGATATTTTTAAACTATTTTTCTCATTTTTAAATGATTTTTAAATCAATAAAATTATTTTTCATTCATTTATTTAATATAATAATTAAATAAATCAAACATCATTAATATTAATTTATTATTGAAAATTCTCCAAAAATATTAAAAATTATATTTTATAATTTAAAATATTTTCTAACACTTTATTCTCAATTAAAATGATTTTTAAATCATTAAAATTATTTTTATCTTATTTATTTAATTTAATAATCAAATAAATCTAATATCATTAATATTAAATTATTAATGAAAATTCTCCAAAAATATTAAAAGTTATATTTTATAACTCAAAATATTTTTAAATACATTATTCTTATTTAAAATAATTTTTCATAATATTAAATCATTTTTCTATAATTTATTTAATACGCTAATTAAATAAATTAAATACCTTTAATATTTAAATAATTATAAATATTAAAGAAAAATATTCCAATTGGTCAAAATTTATTTTTCATAATTTAAAATAATTTTTAAAATCATTTTTGGTAATTTTTATAATTTATTTCTTATTTTTAATTATTTTCCAAGAAAAACAGGAAATAAAACTAATTAAACCGTCGCTAAAGGGCTTTAGCGACAAAAAGCGTCCTTTTGGTGTTCTTGAGCTCAAGAACACTGACAGCTCCATGATCAAGGCTGCTCGTTTGACCAGCCATTATTCTCAGTGTATTAATGTTCTAGGACAACTTAAACCTCACTCGTGTAGTACTCATGTAACACTACAACATCCAACAAGAACTTTGATCAAACAATAACACATCAAAAAGATCTGGACACTCAAAGTCCCTGTCAGACCGTACCTGGGTTTTCTGGACAAACCCAGAAACCCAGACAGCTCGACTTGCCACTTTCCATCCTAAATTAATCCAGTTTCTGGTCGTTGTTTACGTTATTTCTTGCTTTATAATGGTAGTATACATGACAATGAACAACGAGATAACAAGATCTCAGTCCAAAAACAACAGATTCCCAATCTAAGATACGGTCAAACCAAGCCAGAAAGACTGCTCAAAAAGTTTCTGGGTTTTTCCCAGAAATGCAAAACGTGATCAACCAGCCAAGTTTGACTATCCATTAAAACTACTCAGTTTATTGTTTATGACCTCTAGAAACATGATTGTATACTACACATAACCAGATACACATTTAATACAAAAACATCAACAAACATATACAAACCCGACAGATTTATGACCTAGAACTTCTTGTCAGACTATGTTTCAACGTTCTGGGCTGCCCAGAAAGTTACCCCGTCAACGGACTTTGACCGAGTATAACTTACAAACTAGCTATCTGATTGCTATGATTCTTGTTCCAGATTAAAGACAACATATCCAGCTACAGATCCAAACAATAAAACATCAAAAATCATAAACACACAAAGATCTAGAGCGTCTGACATTAGCTTGTCAGGCGACTTTTTGACTCAAGAACAGATTTTGAAAAACATGGTTTTTATCCATTTTGATGCTATAGATCCGTGATAGACCATCATAGATATTCAATAAACATCCAATACCATTATTCTAAACACAAAAACACAAAAATTTCTCAAGCATACAAGATCAAAAATTAAAATTTGGTTATACCTTTCTAGCTTCGATTCTTGGTCTTAACCCTCCAATTTATTTATGGTTGATCTAAGGAAAGTATTATGACTGATTTACCTAGCAATTTTCGGACACTAGGAGAGAGAGAGAGATTTGGTAGGAGCAAAAGAGCAATAAGACTAGATTTTATGATTTTTCTCTCTCCAACAACTATATATATATATTACTTGATGCATTGTATGTTGCAAGATCTGATGCTAGCTGTCACTTGGAGGCTGATTGCTGAGATTTTTAGGAGTCACACAAGTCAATGTAGTTGGTAACCTAACACAATTTTGCCAAGATTTGCAAGTTAACTTACAAAAAAATAATAAAAAGGGTATTATGGTCTTTTCCTTTTATTTCTAGATTTTTTTCATTTGTTGCAAACCCTTAGGATTTAGGGTTTGAGCAAATATAGGGTTTAACCCTAAAATCCTAACCCTTAGGTTTTAAAAATCTAACTTCTAGGATTTTCAAAATTAGGGTTTACTTAGAAAAATAAAATTTCTAAATTACAATTAGGGTTTGTAAAATAGAAATTAATATAACTAAAATATAATTAGGATTTTCTAATCATATTTAAGTTTAACAAACACTTTAGGCTTGCTAATAAAAATTAGAGTTGCCTAATTAGGGTTTAGGAAATCCCAGATTTTAAATTAGGGTTCCTTAACGTAGAATTAGGGTTTTTAACTGTACAATTGGTTTTCTAAATCGGAGATTAGGGTTTCTAATCCCTTATTAAGATTTTTTAACTATAAACCCCATTCAGTCAACAATTGGTCAACATTTCTATACAGTCCAAACACATCATCAACAATACAATTATTTTAATTGTATTTTCTATCGAATCCCTATCCGAAAATTAGGATTAGAATTTTCTAAAGTTGTTAAGCACAACTCTACTCTAAATTTATTAGTCAATACAAAAATTGACTTTCTCGAGACTCGTATCATAGATACTTGTCACAAAATTGATAATTAATATTAATATTAATTTAAAAAAAATGTATTCGCAAATTTTGGATTATTCGAAATCCTGGGTTATCACAGGTTCTGCAAGTTTCGGCGCCAAAGCGCCAAAATTCGCGCCCCAGCGCCAAATTTCGCACCCCAGCACCAAAACTAGGCCAAAAGTTCGCGCCTCAGCGCTGGAATTCACGCTCCGGAGCTGGATTTCGCGCCCCAGCGCCACTGTCTCGCGCCCCAGCGCGAGAATTGTGGTCTAGGTAGGACAGTTTTGACCTCCTGTAGAAAAATGGCCATAACTTTCTCATACGAACTCCGATTGAGGTAATTCTAGATGATCCGAAACAAGGACGAGTAGACCTACTACTTTACTTCTTTAAGGTTTTCAATTTGAGGCTAGTAACAGTCGTCAAAATGGTTATCTTTAGGACTGTTAAGTTTTCGAGGGCAATCAGAGTTCGTCGGGCATGCACATATGCATGTGTAGTGCTCCTGACCATAAAATATGATATTCTAAGTTATACAACTTGAATATTAGTATATATAATGATGCTTAACATTAATAAATAATGTATATGTAAGTTATAGAATAAGAGTAAACATATACAAGAGAGGTAAATCGGGTGTGTGACGATTGAACGTCGAAACGCCGTGCCAAGTGTGAATGAACTTTAAAAGTATTTCAATTCAATTGAAATGAATATTATAGGATATGAAATGGGATTAATATAGAACCAATAAGTAGTCCTAGCAAGACTTAAACACTTGAACGAATTTCGAGTTTGACTAAGAAGAAATATAGTGAGTCATAAGTCGAAAAGTTAGCACAATCTAATTGAACATTGTGTGCTAATTAATAGGAAAGATTGTGAGATGTGGAGTAGAGTTTACATTACAATTACTATGTGTTGTTATGTGACTAATAGTTGATGTGTATGATTATATAATTGTGTAGGGCACGTGAAGTGCAGATAACTGTAAGCTGTTAAACTGTTATTGGTAAACAACAATCAATGCAAGTCTTTCGGTTCCTATTTTCTACGTGGACTTGATGAACTATTTTAAATTGCATGATATTTTATGCATGTTGAAATCATGAAATGTTAAAGTCAATATATGACTGCATTGTTTTGGCTAAGTAATGATGATTGAGTAAGGAACTCAATCTTTATATTTGTTATGTGAATTAAAAGCATGTATGTCATGTTACTTTAATGAGATGTATATCGAGCATGTTATTATGTGTTATGTGATGCATGAAAACTGTTAGACTTTGCTGGGCTTTCGAGCTCACTCTTGCAAATAACCACTTTTGCAGGTCAAGATTTTAAGGTAAGGATATGTGCTAAGTGAGTTATACAGATCTATATTCACAAAGATTACTTATGTTTTATAAGAAATGTATTTCATATTTTGAACGTAACATGTTGTTGAATTGTAAGTTGAGTTATCCAATGTGTATGGATATTTAGTTATGATGTAAGACTTTGTATAGTCATTTTGTTGTAATGATTCATGATATAAGATTGAATCAAAGAGATGTAATGTAAAGGTTGCGATTCAGGGCAAGAAAGAAGGAAATATATAAATGTTTTAAGTATTCCACAAATTTAGTGTTCTTAATATCGAATAATGATGTAAAATTAGAGATTTAATGTATGTTTAATGACCGGAGTTGAGATTTAAAAGGTATGAATTTTGGGGTCGTTACACGAATTACAAGAATCTAAAATATATCTTCACACAGAAGGAGTTGAATATGAGGCAGGGGAGATGGCTGGAGTTGATAAAGGATTACGATTGTGAAATCATGTATCACCCTGGAAAAGCCAATGTAGTGGCCGACGCCTTAAGTAGAAAGGGTCGGGAAAAGTTATCAATGTTAACGGCTCAAATTAAGTTAATAACAGAGATGGCTAGGATGGAGTTAGAAATGAAATTGCCAAGTTAAACGGGGCAAGATTATTTGCGACGGAGATTTAATCTACCATCGTAGAGAGAGTTAAAAAGGTGCAACTCAAAACTGATAAGTGTGACCAGATGAAGAAGCGGTTAACCAATGAAAAGGACATACAATTTAGTCTTGATAATGAGGGATTATTAAGATTAGAAGGAAGAATTTGGGTTCCAAATGAGATAGAATTAAAGGAGCAATTTTTACAAGAAGCTCACAGTTCGAGGTACTCGATTCATCCTGGTAGCACTAAGATGTATCAAGACCTTTTACAGAGCTTTTGGTGGCCAAACATGAAGAGAGAGATAACAGAGTATGTGAGTAGGTGCTTGACTTGTCAAAACGTTAAGGCCGAAAATCAACGATCAAGTTTCTTGTTACAGTCATTAGAGATTCCGGAATGGAAATGGGAGCATTTCACGATGGATTTTTTGTGGGACTTCCGACTACTCAGAAGGGGTACGATGCGATTTGGGTAATAGTGGACCGGTTGACGAAGTCGGCTCACTTTTTTCTAATTCGGGTTAACTATAACTTAGATCAATTAGCTAAACCTTATGTTAAAGAAAATTATTTCTAGATATGGAGTACCAGTTTCGATTGTGTCAGATCATGACCCACGATTCACATCGAACTTTTGGAGGAGTCTGCAAGAATAGTTGGGGACACAGTTGAAATTGAGTACTGTATATCATCCACAAACCGATCGACAGAACAAGAGGACAATTCTGACGTTAGAAGATATGTTGAGATCTTGTATCATGGATTTCAAGGGTATTTGGGATGATAATCTACCATTAGTAGAGTTTACGTATAACAATAGGTATCATGCAAGCATAGGTATGCCGCTTAATAAAGCTTTATATGGAAGGAAGTACCGAACACCATTGTGTTGGGATGAAGTGGGAGAACGCTGAATTCTAGGACCAGAATTAGTGCAACAAACAGCGGATGTAGTAAAGTTAATACGGATGCCTCTCGTAGCAGCTCAAGATAGACAGAAGAAGTAAGCAGACTTACATCGAGAAAATAGGGAGTTTGAGGTAGGCTCGTATGTATTTCTAAAGGTATCTCCCTAGAAAGGAAAGATATGCTTTGGAAAGAAGGGGAAATTAAGTCAAAGGTTTATAGGACCTTTTCAAGTGTTAAAACAGGTAGGTGAGGTAGCTTATATGATAGTAGTACCTCCAGACTTAGAACGAATACATAACGTATTTCACATTTTTGTGTTACGTCCTTACAAACCAGACTATAAACACGTAATAGAATTTGAGCCTATTCAAATCGAGAAGGACTTAACATATAAAGAGATGTTGATTCAAATCATCGATAGAAAAGAGCAAGTTCTGCGAAACAAGGTTATATCATCGATAAAGGTGTTATGGAAGAACAACGATGCTGAAGAAGCAATATGGGAATTGGAAGAAAAGATAAAGAAGGATTACCCTCAATTGTTTGCGTAATGTAAGGTGAGATTCTGGGGACAGAATCTTTATAAGGGGGAAGAATGTAACAACTGAGAAATTCGGATCCATTGTAAAATACTTGAAAGAATTAAATAATGAATAAAATAATATTGTTGGTTATTATTATGTGTTAATGAGATGAATGTCGTTCTATAACCTAGAAATGTCGGAACGTCGTAGTATTTTAACTACATGAAGGAATTAAATTGTTTGAATTTCCAAGACGAAAATAAAAGCTTTCCGGGAAAGTTTCCAAAAAACACTATTCATCATATTCTGCTCGTGATTTATTTTTGAACTTCCGAGAAATATGTAACGTTATAATATCAAGGTGAGATGGATTATGTAATAATAATCTAAGTATGGAAAACACAATATTTTGCATTCAGACTTAAAATTAAGAACGTTAAGAATTAAAGTCTAATGCATTGAACTTGTGGAATCTTATATGAATTACAAGTCCACTAAGCTTTAAGGGGCAAGCCCAAGTTTTAGAGCCCAAGTTGTAGGAATGTTTTGCCAAGAGTTGGTTTATATTAAGCCCAAAATAATTAAAGACAAGCCTAAAGTAATTTAAGACCAAAGCCTAATTAATGATTCATTAGTTAATTAAGATCCATGGGGCAAACCTTGGGTGAAGTGGTGACCAAGGGTTTGTTGTGGAGGCCAAGTAATAAGAGTAGGGAGCAAGATTGCTTAGTTGTTAAGTAAATAAATAGTAAGGAGGTTACTTAAGGAGGTGAGATAACTTAATGACTATTATACCCTAACATTAGAAGTCCTATAAATATGAAGCTCATAATTCATTTGTTGGTTGTTATTTTCATCCAACAAACTTTCCTTACATAAGCAACTTAAGTGTTAGAGAGAATAAGAACTATTAAGTCAAAATTTCTATTATAAGATTTTCAAGAATGATAAGCTAGTTCATCATGGGTAAGATTATTATCCTATATTCTTCTATCTCTACCATGATAGCTTGATAGAGAAGTGATGATCATATATACTAAGAACATATAAAGATTGAAAAATCAATGGAATTAAGCCGAATAAGTAAAGAAGAAGCAATTCAAACCTAAATAAGTTATGAACTTATGAAGAACATGGATGAACTTGTCATATGATTTACTTAAAGAAGTTAGTATGATTGATAAGTTGTAAGAATGTTGTTAAAGGACTTAAATCACTAATAAGTCTTAAGAGATGAAATAGTGTAAGTTATAATTTGTTAAGTTATGAACTTATGAAGAATAAGCCATAACCTAATTTAAGAATAAGTTATTGTAATATGTAGGTGAAGATGACCAGTTAATGAAATGAATCCATTTGGAATGATGAACAAATTGTTAGTAACAAAGTTTTACCAGAATTCACACGATTGGATGATAATCGTCGAATTCGTGAAATTCTCGGAATGGAAATCGGATTTTGTGTTTGAACTTAGAAACATTGGTTTTCGATGAAGACAAGTCGTATTTGGCATTATAGAGTTGCGGACTCAAAAATTATCAGATTCTGACTTAGAACAAAGAAACGAGTGTTGAACGTTCACGAACGTTTATCTTTTTCATTAAAAATGGACTAAGAGGTGAATTTTTAGTAAACGAAGTCAAATAGATAAAATTATTGCATGAACACATAGAGTATGTGATTTATGAATCGTAGTCTCTTGAACGAGCCAATTCGGACTTATAACAAAGAAGTTACGAGTCCGGGAATCTCACAAAAAAAAATAAAAATCTGTCAAAATTGTCTGATGCATAGAGTCCGTGCCGCAATGCGACTCAAGGCATAGAATCTCGCATCGCAGCTCAAGATCGAGCTTGGTACCCTATTAGTTGGCGCCGCAGCGTGGCCATAACAAAGGAGACTCACGCTACATCGCCTAGTCCGGGTTCTCTAGCATAAGTGCATAGCGCAGCAGCGCGGCATAGCAAAGGAACACTGGCACCGCAGCGCCAGCCTTAGAAACTAGAAAATAAAGAAAGTTTATATATTGAGCATATATGGTAATTGATGAACAATTAACCAAGGAACTTAATATAACATTATTAATACATTTTTAAGCCTTAAGTATGATCACTTAGGGTTGAAGTAACTAAATTGCATGTGAACGTACGGATAACATAATGGAAAGCCGGAACCAATAATAATGAATCTAATACGTAATTAGATTGAGAAGAAGGGTAGGATTCTTTAGGAAACATGTATATTTATTCATGACCTAATGTGCAATGTGATGTTATCATCTACTATAGAGACCTTAAAGACTTAAAGTGCACGTGTTATAAACTGTAGCAGACGCTAAAGGCAAGTATTCTAACCCTTGTTCCAGTTTAATCTGGACAAGATTTGTGATTCATGTGTTCTTACATATGAGTTAATGTCTGAGGAAGTCAATGCCAATTCTTTCGGCTAGACTTACGACATGTTGGATTTCGTATAATCTTTCAAGTATTGACAAGGATTTACCAAACTAATATTATTGTGGGTTTCAAAGGAGACTGAGTATGCTAAATTGTTTTGTCGTCAAATGACAGACACATGAGGTAGCAACAACTTTAACGTATACACGTTTACTAAATGTAGTGTTGATCAACATAGACTACTATAGGTTGATCACCTACACGTACTCGTAAGCTATGCCGGACTTACGAGCTTAGTGTCGGGATGTCCTTTTCAAAGTACTTATGAAATGCTCATATTCTTGGATCGAAATTGATGTTTTACAGAATATTTTTGTTGTGAAACGTTTTTAAAGAAAATAAGTGCTATTTTGAATTATCGATAGTACTTCGTAAATATTGTTCAATTATTGAAGATATACGATTCCTATGTCTCAAACATGCTATTTTACTAGATTTATTGTACTTGCTGAGCTAGTTAGGCTCACTCTTGCTTGAACCATATGAATGCAGCTAAGATCGAACGGACCGATGGATTCGGTAAGGATAAAGGGAAGGCAAAGGTGAACTCGTAGAATTACTTATGTAATAGTATAGTTTTATAAGAATAATATTTGATATTATGAAAAGGACAAAAGTAACGGTTATAAAGAACTTGGGGAATGTTAATATCATTTTGAATATATATAGACATATTCGTTCTTTTGAGGCATTTCAATTGAATGTTTGTGTGAACTGTAGCACCGTGAAGCACCGTGTAGCACCATCTGTCGGGTTAGAAGATACCCGGATTCGGGGGCGTCACAACAAACATAGCTGACGCGCAAAAGACTTCTTTTGCGACCTATATGATGAATGGAGAAGTCAACGTTTGGTGGGAGGCTCCCCAGGGTGGGGCTAGAATAGATGCGATAACGTGGGAACAAATCAAGAAGGTTTTCGTTGAGAATTATTTCCCTACAATCATGCAGGGGAGGATGGAGATTATATTCTTAGAACTTAAGCAAGGGGACATGACGGTTTCCCAGTACACAGCCAAATTCAATGAATTGGCAAGGTTTTCTCCACATCAAGTGGACACTGGGAGAGGAAGGCTTGTAGGTTTGAGTAGGGACCGAAACCCTGGCTCTATAGTAGGATTTAGGTGTTCCAGAATTCTTTCTATAGGACCATTCGGGAAAAGGCGATTATAGCGGAGGGTGGTAGTGAGACGTTAACCCAATACCGTAAAGAGAGAAAGAATAAGAGTAAAGGAGAGGGATGAACCAAGGCAGAGAATGCCAGTAGTAGTGGTAGTATGCCAAAAAAAAGAAAGAATTTTAACTTCAGGAATATTGGAGTGGGACAAGGGGATCCTAAATGTAGGATCACGGTGTGTAAGATATGTGGAAAGAATCTTCTAGGAGTCTGCCCAAAAGGGTAATTGGATTGTTATAAATGTGGACGGGAGGGTCATATATCACCCTATTGTCATAATCCTAAGAAAAATCATGACGCAAGTTAGAAGGATGTTAAGGAAGAGGATGAGTTGTTACGTTTGCATATCGACTATCATAAGGGGAGTAAGTTAGCGGTTAAGAATAAATACCCATTTCCCAGGATCGATAATCTATTTGATCAGTTAAAAGGGGTAAAGTATTTTTCTAAAAAAAAGATTTGTGTACGGGGTATCGTCATTTGAAAATAAGGAAGAAAGAAGGAGGTACCTAAGACGATGTTCAGAACTGGTTATAGTTATGACGAGTTTCTAGTTATGTCATTTGGGTTAACTAATATACGAAAGTTAGACTTTCCATAAGGGGCGCCGAGCAAGTCAGGGTTAAGCTATTAGGTACTCTTGTGAGGTGCTATTGTTGAAAGTACCATTAGCATCATAGAGTGTTCAAATAATATTTGGATGAGTGTGTTGTAATGATCATTGGTGATATTCTAGTCTATTTTATGACGTCAGAAGATCATGTTGAACAATTAAAGATATTGTGAGAAACACTTTGGAGGGAGAAGTTGGGTACGAAATTCACTAAGTGTGATTTTTAGCTTAAAAGATTTACAGGTTCTAATACATGTTATTGATAAGTATGTTGGGAATGAGAAGTGAGAAAATAGTTTTCAGGAACTAAGAGGAAGGTTAAGTGAGGCAACTGTATTGTCTTTATCAGATGATACTAGGAATTTTGTAGTGTATCTGGATGATTCACATAGATGACGGGGTTGTATGCTCATGTAGCATGGCAAGGTCATTGTCTATGCATCACGCTAGTTAAAGGATTATGATAAGGTTTATCCTAGTTATGATCTAGAATTGGCAGCTATAGTTTTTGAATTAAAAATCTGAAGATAGAATTTATACGGGGAGAAGTGTGAGATATACACGGACTCTAAGAGTCTGAAATATATCCCCACACAGAAGGAGTTGAATATGAGGTAGAGAAGATAATTAGAATGGATAAAGGATCACGATTGTGATATCTTATATCATATGTGACAACCCGAGAAATTAGACAATTTATGAAAATCTTAAATGATTAATTTAAGGTCAAATAATAGACCTAGATAGAAAATAAGTGTATGCATTTGATGTTATTGGGATTGAATTTTGAGGATTTCAAAATTCGGTAAAGGATATAGGTGAATTATTCAGGATTAAGGATTTATGTGATTAAGTTCTGTGTATATGGTTAATGATGTGTTCAAAATATGGTTAAGGGTCATGGGTTGACCAGATAAATTATATCTGTGACAAACCCTAAGTATATTTTTAGAACGACAACGTTCAGTTAGAAAACCCTAACGTGTGATAAGAAACCCTAGAAATTGGTTCTGGAAACCCTGGTTTCAGTTCCGGGAGTCCGAAACCCTAAATCGGATATTAAAAACCTTAGATTGGGAATGCAATGTATGTACAAGGTTAAACGTCATTAATATTAAATTAATTAGGGAAACCCTGATGAAGTACTGGAAATCTTAATTGATTGTTTGGAAACCCTAATACCAAATCTGAAAACCCTAGTTTCAGATTCTGATAAAGTGAAACCCTAATCTGGGAATATAACGGAGAGTTTTAATGCTCAAGTGTTATTAAGTATGAGGTTAATTAGGGTAAAGCTTAATAAATTGAAAACCCTTAATTTAAAAATTTTTGGAACACAAATTTGTTCCGTTAGAAATCCTAATGCTCAATTATGGATTTAATTGCTAAAAATTAGCAATGTTTTTTTAGACAGCCCTAATCCTAATTATTTCAATTTATGAGTAATTAGAAAACAGTAATCTAATTACGAATATTTAATTTCTGTTATATAAAAATTATTTTCTATTAGAAAACCCTAATCTGTGGGTTGAAAACCCTAATGACCATCTTGAACCCTAATTGTACAGTGGTGGAATTAATTGCTATATTAGCAATGTTAATTAGAAAATATAAATCCTAATTGTCAAGTTATTAGAAACCCTCATCGGATTTAGAAATTTGATTTCTAAAATTTAAATATTATTTTACTATTTAAAACACTAATATGTGGTTTTGAAACCTAATGTACAAATTTGATCTAAGTGCTTAATTAGCAATTTAATTAGGATAAATTGGTCCTAATTAGCAAAGAATGATTTATAATTAGGAGATTATGAAATAATTAGGAATCCCTAATTATAATTTATAAATCAAAATTTTCTATTTTAAATTTAATTGGAAAATTTTTGAAAATCCAAGTTGCTAAATATTTGTGGGGTAAAATCTAAACCTTAAAGGGTTAAATCCTAAACCCTAATGCAAAATCTAGAAATTAAAGGAAAGGACGAAAATACCCTTTTAGTGTATTATTTTAGGAAGCCTGCAAATCTTGGCTAAATCTTGGTTGTTCAACAACCGTAGGCCTATACTTAGCCTAGCCATGTGCTACACACCACAACAATCAGCCACTTGCCAGCCATTTCATTACATGTAGCAAATAAATCCTAAAGGGTTAAACCCTAAACCCTAACAAGCCCTAACCCTAATGCAAAATCTAGAAATTAAAGGAAAGGACGAAAATGCCCTTTTGGTGTATTATTTTAGGAAGCTTGCAAATCTTGGCTAAATCTTGGTTGTTCAACAACCCTAGGCCTATACTTAGCCTAGCCATGTGCTACACACCACAACAATCAGCCACTTGCCAGCCATTTCATTACATGTAGCAAATAAATAAATTGAGAGAGAGAAACATACACTAATTTGGATCATTTGTCCAAAAACACCAAACCAAGTCACTCTCTCTATAGACCCACGAAAATATCAAGTATTTCAGTCCTTAGCATGATCTCTATCAAGTCAAGAACAAACATCAATGATCAGATTGTAGATCAAAGCTCAAAAGAGGTATAAACCCTAAATTTTGAAATCCTTCGATTTTATGATAATTGTTGCAATTGATTGTTGAAAGTGGTGTAATAGGGTGTCAATTGATGTTCTGGGTTGTTAAATCCATGAACCATAACATCAAAGTTCACGAATTTAAAGTTTTTCAAAATCAGGAAATGGGAAAAAGATGGTCTGACAGTCTAATGTCAAGACCTTTAGATCAGTGTGTGTTTAGTGTTTTTGATGTTTAAAACTTGTAACATGTGTCCTGATATGTGTTCTTTAAGATTCAAAAAGAATCAGACCCAGATCTATTAAAGATCACAAGATATAAACGGTCAAAACCCGTTGACCGAACTGTCCAAATCGCGATCCCAGAAAATTAAGAGCAGTTGTTCGTGTCCTACTTTGACTGGGCGTATCTTGTTCATACTGTGATGTTTTAGTGTTATTATGCTTTATAGATGTAGTACTACATGTTGTTTACAAACTGTAATTGATAGATCTCATAAACGTTGCACGATCATCAAGTTATAAGGAATCAAAGTAGGTACCTAAGGTTGTTCTTCAAATCTGGAAAACCCAGAATTTGAAGAACAGGTCTGACGATGCATTCTGAAGCTTAGATCTCACTGATATGTTATGTTTTGGTTATGGAATTGGTATATACTTGTAGTACTACATGCGTACTACAACATCAAAGTTTTTACAAGCCCAGAAAACGTAAGGAACAATGAATTAAATCCGGTCAAACCACCCACCCTCGCGACTGACTTGAAAATCTGGGTTCGGCCAAGAACAGTACTTGAATCAGAGTTTCACCGGCTTGAATCTTGTTCATCCGTTGTTGTTTTGAAGATCTGGTAATTTTTTTATTGTACCCTGTCATGTGTACTACATGTTGGAACTCTTAGATCATACAAGCATGCTCTAGAGTCAAAGTTACAGAGAATCAAAGGTGGTACCCTGTAACTGTTCTTCATTTCTGGAAAACCCAGAAATGAAGAACAACTTTGACAATGATTTCGGGAGCCCGGATCTTACTGCTATAATGTTGTTTGGCCATGAAACAAGTTGGTGATTATAGTATTACATAAGTACTATAATATTAACACACTAGACCTCCTAGAAAACAATTCTATCTAAGATTAATTGTTGGTCAAACGTGCACCCTAGAACTCGCGTCTGTCAGTGTTCTTGAGCCAAGAACACCAACGGTGACAGGCAAGTGTCGCTAAAGGCCTATAGCGACAGATTATTTCTTATTTTCCGGAAAATGATTAAAAATTAGAAAAAAAATGGTTTTTAATTATTAAAAATGCCAAATAAATTCTGAAAAAATTATTTTAAAGTTTGAATAATAGTTTTTAACTATTATGAGTATATTTTGAAAATATTTAATATTTTTGGAATATAAATGGTATTTATTTATTTAATTATAATATTAAATAAATTATTTAAAAATAGTTTTAATTCAAGAAAAATCATGAAAAATTATTTTATAGTATAAGAAAATATTTTAAGTTATTTTTGATGACTTTTAATATTTTGTGATGAAATTCATTAATAATTTATTATTAATGATAATTAGTTTATTTAATAGATATATTAAATAAATTATGGAAAAATAGAATTAATGTTTTAAAAATCATATAAAAATGATTTAAGTGTTATAAAAAATATTTTAAGTTATAAAATATAACTTTTGATATTTTGCCATGAATATATTAATATTTTAATATTAATATTAATTATCGGATAATGGATTAAAGTGTTGGAAAATCATATAAAAATGATTTTTAAGGTATTAAAAATACTTTGGTATATTATAATTATTTTATAATATTATGTAATGATTTTCATTAATATTTTATATTAAATGAATATTAATGATTAAGGTATTAAGTGGTATTTAATTCATTTAAATACGGTTTTAATGATTGAAAAATATTGATAAATGGTAATAATTATTCGAAAATTATTACGAGCCTAGGAAAAATATTTTGTCTGTTAAGATAATTATCTGTGATGATGGTTAAGTGGTTAGTCAGAGTTTAATTGAACTTAAACTCGATATTCGTCCGACTAGACCGACGTGATGATAGAATGGTGTCGGTTTCAAGGCAGACTAAAATAGTTTGACTTGATACCTAGTCTTATGTGCTGTATAGACTGATAGGTTTATGTGGTAATGTGTTTAGGTTATTTTGTGGATATAAATATAGTAGTATATTACTGTGATGGTATTATTCTAATATTGGAGATCTATATTACTAATATTAGGTCTTCGGATAAAGCGTTATAAAGTGGGTTGCGGTAATCAACGGTTCAGGCAAGTTTTCTTTGTACTTAACTCTAATAAGGGTGTTTATTCAAGCTTATGGTTAATCATTGCTGATTGCCACGAAAATTTTAATCTGTACATCTTGCATGTATAAGTCAGGTATGAAAGGCTGATCACCTTCATTACCAGTTGGTTCAGAAATATTTGTTCATATATAATACTTGTTTAGTCAAAAATTTGTTCGTGCTAGTTCTCAATTATATTGATGAATTATAGCAAGCCCATTATTCATAATCTTCAATCATGATATATCGTTATATTATTGTATATAAACTTGTTGGGAAACTTTCATGCTCAACCTTGCTATATCATGATAAAACATTGCAGGTAAAGCAAATGCGTCGTATATAGGAAAAGATTAAAGCCAAGTACATCTTGGGATATAAAGTGCCATTAGTTTGTAATAATGTATTTGATAAATATTGTTGTGTAATAGATATTTTATGAAATGTGTATTAAGTTAAGGTTACTCGACCTTGGGGAAATAGTGTGTAATATAATGTTTAAACAATTTATGTTTATATCTTCCGCAAATAGTTATAGAAATAGTATACCGAGTCCGCGGCAATTTAGGGCCTGGATTCGAGGCTACTACATCATATAGGGAAGGTAAAACTAGTAAACGATGCGTTAAGTAGGAATGCTATGGAAAATCTATCAATGGTAACAACTCAGAATGAGTTAATAACAAAGATGGCAAGAAAAGAGTTAGAAATTAAATTACAAAATGAAGCGGTGGAAATGTTATTTACATTATAGACTCAATCCACGAAAATGGAACGAGTTAAGTAAGTTCAACTAAGTAACGAGGAGTACAAGCGAATGCAGAAGAGGATGCAGGATGAAGAGAAGATCAGGTAACATCCCGTTTTGAAGGAGGAATTTGAGTTTCATATAATTCCGAGTTAAAAGAAGGACTAATAAAAGGAAGATAGCGTAATATGTTTATAAGTGTTTAACTTCCAACTCAAATTATTGATAGGAAGTGACAAGTCATGTAAATTAAGATAATACCTTCGGTGAAGGTGAATGTGAGGAACCATAATGCCGAAGAAGCAACGTGGGGACTCTAGATGAAAATAAAGGAAAACGTTTCCTCAATGGTGTATGTATTATTAACAAGATTCTAGGGAAATAATCCTTATAAGGGGGGAAGAGTGTAACACCCCAGAAAATCGAACAAATTGTTCTATAACCTAACTATGTCGGAACATCTTAGTATTTTGGCTACGTAATAGAATTAAAGTGTTTGAATTTCTAAGATGAAAATAAAAGCTTTCCGAGAAATTTTGCGAAAAACATTATTCACGCATTTCTGCTAGGGAATTATTTTTGAATTTTGGAGAAATACGTAACGATAGAATATCGAGGTGAGATAGAATATCGAATAATATTTCAGTTATGGCAAACACAGTTTTTAGTCTACAGACTTAAAATCTAACAGTTAGGAAAAGTGATTTCCGAGAAGGAATTTAAATACGTATACTGAATTAAGCGATGATCGTATAATACGTAGGTATTGTATGAGGTAATAAATATGAGTATGATACGAGGTATTATACAAGTATGTATCAATGATGGTATGTCGTTTATGTTGAATAAGTATACGAGCTAGAATACGAGATTAATACGAATATAATACGTTCTAAGGCTTTACGCCATATGTAATTATAATTATAGGATTATGTAAGAAGTGCATAGTTTAATTGGGATTGAGTTAAGCCCAATGTAAACTAATGGTAAAGCCCAAATATTGATTATTGTAAAGTTCAAAGTAAATTAATGGAAGCCCAAAAGCATAAGTAAGCTAATTAAACCTTAAAGCCCAAACCATTAATTCAATGGGTTAGGGTGACCCATGGGGCAACCCATGATCACATGGTTGAATGTGATGACCAAGTAATTAAAGTAAGGACCAAGTATACTTGATGGTCAAGTAAATGATAAGTCATGTAATAAGTAAGTAAAGTTCTTATGTGTGATAAGTAATCTTAAGGGCTAAGTAAATGTGATGAACAAGCAAACTTAATGGCTAAGTAAGTGTGGTAATCAAGTAACTTAATGGCTAAGTGTTGTGATGGCCAAGTATATATGGTGAGAAAGTTAATTAATGCTTAAGTAATGAATATTAAAGAGGTGATTGAGGAGGTGGAAGTGGCTTTATGACCATTATACCCTAACCTAGTAACTCCTATAAATAGAAAGCTTTGGATTTCATTTAACACTTGTTCCAAAATACCAACAACTTATAGCTTATTGGTTAGAGAGAAAATGCTTCAAAAGCTAGAAAAGCTAGATTTTATATTTCAAGAAGCAAGAAGAAGAACAAGAAGTAAATGTGACGCCCTCAAATGCAGGTACTTGAAACTCGAACGCAGTTGTGACGCCCCCCAAAATTGGTATACATCACCCATCTTCAGTCGCCAGATACAAGGTACTGAATACAAATATAACTTAATTATACAACAGTCGTGTAAAATATGACAAAACATAGGCTATGAGTTTTAATACAAATATTATCATCTAGACAATATCCACACTCAATGGAGTCCTCATTACATTTATTATCACACTATTTTATAGAATAGTGAGGACTACTAATGCACCATCTAGGACCATCACTCTGTTCCCCGACTAGTCCCAGCTACGTTCTCATTTCCTGAAGAGAACAGTGAAAGAAAGGGTGAGCTCAACTAGCCCAGTAAGAAATATTATGACTAAGATAATGTAGAATAAATTATCATTAGCCTTCAACGGTGTTAAACTGATAAAATATAATAAACATAGAGTTTAACTGCAGCGGAATAAATAATCCATTAGAAGATTCATGTATAGAATAAAATCTACTATCTTCTATGATTTAAAAGGTTTTTCATCACTTTATCGCTGAGACTCAGCTTAATAAATAAAATCGAATCATCCCAGCTCCACGGCCAAGGATATTCATGTAATCATCAATGGTCATGACTATACCGAATAATCCCTGGTCATAATCATACCAACAACTGTCCACCAATGGCCTACTTGCCAATGAGGACTTTTACCACATCATTCAACAACATTACGGTCATGATTATACTGAATAATCCCTGGTCATAATCATAACAAGTCCATCTATGCACGTAAGCCAAAGATGACTTTCAACATAATATAAGCATGAGGATAATGACAATTCAATAAAACAAGTTCAAGAATAAATTTTAAAGATTTATAAGTTAATTTATCCTAAACTCAATAACATCCAAATTGTCAACATGATACTGCTTTGTGCAGTAAAATTCAAGAATGCGTAGAAGAATATTTCCATGAAAAGATACTGGATGAAGCACAAATATCAAGGATATTCCACTAATTTCATGGAGTATAGAAGCCAAAGCTTTAACCAACTGAGTATAATATAATATATGAAACTGCAAATGGATTTTCACCCGCAATGCGGTAATACACATATACAGATCATTTCCACAATTTAATAAGGAATGAATACAAAGGATCATTCACCATGAATGTGGTAATCCACATAGAAAGGTTATTCCCACAAAATAATAAAGAATGAAATAACATAAGGATTCACCATGCGTGCGATAGACTGCACCGACGGGTTATTCCCAACAGAATAATAAATAATGGAACCAGGTCCGGCGTAAATGCACAGACAGGATATTTCGACAGAATAATAAATAATGGAACCAGGTCCGGCAGAAACGCACAGACAGGATATTCTGACAAAATAATAAAGAATGGAATATTAGAATAAATTCACCATGTATGCGGTACTTCGCATAAACAGGTTATTCCAACAGAATAATAAAAATGGAATAACAGAAGAATTTCACCAAATATAAGGTCTCCCGCGTATACAGGTTATTCCAACAGAATAATAAAGAATGGAATAAAAAAAGTTCTCTTCATGAATATGAAAGAAAGAATACCCCTTATGAGTACAACAAATAATATTCCCTACCTTAGAAAAACTGAATACTTAAGTAGTGAAGTAGCAGAATACTTTTTTTTTCTCTCTACAGTTTCTCTCTCTAGAGTTTCAGTGAATTCGAAAGAAATAATGAATGAATGAGCTTCTATTTATATGAGAATTGACTGAATAGTAACTAATTTATGAACGATCAAGATTGATTTACTTTTAAACAGATGGTTCATACTGATTTACTATTAAAACTTTAAACAACGGTCCATACTGATTTACTATTAAAACTTAAAGTAATGATCCATACTGATTTACTATTAAAACTTTAAACCAACGATCCATATTGATTTACTATTATAACTTTCCACCAGCGGTCCATATTGATTCACTGTTATATCTTCAACCAGCGGTCTGAAAAATTAGCATATCTCCTCATGGAATAATATTGTACCCAAAAATGATTTGGACCGAAAAGAAATATATTTTATGGGTGAATAGTACCCCGTGAATAGTAACTCGTAAATATTAACTCTTGAATAGTAACTCGTGAATAGTACTCTGACACGAAAAGTACCCTGAATACCCGATTGAACAATATAACCTCCAGACATCAATTATTATCGAAACAAATGTCGATTTTCACTAACATAAATAATTCCAACACAAGGGAACTCTAAAATTCAACTTTAATCAACACGAACTTATTCATCATTAATATTATAATTCATAATATTTAACAACCATGTCATTCTCAGGAAAGAGGGGGCTTTCCGATAAGGATTTCTCCTTATTGGCGCGTAATTAGGTGAGCAAACCTCTCCTTGACAGAACTTCTAGACATTGTCAATATTGTAAATAATAATATGAATAACTTTGCCATCTCAATTATTGATTTAATAATATAACATATTATCAGATGATACTGTGACAATAATTGAATCAATAATATGAGAGATATAATGAAGCAATTACTGTAGCAATAATTGAGTATAACTGAGTGACTTATCACGTAAGCATCAATAATCAATATCGTGTGCTACTATGGAACCGCGCGTATTACTGTACTTTTACTACCGAGTAGTTCAACAGTTTTAACGGTAACACCTCCGTAGTTATTTTTATAAAAATATTTTTGTGGTTTTCTAACTACGACAATACTTCTGTTGTGAGGTCCACCAATGATTGTGCTGTCGTACGGATATTCCCCGACCAATCGAATATTATAAAACAACTTGCATACTTTGCAAAATTTATAAATATTACCCACAACTATAACATTATATCAAATCCACACCATAATATTAAAAAAAATATTTTGAGAAATTTAAATCTTTATTCATAAAATATGGGGTCTCACAATCTCCCCTCCTTATGAAATTTCGCCCTCGAAATTTATGTACGTACTTGGTATGCCGAAGAGATGAGGATATCTTGACTTCATTTCAGATTCTAACTCTTGAGGTATAACCTTTGAGTGTTGAATACGATCCTTCTTATCCAAGATTTTAACACTTATATCTTCATACGTTAAATCTTCTGCTATCTCGTCTAGTTTTAATTCAATAATGTAGTTCGGGTCGTACACATATTTACGTAACATCGATACGTGAAAAACGTTATGAACACGCGACATACTTGGCAGTAAAACGAGTCAATTGGCCACAGTTCTTACTCGATCAAGGATTTCAAATGGGCCAATAAAATCGAGGGTTGAGATTTACTCTTTTTATCGATTCTTGCTTCTAGAATAACGCCATCTTAAACCTTCTTCTTCATATTCATCAGCTCTGAGTATGTAGCTTGAGCAACTTTAACTTTATCGATTAAAGTTTATCCTAATCGTATATTCGTTATCTTCACGTGGGTCTCTAGAGTTTTTAACTCTATCTCCATCATTTGTAATTTATACGAAATGGGTCTTTGTGTTAACAACATCACACTCATAAACGCATACGATCTTCTACTCAACGCGTTAGCTACCACGTTCGCTCTTCCACGATGATATTGAATGGTATGATCGTAATCTTCAACAGCTCGAGTCAACGTCTTTGGCACATTACACGTTTATTTTAGTTGAAGAAATATTTAAGGGTTTTAGAAATGGGGTTTTGTATTGGGGTCAATACAAAATTCGATTTCACGTTCTAGGGGTAGGCTAAGAAGTCTTCAAGAATACGTCATGAAATTTATTAACAATAGAAATATCATTCAAAACTGTGACTCTCATCTAAGACCATGATAACACATGTAATGAAGGTTTCTCCTAACAGAGTTTCAACCGATAAGTCAAAGTCTAACTGCTCTAAAGTCAATTTAAATGTTGAGCGCAAGAGAGATAAAAGAACGGGTAAAATAGGTATCTAATAAAGTATAGACTTCGCATGAATTTATAATTAACTAACTAGTGCTAACTTCGTTCGTGTTCCTCGTCACGAAAAATGCTCTTCCTAAAACCACCGACTTTGTTTTGTCCGTATCCGCCTTTGGTACCACCGTCCCAGCTAGACTTGACTTCACTACACGACAAAATCGAGCTAGGTGACCTTCTCTTATTAAAATTTCCACTTCTATTATCTTGGACATGATTACCACCGAAGTGGTTACCATTCTTAGAATGATAATTTCCCCCACGATGGTTATCATTTGTTCCGATGGCCGTTGCCACCGATATGATTATTATCGTTTTGTTGGTCGTTACCTTTTCGTTGAGCTGACTCAACGGTCTCATGTGCTTCATTTCTTATCTCAATATTTTTAGATGTCATTCGCAAACACTGTCACAAAACAAGGGTTAATTAACATATCATATATTATTCCTACACTCTGACCGGCCAATTAAATACCAAATAAACTTAGGTAGGTCATACTAGCGAAGGAATTCCCCGTCTCTCCCCTCCTAGTTCTTGTCTCACATCTTAGCTAGGGAGCATATCCCTAAGCTTTGATACCAACTATGACGCCACCAAAATTGGTATACATCACCCATCTTGAGTAGCCAGATACAAGGTACTGAATACAAATACAAATTAAGTATACAAAAGTTGTGTAAAATACGACAAAATATAGGTTATGTGTTTTAATACAAATATTGTCATCTAGACAATATCCACACTCAATGGAGTCTTCATTGCATTTATTATCACACTATTTCCCAGAATGGTGAGGACTACTAATGTACCATCTAGGACCATCACTCTGTTCCCCGAATAGTCCCAACTACGTTCTCATTTCCTGAAGAGAACAGTGAAAGAAAGGGTGAGCTCAACTAGCCTAGTAAGAAATATTATGAGTAAGATAATGCAGAATAAATTATCATTAGCCTTCAACGGTGTTAAACTGATAAAATATAATAAACATCAAGTTTAACTGCAGCGGAACAAGCAATTCATTAAAAGAGTAAAGTATAGAATAAAATCTTTTTATCTTCTATAATTTAAAATGTTTTTCATCACTTTTATCGCTGAGACTCAGCTTAATAAATATAATCGAATCATCCCTGCTCCACGGCCAAGGATATTTATGTAATCATCTATGGTCATAACTATACCGAATAATCCCTTGTCATAATCATACCAACAACTGTTCACCAATGAACTACTCGCCAATGAGGACTTTTACCACATCATTCAACAACATTACGGTCATGATTATACTGAATAATCCCTAGTCATAATTATACCAAGTCCATCTATGCACGTAAGCCAAAGATGACTTTCAACATAATATAAGCATGAGGATAATGACAATTCAATAAAACAAGTTCAAGAATAAAATTTAAAGATTTATAAGTTAATTTATCCTGAAATTAATAACGTCCAAATTGTCAACATGATACAACTTTGTACAGTAAAGTTCAAGAATGATCAGAAAAATATTTCCATGAAAAGATACTGGATGAAGCTCAAATATCAAGGATATTCCACTAATTTTACAGAGTATAGAAGCCAAAGCTTTAACCAACTGAGTATAATATAATATATGAAACTGCAAATGGATTTTCACCCGCCATGCGGTAATCCACGTATACAGATCATTTCCACAATTTAATAAGGAATGAATACAAAGGATCATTCACCAAGCATGTTGTAATCCACATAGACAGGTTATTCCAACAGAATAAAAACGAATGGAATAACAGAAGGATTCACCATGCGTGCGATAGACTACACCGACAAGTTATTCCCAACAGAATAATAAATAATGAAATCAGGTCCGGCGTAAACACACAGACAGGATATTATGACAGAATAATAAATAATGGAAAAGGTCCGGCGTAAATGAACAGACAGGATATTCCGATAGAATAATAAAGAACGAAATATTAGAAGAATTTCACAATATATGCGGTACTTCGCATGAACAGGTTTTTCCTACAGAATAATAAGAATGGAATAACAGAAGAATTTCACCAAGTATTGGGTATCCCGCGTATACAGGTTATTCCAATAGAATAATAAAGAATGGAATAATATAAGTTATCTTCATGAATACGAAAGAAAGAATACCCCTTATGAGTATAACAAATAATATTCCCTACCTTAGAAAAACTAAATACTGAAGTACTGAAGTAACAGAATACTTTATTTCTTTCTCTCTATAGTTTCTCTCTCTAGAGTTTCAGTGAATTCGTAATAAATAATGAAGGAATGAGCTTCTATGTATAGGAGAATGGACTAAATAATAACTAATTTATGAACGATCCAGATTGATTTACTTTTAAACGGATGGTCCATATTGATTTACTATTAAAACTTAAAGCAACGGTCCATACTGATTTACTATTAAAACTTAAAGCAGCGGTCCATGCTGATTTACTAATAAACTTTAAACCAGCAATCCATATTGATTTACTATTATAACTTTCCACCAGCGGTCCATATTGATTCACTGTTATATCTTCAACCAACGGTCTGAAAAATTAGCACATCTCCTCATGGAATAATATTGTACCCAAAAATGATTTGGACCGAAAAGAAGTATATTTTACGGCTGAATATTACCTCGTGTATAGTAACTCGTAAATAGTAACTCATGAATAGTAACTCATAAATAGTAACTCATGAATAGTAACTCGTAAATAGTAATGCATGAATAGTAACTCATGAATGGTACTCCGATACGAAAAGTGCCCCGAATACCCGATTGAACAATATAACCTCCGAACATCAATTATTATCGAAATAAATATCAATTTTCACTAACACAAATAATTCCAAGACAATGAAACTATAAAATTCATCTTTAATCAACACCAACTTATTCATCATTAATATTATAATTCACAATATTTAACAAACAGGTCATTCCCAGGAATGAGGGGGTTTCCGATAAGGATTTCTCCTTATTGGCGCGCAATTAGGTGACCAAACCTCTCCTTGCAGAACTTTTAGACATTGTCAATATTGTAAATAATAATATGAATAACTTTGCTGTCTCAATTATTGATTTAATAATATAACATATTATACAGATATTACAGTGACAATAATTGAATCAATAATATGAGAGATATGATGCAGCAATTACTGTAGCAACAATTGAGTATAACTGAGTGACTTATCACGTAAGCATCAATAATCAATACCGTGTACTACTATGCAACCACGCGTATTACTGTACTTTTACTAACGAGTAGTTCAACAGTTTTAATGGTAACACCTACGCAGTTATTTTTATAAAAATAATTTTGTCATTTTCTAACTACGACAATACTTCTGTTGTGCGGTCCACCAATGATTGTGTCGTCGTACGGATATTCCCCGACAAAAAAAATATTCCCCGACCAATCGAATATTATATAACAACTTGCATACTTTGAAAAAATTTATAAATATTACCCACAACTATAACATTATATCAAATCCACACCATAATATTAAAAAAATATTTCGAGAAATTTAAATCTTTATTCATAAAATTTGGGGTCTCACATCAGTGCTTCACTATACCATTTCTATGAGCGAAATAATACTAATAATAATAACAATAATATAAATAACAAACTTAGTTAAATATATCAGAGTCTAATCTCAAGTATGCAACCTTTACTATAATTCTTTACATGATAGATAACATATATCATTGCCTTATTACAGTTTAACGATTACAAAAGATACCATTAAACATATTTTGTTTGCTTTCCTTTTCACTTGTTCTTGTCTGAACCTTCAGGTTGATCACGCTTAGCTGAAAACATTTAAATTAAGAAATGATGAGGATTTGAGTGCCCAACAAGTAATAATAATTATAATTATAATTAGCTGAAAGAATTAAATGTTTTTTTTACATCACTTTTACAACGAATTAATAGTTGTGAAGTATACTGAACCGATAATAACAACATAACAATTCTATCTCAAATTTTTGAAACTACGTATTGACTATAAATATAGGTATTAGTCGACAGATTATGAACATTGTTTTTTGTTTTCGCTAAGGTTTTCGTTAAGGTTTGGCAGAACTTCATCTGCAAACCGTCATAACTTAATGGCGTTAGGTTGTACTTCTCATGGGCCCTGTATTGATCAATACTACATTACAAGGAGCAAGATTGCTAGCTGCACAAGATAGACAGAAGAAATATGCCGATCAACATCGACAAAATTGGGAATTCGATGTTGGTAGTTATGTTTTATTAAAAGTATCTCTCTGGAAGGGGAAATTCGGTTTGGAAAGAAGGGGAAATTGAGCCTTAGGTTTATAGAACCTTTCGAAGTACTTTGACGGGTTGGTGAAGTAGCTTACGAGGTAGCTTTACCTCCAGAGTTGGAGCATATCAATAATATTTTCCATATCTCGGTGTTGAGACCATATAAGCCTGATTATAAACATGTTATAGAATATGAGCCCTTACAATTTGAGAAAGACTAAACATATGAAGAAGTCCCTGGTCAAATTGTTGACAGAAAAGAGCAAGTACTGAGGAATAAGGTGATATCTTCTGTTAAGGTGATCTGGAGGAACCACAATGCTGAGGAAGCTACGTGGGAACTTGAAAGCGTTATGATGAAGAATTATCCTCAGTTGTTTGCTTGATTTTGTATAGCGATTCTGGGGACAGAATCTTGTTAAAGAGGGAAGAATGTAACAAATAAATTTTTCCGAGTTGTGATTTTGGGGACAGAATCCTTTTAAGGAGGGAAGGATGTAACGATCGAGAAAGAATATAAATAACAGAGATACCAAGAATGAAGAAAATATTTGTTATCGGTGTGGAATGAAAGGACATTAGTCTCGTACTTGTCGTACAACCAAACATCTTGTTGATTTATATCAAGTCCTCATTGAAAGGAAAGGAGAAGAACATAGAAATAAATTTTTCTCATCCACATCAAGATAACGATGATATCTATTTTTGATCCTATGGATATGACACACCTTGACGTTGCAGATTTCTTTAACAATAAGCAAGTTAATATTTCTTGTAATGAAAATAATTAGTTCAGAATTATGTTAGTCCTTTGAAGTGTGTTTATTTTATGTTAATGTATTTTCTTTTCATGTTGGCTTATTTAATGTATTTTGTTTTCTTTGTTTCGTAAAGAATTGTGTTATTAAATATATATAATATTATGTCTTATTATGAACTTATTATATATTTATTCTTTTTATGAAGAAAATATGGATATGCATCATACTATACATGAGTCTAATATCAATGGTGGAAATATATGGTTAGCAGATAGTGCAACGACACATACCATTCTCAAACATAAGCAATATTTTTCAAATCTAAGAATGATGAAAGAAAAAGTCAATACAATATCTGGTTCAGCAGACTTGATTGAAGGCTCTGGAAGAGCCAATATAATGCTTCCTAGTGGAACAAAATTTATTATTGATAATGCTTTATTTTCCACTAAATCAAGGAGGAATCGGCTAAGTTTTAAAGATATACAACTTAACGGGTACCATATTGAGACAACCAATGAAAATGATATTGAATATCTTTACATTATATCAAATGTCTCTACTGGAAAACAGATATTTGAAAAATTAACCGTTTTATCTTCAGGTTTGTACTATACAAGTATTAATATAATTGAAGTTAATGCAAAAATGAACTAGAAGTTCAATGAACGAAATAATTTTATTATTTGGCATGACTGGTTGGGTCATCCTGGATCAATAATGATGCAAAGAATTATTGAGAATTCACATGGTCATCCGTTAAAGAACCAGAAGATTCTTGAATTTAAGGAATTCTCATGTGCTGCTTGTTCTCAAGGCAAATTGGTCATTAGACCATCACCAGCTAAAATGTGGACTGAATCCCCAAGGTTTTTAGAACGTATTCAAGGAGATATTTATGTGCCTATTCACTCACCAAGTGGACCATTTAGATATTTTATGGTTTTAATAGATGCATCTACAAGATGGTCACATGTGTGTTTATTATCAACTCGCAACCTGGTGTTTGTGAGATTACTTGCTCAAATTATTAGATTATGAGCACAATTTTTGGATCATACAATCAAGACTATTCTTCTTGATAATGATGGTGAATTCACATCCCAAACATTTAATGATTATTGTATATCACTTGGGATAAATAATAAACATCTTGTTGCTTATGTTCATACTTAGAATGGTCTTGCTGAATCATTTAATAAACGCCTCCAGTTAATTACAAGACAATTACTCATGAGAACAAAACATCCTGTCTCTGTTTGGGGGCATGCTATTTTACATGGATCAACACTTAATCGCATTAGGCCAACATCATATCATAAATTCTCCTCATTACAATTGGTTTTTGGTCATGAGCCAGATATTTCCAATATAAGAATATTTGGTTGTGCGGTATATGTTCCAATTTATCCTCCACAATGCACAAAGATGGGTCCTCAAAGGAGGCTGGGAATATATATTGGGTTTGAGTCCCCATCAATAATTAAATATCTTGAACCTTTAACAGGTAATTTATTTACGACACGATTTGCCGACTGTCATTTTGATGATATTATGTTCCCAGCATTAGGGGGAGAAATTAAACAGCTGGATAAAGATATAACTTGGAATGCATTGTCATTATTGAATTTTGATCCTCGTACAAAATAATGTGAACAAGAAGTTCAAAAGATACTTAGTTTGCGAGATATAGCAAATCAGCATTCACTGGCTCAAAAGGAGTAACCAAATCTCATATACCAGCTATAAATACTCCAGCTTGGATTGAAGTCCCAATAGGACAATCCGCAAAAATTTTAGCAAATGAGTCTAAGGCACGCCAGAAGTGTGGTAGACCAATCGGTTCGAAAGACAAAAATCCTCAGAAAAGAAAAGAAGTAGATAAACAAGTTGGCATTATTGAGGAAGAAAATATTCATGAGGATATAGACATAGCTAATCATAAAAACCCAGAAGAGGTTTAGGTACCTAAGAATAATAAAAATGATGAGATCTCGATAAGTTATGTCTGTACAAAGAAAAGATGGAACCTAAGTGATATAGTTGTTGACAACAAATTTTCATATAATATATCGCTTGATATAATTAATGAAAACGAGGATTCTGAGCCTAATTCCGTCGAAGAATGTAAATACAGAAATGATTGGCCAAAATGGAAAGAAGCAATACAGGCAGAATTAAATTCACTTGCAAAACGTGAAGTTTTTGGACCTGTAGTCTAAACACATGAAGAAGTAAAGCCTGTTGGATACTAATGGGTATTTATGCGGAAAATAAATGAGAAAAATGAAATCGTAAGATATAAGGCACGACTTGTGGCACAAGGGGTTTCATAAAGACTTGGCATTGATTATAATGAAACACATTCTCTTGTGGTAGATGCAATTACATTGCGAAATCTTATTAGCCTGGCCACTCATGAAAAATTAGATATGTATCTAATGGATGTTGTCACAACCTATATTTATGGGTCAATTGATAATGATGTTTATATGAAAATCCTAAAAGGATTTAAAATGCCTGAAGTATATAATTCAATTCCCCAGGAAGTTTACTCAATAAAGTTGCAAAGGTCCCTATATGGGTTAAAGTAATCAGGACGCATGTGGTACAATCGTGTGAGACCCCAAATTTTATGAAATAAAAGAATTCAATTTTTATATTTTGGTAAATAGTTAAATTGATAAAAGTTTAAAGTTAAGGGTAATATGTGATTTTTTTTTTAATTTTGCAAAGTATGCAAGTTGTTGTATAATATTCGATTGGTTGGGAAATATTCTTTTTGTCGTAGAATATCCGTACGACGGTACAATTATTGGTGGATCCCACAACAAAATTATTGTTGGATTGAAAGAACGACAAAAATATTTTATGAAAATAACGGCGGAAGTTTTACTGTTAATACTGTTGAACTACTCGGTAGTAAAAGTACAGTAATACGCGTGGTTGCATAGTAACACACGGTATTGATTATTGATGTTTACGTGATAAGTCACTCAGTTTTGTTTTATTATTATTATTAATGTAATAAAATAGAAAATCTTTTTATATAAAACAGAATACTTTTATAAAGTTATTCGTTTTATTAGACTATAAATAGAATATATTATATTCTATTATGCATAGTATTTTACATAGTGAAATCTTTTTATATAAAACAGAATACTTTTATAAAGTTATTTGTTTTATTAGACTATAAATAGAATATATTATATTTTATTACGCATAGTGTTGCATAGTGCATGCATAGTATTTTGCATAGTAAAATCTTTTTATATAAAACAGAATACTTTTATAAAGTTATTCGTTTTATTAGATTATAAATAGAATATATTATATTTTATTTAAAAGATTTTGTTTTAAATATGGATCGTCCGATTAAAAGTAAATCAATCTGGACCGTTTATGAATTAGTTATTATGCAGTCCATTCTTCTATAAATAGAAGCTCATTCCTTCATTATTTCTTACGAATTCACCGAAACTCTAGAGAGAGAAACTATATAAAGAGTTCTTCTTCTATAATCTTGAGCGTATTTCTTTAGAGTTTAAGAAAACTTTGAGCGTAGTACAAGTTTTCTTCGAGTATATCCTCGCCCTACCAGTCGGAATACTCTTCTTTCAAAGGTAAGTGATATTATTTGTTGTACTTGTGAGGGATATTATTTGTTATACTCGTAAGGGATATTATTTCTTTTGTATTTATGAAGAGAACTTCTGTTATTCCATTATTTATTATTCTGTTGGCTTAACCAGTATACGTGGGCTACCCTATACTTGGTGAAATTCTTCTGTTATTCCATTCTTTATTATTCTGTTGGAATATCCTGTCTGTGCGTTTTACGCCGGACCTGGTTCCAGTATTTATTATTCTGTTGGAATATCCTGTCTGTGCGTTTTACGCCAGAGCTGGTTCCATTTTTATTATTCTGTTGGAATATCCTGTCTATGCGTTTTACGCCAGACCTGGTTCCATTCTTTATTATTCTGTTGGAATATCCAGTCTGTGGGTTTTACGCCGGACCTGGTTTCGTTATTTATTATTCTGTTGGAATAACCTGCCTGTGCGGTCTATCGCATGCCGGTGATTTCTTTTGTTATTCCATTCTTTATTATACTCAGTTGGTTAAAACTTTGACGTCTATACTCCATGAAATTAGTGGAATATCCTTGATATTTGTGTTTCATCCATTATCTTTTCATGGAAATATTCTTCTGAGCATTCTTGAATTTTACTCTACAAAGAAGTATCATGTTAACAATTTGGACGTTATTAGTTCCTGGATAAATTAATTCTTGAACTTTTTTTTATTGAATTCTTATATCATTGTCATCATCCTCATGTTTATATTTTGTTGAAAGTCATCTGTGACCTGTAGGGCATAGATGGACTTGGTATGATTATGACCAGGGATTATTCAGTATAATCATGACCGTAATGTTACAAATGATGTGGAAAAAGTCCTCATTGGCCCGTAGTGCATTGATGGACAGTTTTTGGTATGATTATAGCTATGGATTCTCTTCGGCCAAGGGTGCAAAGAAGAATTGTTTTATGGAATAATCAGGACCGTTGATAGAAACACGATTATCTTTGGCCCGTAGTGCATGGATAATTCGTGGTCTTGATACTAATGAATATCCTTGGCCTGTAGTGCATGGATGATTCGATGATGTGGATTAATTATTGAGCTGAGTCTCAGCGATGAAATATTAATTCATGGATGTGATAATAATGAATATCTTTGGCCGTAGTGCATGGATAATGCATGGATGTGATACTAACGAATATCCTTGGCCGTAGTGCATGGATAATTTGATGATGTGGATTATTTATTAAGCTGAGTCTTAGCAATAAAATATTGGTTATACACTTTTAATTTGTAGAAGATAGTAGATATCATGCTCTACTTGATTCTTCTAAAATACAGTTGTATGTCTTTGGCTTGTAGTGCAAAGATGAATTATTAATGAATATCTTTGGCCGTAGTGCAAAGATGAATTTATTAGTATGATTATGAACAAGAATTGTGATTTTGTATAACCATGATTTTTGATGTTTCAGGTGAATATAGGTGATAAAAAGTATCTTCGTCCTCGGTGCGAAGAGGAATTTAGAATCACAATTATGATTATGAATTATTCATATGATTGTGGGCAGGAATTGTTGATTGATGTTACAGGGATAAAATATTATTGGTGGACTTTTAACATGGAGAAGATAATAGACCTGATGGTCTATTTAACTCTTCTAATGGATTGCTCATTCCGCTGCAACCATGGTTGAAAACATTTATCATCTACCATATGTTCTAAATCTCTGATTTATTAATGATGAAGGCTATTGATGGTGTAAATTAGCTTTAGTCATGATATTCTTTACTGGACTAGTTGTGCTCACCCTTTCTGCTTCACAATTCCTTTCAGGTAATTAGAGTGTTGCCGGGTCGAGTGGGGATAACAGGGGAATAGAACGGTGGTGTCTAGTTGTGGAGGTTCTCCCTAAACAGTATAGAAAAGTGTGTTGTATTCTATACATCATTTAGTAGTTATATTTGGTGAATCAAATAGGGTGAGGCGAACCCAACTTTGTAAGGGTGTTTTGCCACTATCATACAAGATGTCTAATGACATACAACCCCGTGTTCTCATAAGACATGGTTGTGCACATCCACTTGTTGAATATATCTACGAGCACTACCTATATGATCTTGGAGTTTATTTGAAATATAATTTTCACTTGGAGACAACGAAGATATTTCTATGTCAAGAGAAGACTCACCATTGGAAAGAAGATGATAGTAATCTTCTTGTTTTTCTTTGGGGACTTTTGGGTCAACCAAGGATAATTCTGTGGACATATGATATCTATCATAACCTAGACGCATGGCCTCCCATGTACGAAGGTTTCCTTGAGCACTTCCCAAAGATTTTAATTTCTAAAATAGTTTTTGACTATACTTTTATGTAAAGTATCATTTTAAGGTTGTGGTCGAGGTACCATGAGAGTTACATACATTTGTATTAAAACTCATAGTTAACTGTGGTCGTATTCTATACGACAGCTCAACAGTTATATAAATGAAGTTGTATTTGAATTTTGTACTATGTATCTGGCGACTCAGAATGGGTGATGTATATCTAATTTTGGGGGTGTCACAAATCATCTTAGTGAATACTTATTGAAAAAAGGGTATAATAATAACCCTATATGCACATGTGTTTTTATTAAAAAAAGTCAGAATCTGGTTTTGCTATTATTTCTATGTATGTTGATGATTTAAATATTATTGGAACTCATGGAGAGATTCCAAAGACAATGAATTATTTAAAGAAAGAATTTGAGATGAAAGATTTAGGAAAAACAAAATTTTGTCTCGGCCTGCAGATCGAGCATTTAGCCGATGAAATTCTCATTCTTCAGTTAACTTACATAGAGAAGGTCCTTAAAAGATTTTATATGGATAAAGCTCATCAATTGAGTACCCCAATGGTTGTTAGATCACTTGATGTGAAAAAGGACCCTTTTAGACCTCGTGAGGATAATAAAGAATTACTTGGTCCTGAAGTACCATACCTCAGTGCAATTGGCGCGTTAATGTATCTTGCTAATAATACACGACCTGATATAGCATTCTCTGTAAATTTGTTAGCAAGATATAGTTCTTCTCCTACCCGGAGACATTGGAATGGGGTTAAACATATTTTTTGTTACCTACGAGGAACTATGGATGTAGGCTTATTTTATTCAAATAACGATAATCATAAATTAGTTGGATATGCTGATGCAGGGTATTTATCTGGTCTACATAAAGGTCGATCTCAAACATGTTATCTCTTTATGTGTGGTGATACTGCTATATCATGGAGATCTACAAAGCAAACATTAGTTGCCACTTCATCTAATCATGTTGAAATACTTGCAATCCATGAAGCAAGTCGAAAATGTGAGTGGTTGAGATCAATGCCTCAACATATTCGTGAAGCATGCGGTTTATCTTCCAGCAAAGGAACTCCAACCATTCTGTATGAAGACAATGCTGCATGTATAGCTCAATTAAAAGGAGGATACATCAAATGAGGTAGAACAAAGCACATCTCACCGATTTATTTTTTTCACGCATGACCTTGATAAGTGTGGTGACATTGATGTTCAACAAATTCGATCAAAAGATAATCTAACATATTTGTTTACCAAAGCATTACCAACTGCAACGTTTGAAGGATTGCACCACAATATTAGAATGCGACAGCTGAAAGACTTAAGGATACATTTATGAGGGGGAGCTAATACGCACTTAAAGACTTAACCAAGGTTTTTCCCATTGGGTTTCCTGATAAGGTTTTTAATGAGGCAACTTTCAATGCATTTAGTTATACAATAGACATCCAAGGGGGAGTGTTATAAAATTATGTCTAGATTCATAATATAATGAATGTCTAGATACATGTAATTTCCATGTCAATTGAGTTTTGAAACTCATGACTCTTGAGTTTTTTAACTTCATAGTAGTATTGATGTTCTTATCTTCTATAAATAAGACCATTGTAAAATGATCAAGGGATATACCAAATACAAAGAGAATACTCTCTTTTCTCTAATCGTCTTTGTTCTTGTTTTTAGTAATATTTTAAAACATAATAATAATAATAATAATAATAGTACAAATAATAATAATAATAATAATAATAATAATAATAATAATAATAATAATAATAAAAGTCATAATAATATTAGTACTACTACTAATAATAGTATTACTAATAATAATAATAATAATAACAGTAATAATAATAACAATAATAATATTATTATTATTATTATTATTATTATTATTATTATTATTATTATTATTATTATTGTTATTGTTATTATTATTACTGTTATTGTTATTATTATTATTATTATTATTATTATTATTATTATTATTAGTATTAGTATTAGTAATACTATTATTATTATTAGTACTATTATTATTATGACTGTTATTATTATTATTATTATTGTTATTATTATTATTATTATCACGCAATTAGTTATGTACATTTATGTATGTACGTAACAAATCTAAGGAAAGGGGATCTGTTTTAATTTGGGAAAAATAATTTGTTCAGTTATAAATTCTAATTATTGCAAAATAATAGCAACTAGGCCCATGTGCTCGGGTTGTCCTTGGATTAATATTCCAAATTGGAGGTCTTAGGTTCAAATATGTGTATCAACATATTTTTTTGGATAAAGTTCAATATTCACCACGTCAACCCGTCCACGTGAGTGAATTGTTTCTTTCTCAAATAAGCCTTTTTTGTGAGGGACTAATGAAGAAAAATTTTATTTATGAAATAAATTTTATTCACAATATGTAATTAGTGACAATTATTTTGTTAGGAAAAAATTCTTCATTACTTTGCTTGAAGTAAATCTTAGAGAATCAATGATATATTTTCACAAGAATATTTCTAATTTTTAAAATAGATATTAAATTAATATAAAATAAATTTTAAAATTTTAAGTATATATTCTATTAAAGGTACATGTTAATCATTTTAATTACATTAACTAAAGTTTAAAATTATAAACTATATTTGGTATAGATATGTACATAAATATTTGGTATATATATTCATAAATACATATACCTAAACCCTAAACCACCACGGCTGTCGACGCTTCGGCGAGCAGTGAGGAGAGGGATAAAGCCAAGTTTTCTGTTTCACTTTCTCGTCAAGAGATTGAGGAAGACTTTATGACCACGACAACGCACAGATTGCCTCGGAGGCCCAAGAAACGCTCCAAGAATGTTCAAAAGCAATTGGATGTATGTAAAATAATATCATTCCATTTCAATTATATCTTTCAATTCACTCATATTACATATACTATGTATTTCTCTGTTAATTAAACGATAACAGTGATGTCTAATTCACTGTTCTATTGATATTTGCAGATGCTCATTCCGGGATTGTAGTTGACGAAAATTAATGCTGACTTTTACAAAGTTCCGGATGCCCCCGAGACCGGAAATGTGATTATTTTAATTCTCTGTTTTAATCCATTTTAATTTTGGTTAATAGTGTTGGTTATGCTCCAAAATCTATAGTTTTGATAAAGTCCCATATCATCAATTTTGGAAACATTCTCTATGTATATTATTAAGTGGTAGCTTGGGTTTAGTAACTTGGTTGAGGAAATATAAGGTAGGCTCGCGCACATTAGGACGGCTCAGGAATTGAGCTAGGCCAAGCATAGTTCTTGGACTTTCGGTCAAAAAACCTAAGTGTGTGCCTGCGCAGGGGGGTGCCGATCCAGTCGATTATGTATGTCTTGCGGGGTGCACCCGAGTAGCCTATTGTTTTGCTTAAATCCCTAATTATTATTTCTTTTAATACCCTAGCAGTTATGAGCTTTTATTGTCATTATTTTCCTCAACATAAACCTTATTTATCTCTTGTTGTAACTCCCAAGCGTTTCATTAAACCATTAAAATCTCCAACGTTATTTCAACGTTCATTATTAGGGCTAATTGTTCTTCAGAGAATATACAGTATAATCAGTTTCTTCATCTTCTTCTTAAAATAACACTTTACGTTCATAGAGAAAATATACACAATAATAATTTTATTTTTATTTTTCATATTATCTCTGTGTATCCTATTCTTCTCAATATATTCAGCTCTTATATTTTGTTAATTGGACAATTCACATAGATAAGTCCAAAGCCTCCTTCTGTGAGTACACACGATCGGAGACTTCGCCGTTGAATCTTGGAAAGTGACCGCCGACAACCCATTTATACTGTGATTATTATCAGTGGGGGCGGAATTACTTTTTAGGACTGTAGCTACGCTACGCCTCGGTTTTTCAGTTAAGTTGTTCCAATTTAGTGTATTATTTGTCTTGTTAATTGATATATTTTCCAACAATCTAAAAGGTGATTTTTTAATCTATTAACAAGACGATCATGTTTGTGTTTATTGTACTCGTATTGATACAAAATTTATCTGGATACATCTCCGATGGCGGTTCCCAATTTAGTGACTATAATCTTTGTTAAATTAGTTTGTTGATCTTATTTTATCAAGTTTTTACCCCACTCTAGGATGAAAATAATAAATTGGTCTCATTAGGCCCACGAATATATTTTTTCTTTCTCTTTGTTTAGTGCACAGTTAATAAATAACTCTTAGCAGAGTACATGAAATTATTCTACTTTTGAAGTCCTACCTACCTAATTAATTTATAAACCACATTAATTTCTTAAATGGTGAATGAATTAGACAATCTGTTAGGGGGGTTGATAAGTGAACCTGAAATTTCTTGAATTTCTCTATGCAAATTACATGGTCCATTTGAATACTAGCAAAATCTTGAGAGACGGAATCTTTGAGGATAAAAGAAAGTTTTTGGTCTAATAAAAAAGAGGAGCTTTGGTTGATGGAATGGAATGCTCCAAAAGATAAGGAGAGATAAGTGCATCAGGAGCATGAACCAACCAATGGGAATTGCAGACTTTACAGTTGGTAAACATATGCTCTTTAGTAGATTATATTATTCCAGTATTAGTTGGTCAAAGATCAAGAGACTAGAGCTCCCAATTAATGACCTATCGGCACTTCTTGCCTTAAGGCAAAAATATGTTGTAAATTTCAGTTGAATATATCAATAAGGTCTTGGGATCCAAAAATGTTACATTTTAGTATAATATAGAAAAAAAACTAACAATTTTATGATATCAATGAACACATTCAAATTGTACACCGAAAGACCCACACAAACAAAGGTGAAATAGTAGTGAAATAAAAAATCTCTTGTCTACTAATTTTATTGGCATAAAATTAATATTTCCACTGAAGTTTTGGAAAATTAATATATTAGAATAATTTTAGTTAATCTCTAATTTAATTATTCAATAGTTAATTAATTGTGATAATTTGCATGATCTTCAGAAAAATTCAAGAAAATTACTTGGTGATGATAAGATATTGTTGTAAATTTTATGGAAGTATTTTAATGTGTTTATAGCATACTTGGAATATTAATTGAGTAATATTGTTTGTTATTTAAATCCTTTGTTAATATTGTTGAAATATTAATTGTTGGTGCTTGAAATTAAATTACCATGTTGTAATAACACATGTACTCTTGTTCCTAGTGGGGTGATTTAGGTTTTAGTAATTTAATTAAATTATTTTCTAAATTCACGTCTTATGAGTTGAAAGATTAATGGTAAATAATTGAACATTTATATGGATTGTGACGATGTCTTTCTTCTATTTTTATGTTCTATTATTTTATGTTAATTTGGTTCATGTGGCAAAGATGGTGAACAATGATGATAATTCTAGATATACTCAAATCTATCTCATTGCCTTTAAAAGATGAAGCGTAAGAAATCTTTATTAAATAGAACTGAGGTTAAAAATTAGTTAGAAAGGAAAAATAGTACACTTATAGATATGATGAATGTCATGATAATCAGGTTTACCTTACCTTCCAATATGCGGGGAGAAGCTTGCCTTTCTGAATCAATTTTTAATAGAGTTTCATATAAAAAGATAGACTTTTTACCATGTCAATTATGAAAGGAACATGCACCTAACTTGGGGTATCTTAAAATGTGAGGGTGTCTAGCCAAAGTAGCTATACCAAAATTTAAAAAGAAATAAAATTGGACATAAAACAATGGTTTGTATTTTTATTGGATATGTTTCAAACAGTGTTGCATATAGAATTTTGATAACTGAAGATGACCCTAAAACTTATGAAGAAGCAATAAAATCATTTGCTGCAATCTTTTGAAAAGATGTCATTAATAGTGAACTAGAATCCATTATGAGTAATCATACATGAGAGCTAGTTATTTTTGCCTAAAAGATGTAAATTTATTGGGTATTTAAAAGGAAGTTAAAAGCTGACTGGTCTATTGATAATTTTAAAGCAAGTTTTTTCAGTACTTGTTATGTGCTAATGCTCAGCCTAATGAGAAATTCTTGTGAATTGTTTTAATGTGCACTTCGTGCAACAATGTGATAATAACTGTTAATAGTCTGTTGATAATTTAAGTTAATTATTCTATGTGAACTATATAATTTATGAAATGCTAAGTATGAGCATTATGAAACATGTATCAGATGTCAAACACGTATAAATGTACAATATGAGAAAGGTGAAGAATGTATAAAATGCGAATTATACATGAGATGTGAAGCATGAGAAATGTGATATATGCATGAGATACAAAGCATGAAATTTGTACTGTGATTATTTATTTATATGTGGATGATTTGCTGATATTTGGTACTGATGAGAAAGTTGTGAAAACTATTAAACATTTTTATTCTCTAAATTTGACATGAAAAATAAACTTGATTCTTGGCATGAGAATTAATAAAAATGTACATGGTTTGTTTTTATCTTAGACTCATTATGGGGAATTCTTAAGAAATTTAATTTCTTTAATGAAGAACCATTAGGAATACCTTGTGACTCTAGTGTGTGCAATTAAAGAAAAATAAAGTGGATTGGTATTGCACAAACTGAAGATGCCAGAATCATTGATAGTGTAATGTACTTAATGAATTGTACTCAACCTGATATTGAATATGTCATTAGTATACTTAGCATATATACGCATAATTCTTCACAAGATCATTGGAATGCATTGTCACATCTAATGAGGTATTTAAAAGGAACAGTTAATATAAGTGTACATTTTCCTGATCATCCTAATGTTTTTGAAGGATATTGTGATGCTAATTGGGTATCTGCTAATGATGAAAAAAGCTCCACTATTGGATATGTGTTTACTTTAAGTGGATGACTTGTCTCTCGGAGATCTGCTAAACAAACTACACTGCTAAATCTACTATGAAATCTGAGTTTATTACGTTAAAATTGATATGTATAGAAGCAGAGTGAATAAGGAATTTATTGGCTGATATACCATTGTGGTCTAAGCCAATTCCTTTAATTTCTTTGTATTACGATTCTCAAGCAGCTATTGGCAGGGCAATGAACCACGTTTATAATGGAAAACAGAGACATATTCGCTTGAGGCATAATATTATACGAGAATTGTTCACTAACGGGGTTATTTCCATGGAATTTGTAAGGTCTAAAAAGAATCTATCGGATTTGCTTACTAAGGGATTGAGTAAAAATGTAGTCCAAGAAGCATCCAGAGGGATGAGACTATTGCCAATATTTTGAGTAAATAATATCTGATGGAAACCCAACCCCATGTGATTGGAGATCCCATAAATTGGGTTCAATGAGTAATAAGAAGTCATGTAATTATTTAATTAAAGCGCTACAATTATTAATATTTATCTGTGTGTATGTGGTGCTTACTGACAAATTGTGATATGATGAATCATTTAGATTCTTGATGAAACTCATACCCCTAAAGGGTGGTGTATGTCAGTATACACTTGATGGGTTCACCTATATAAAGGTGGAAGTGTAGGCCGCTTCCTATGAGAGTCCTTGGCAAACTCTCTAGAGCCTTTATAAAAATTTGGGATATGGCGCATGGCCTAGAACGCGCCCAATCGCAGACTTGTGTGGATCCAGGATTTAAGACATGTGTGCAAGTTCAATTGATTGTATCATAGATAATGGGTTCAAGAATATAGTTCACCTATAATCTACAATCATGAGCTTGTTCCACTAAGTGTCGATTCAAACCCACAAGGTATCGATGTTATGTATCTAAAATCCATTGCCCTTCTCACTTAGTTTTAATTTTTTTCTCTTTGATAATTTTGAATCATGTGGGGGATTGTTGGTTATGCTCCAAAATCTATAGTTTTGATAAAGTCCCATATCATCAATTTTGGAAACATTCTTTATGTATATTATTAAGTGGTAGCTTGAGTTTAGTAACTTGGTTGAGGAAATAAGGTGGGCTCGCGCACATAAGGACGGCTAAGGAATTGGGCTAGGAAAAGCTTGGTTCTTGGAATTTCGATCAGAAAACCTTAGTGTGTGCCCGCGTAGGGGGGGGGGGGCGATCCGGTCGATTATGTCTTGTGGGTGCACCCGAGTAGCCCACTGTTTCGCTTAAATCCCTAATTATTATTTCTTTTAATACCCTAGTAGTTATGAGCTTTTATTGGCATTATTTTCCCCAACATAAACCTTATTTATCTCTTGTTGTAACTCCCAAGCGTTTCATTAAACCATTAAAATCTCCAATGTTATTTCAACGTTCCTTATAAGGGCTAATTGTTCTTTATAGAATATACAATATAATCAGTTTCTTCATCTTCTTCTTAAAATAACACTTTACGTTCATTGAGAAAATATACACACAATAACAGTTTTATTCTTCTTCTCCATATTATCTATGTGTATACTATTCTTCTCGATATATTCAGCTCTTATACTCTGTTAATTGGGCAATCCACATAGACAAGTCAAAAGCCTCCTTCCGTGAGTACACACGATCGGAGACTTCGCCGTTGAATCTTGGAGAGTGACCGCCGGCAGACCATTTGTACTGTGATTATTATCAGTGAGGGCGAAATCACTTTTTAGGATAGTAGCTATACTACGCCTCGGTTTTCCAGCTATGTTGTTCCAATTTAGTGTATTATTTGTCTTGTTAATTGATATATTTTCCAACAAATAGTATTCTTAATCCATTTTAATAATATTCTCAATCAATTTTATCTCCAACGTTATTTCAATGTTCCTTATAAGGGCTAATTGTTCTTCATAGAATATACAGTATAATCAGTTTCTTCATCTTCTTCTTAAAATAACATTTTACGTTCATGGAGAAAATATACACACAATAATAGTTTTATTCTTCTTTTCCATATTATCTCTGTGTATCCTATTCTTCTCGATATATTCAGCTCTTATACTCTGTTAATTGGGCAATCCACATAGACAAGTCCAAAGCCTCCTTCCGTGAGCACACAAAATCGGAGACTTCGCCGTTGAATTCTGGAGAGTGACCGCCGGCAGCCCATTTGTACTGTGATTATTATCAGTGGGGGCGAAATCACTTTTTAGGACAGTAGCTACGCTACGCCTTGATTTTCCAGCTAAGTTGTTCCAATTTAGTGTATTATTTTTCTTGTTAATTGATATATTTTCCAACAAATAGTATTCTTAATCCATTTTAATAATATTCTCAATCCATTTTATTTGCATAGGTAACAATGGGAGAGGTGTTGCTGTTGTTTCTTGGACTTTGAAGCTTGTTATGTTGAATGACTAATGTGTGACCATTAATCAGTGATAGAATACTTGTTCCCCCTTGTGAATTTGGGAATTCAGTCAAAGCGTTAATTCCTCCCGGTAACATCTGGTGGTGTAAGCTTAGTTGAGTTTGGGATGCTAATTTTGTTAGTTATAATGGAATTTGTTAATATGTGCTTTTGATTATACATGAATAAGATATATGGATTGCTTGAAAATATTGGTTTATGATAGAGTTTAATTTTTTCAAGTACTTAACTAATTAGAGTTGGTTCTTCAGTTTTGCTCAATGGTACTTGAAGTTGAGAAAGCTGAATTGAGAAATTCATGATTTTCTAGATGATAATTTGAAGTTGACAATATTAGTTCATTTTTTATGAGGAAGTGGATAAGATGTGAGCAGAGTTGCTTAAATAGTTTTATGGAATGGGTTATTAAGCTTGATATCAATGTAAAGAGTACCTCTACTTGTTTGGTAATTGTTATTATTGATATTGTGACACTATAAATTAAAAGAAATTCTATAATATCCTTGATCAGGCTGGGTACCTTTTTTCATTTGTATTATCTGCTGTGGTTTTGCTATGCTAGGAAGACGAGTAAAAATACTACTCCCTCCATCCCAAATTAATTACTCAATTTTGACCTTTTTAAGTCAAATTGACTATTTTTAGAAGTAATAATTAAGCATATATAAATATATTTCTAAAATTATAAAAATTGGGTTAGTAATAAATTGTATATACTTTCTTTTGGTTATAATCTCTTCACCTATATTTTAGCAAAAATAGTAAAAAATTAGTTTTAACAATGGTCAATTTGACTTTAAAAAATCAAAACTAAGCAATTAATTTGGGACGGAGGGAGTATTTCATAATTAATTAGTAATTAGTACCGTTTATTGTTTCTTCAGAATCTGTGCTTCTCCTTAACTTTATTATTGATTCTTTTCTTTGTCTTTCTATTGTTGGTGCATAGTATTAATCGGAAAAGAAAGAATAGAAGAGGGGCTACTTCTTACTTGCAAAAACAAAGCATGTTTGTGATTTAGGTAAAATATTTGATCAGTTTGGAAAGCATATCACAATTGTACATCCTTTATATATACCCTGACTGCTAGCTTAAATTTGCACACGTCCCTTGGAGTTATTGGTGGTGGTTTTTTTCAACAACTACAAGAGCAGCTCAAGCTTTTACATTAACTATAGAAAGCACCAAACATAATTTTTCTCTCTTACCCTGAAGTTTCTTATTAAAAGACCTATTTGATTCAATTTCCAGTTCTTGTCTTCTATTATTTAATAATTTTAGTAGAACCATATTTTCTACACTATTTCTTCTTTTATTCCCTATGCTCCTGTCTTGGCAGACTATAATTTCATGAATTTATATTTTGAGGCTTAAACAAATCATATATAGCAGGAGAATCTTGTATTTCTTATAAAGTAATTACTAAACATTTGGGTTGTAATTAAAGTTGTTTTTCCTTGGCTTTGGACATGCAGATTTACGCAGAAATGATTGGAAATGTCATTGTGACAACCCGATATTTTCTATATAAATAAATCATAAATTTTGCGTATAATTTTTTTTTTTTAAGGATGAGGATTTGTACAAGATTATGTGTATATGTATTTATGTGGTAAATAAAAATATATTTATTACACGAATATTTACAAGTAAATTTATTGTAGAATTATTGATTATTATAAAGTGTATTTTTATAATAATTAATTTTAAGATAGAAATATTTTTATTAATTATTTTCCAAGAATATATAATCATATATTATTTAAATAATATATGAAGTGATTTTTAGAATAAATATAATAATTATTTTATTATATGAATTTTTGTACAGATTATTAAGTTAAATATTTTACCTTAATTATCAAGGTTAAATATGAAAGAATACTCAGATATGGAATCTAAACCCTAATTTTGGATTATTGTCAAGGTATGAGAATAATAATATAATATTAATTATATTTTGATTTTTCAGTGCTATGAATATGTACGGTATTACCGTATTGATAATGCTTGGTCAATTACGGTGTATTTTGACCAAACCCTAGTAATAATGTTAAACCCTAATTTGAGATCCAAATTAGAGTACAAGATTATTTTATAAGTGTATAATATTATTTATGGCATGTATTAAATGTATTAATTAGGTAAACCCTAATTAAAATTCTAGAAACCCTAATATTTAGAAAATACAAATTTTTGAGAATGAGAAACCCTAATTTGAAACTCAATTATGAGAGCGGGGTTATTATATAACTGTGTTATATGATTTTGTGATTTATTAGGTAAAATCTAATTGATAAATAGAAATATAAATTTCTAGAAATCATAATTTGATATTTATAAAACCCTAATTTTAAATTAGAGTTTGAGAATGTTGGTGATTGTATTATTGTGATTAATTAACAAGTATTGTGATTATAATTGTTAATTTTAGAAACCCTAAATTGTTAAACTCTAATTACTAAATTAGAACCCTAATTTAGTAATTGGAAACCCTAATTATAAATCAGTAACCCTAATTATCAAAAGAATAAACCCTAATTGCTAAATTAGCAAAATCAATGATAATTATATGATCTAAACCGAAATGTTACTCTAAAAAGTAATTAGAAAATTAATCATAACTAGAAAACCTTAATTTCAAAATTTAAGAAACTAAAATTTAATTAATTTTTATTTAATTTTATTTTTTTGTGCAAACCCTAATTGCTAGATCCTAGATTTGTTTTGTGCTAAACCTTAGGGTTAAACACTAAGGATTTGGCAAGTTCCAATTTTACCATTAATTGGAAATTAAAAGACCAAAATGCCCATTTTAGCATTAAAGAGGCTAGCTTGTAGGTTTTGACATTAGGATAAGTGGTTGACCGAGCATGACTGGACAATTCTGGGTAACCCAGAAATTGCCCAGATCGTGTCTGACAAGTTTTGTTGTCCTTAGATCTTTCTGTTCGTTATATGTTTGTTGTTTTTGTTGCATCTAGAGTATAAAATGGTATATAAACTCTATTATTATGCCTTAAAATCTCATTTTCATTGAACTGAATGAAAGAAATAATCGGTCAAAGTGTTAGGGAAGCTCATGATATTGGTTTTCTGGAAAACCCAGAAAACCCATGAAGGCAGATTCTGACAATGGTTGACCAAATGGTAACTGCTTGATTTGTTGGTATTTTGTTTATATTAGGTGATGAATATGTAGTGTTACATGTGGGCTAGAAGTCAGAAGTCTTAAATCACACGAACAGTTCATATGTTGCACGCTATAGTCAATCAAAAGTGGTAACTCGAACTGTTCTTCATTTCTGGGTAAACCCAGAAATGAAGAACATCTCTGACAGCGAATATAGAGGCTTAGATCTCTCTTTTGTTATGCGTTTTGATCATGTTTATTGTTGGATCGTGTAGTCTTCTATTTGTAATACATGATTTGACGAACAACATACCCAGAAACACAACACACACTAAATTATGATCGGTCAAACATGACCACTCGGTGACTGCCTATGAAAGTCTGGGCAGGCTCAAGAACATGAAGAACACCTATAGCGACGGTTTTGTCGCTATAGGTGGTCTTTAGCGACAGATATTAATATAATTTCTGGAAATTAATAAAAAATAAAAAAAATAGTTTTTAATTATTAAAAATATAAAATAAATTACTAAAAATTATTTTAAATTCTAAAAATTAGTTTTTAATTATTTTAAATATATTTCATAAATATTTAATATTTTTGAAATATTAAAAGTATTTAATTTATTTAATTATAATATTAAATAAATTATTTAAAAATCATTTTAATATTTGAAAAATCATTTAAAATTATATTATGATATAAGAAAATATTTTAAGTTATTTTTAATAACTTTTAATATTATTTGATAATTTTCATTAATAAATAAATATTAATGATAATTAAGTTATTTATTAAATGAATTGAATAAATGAATTAAAAATGATTTTATTATATTAAAAATCATTTTAAATAATAATAAGGTGTTTAAAAATATTTTAAGTTATAAAATATAACTTTTAATATTTAAAGGTAAAATTCATTAATTAATAATTATTAATGATATTAAAGTTATTTAATATTTATATTAAATAAATTAGTTTAAAAATGATTTTAATATTATAAAAATCATTTTAAATGAAAATAAAGTGTTTAAAGATATTTTTAGATATAAAATATAACTTTTAATATTTAAGGGGTATTTTCATTAATAATTTAATATTAATGATATTTAATGATTAATGATATTAAATTTATTTAATAATTATATTAAATAAATAGTTTAAAAATGGTTTTATTTATTTAAAAAATCATTTAAAAAGGATATTAATGATTTAAAAATATTTTAAGTTATAATTATGACTTTTAATATTTGGATAAATAGTTCATTAATATTTAAATATTAATGTTAATTATTTAATAATGATTTTAGATGTTTAAGAATCAATTAAAGGTAATATAAATGTTTTAAAATTATTTTGAGTTAATATACATAACTTTAATATTTTGGAAATGGTTTCATTAATAGTTTAATATTAATTAAATATTAATGATAATATAATTGTTTGATATTTAAATCATTTAATAATGATTCTGATATTTAAAAAAAATATAATAATTATTTAATAATTATTATAAGGCCATGAAAAATAGTGCGACTGATGTTTAAGTTATCCAAATGAATATTGAACTACGGTTTAGGGTCTTAGACTCGATATTTACCCGTAAAAGCTGTCGGTAAACCGACATGTTTCAGAAATTGATCTGGACTTAGATAATTTATTGGATATGTGTTTATTTGTGATTCAATGGTTATTAAGGTTGTGTGACAATGTGATTAGGATTGTGTTGATGTTTGTTTGTGATGCCATGATTGTAGAACATGTGTGATAAGATGAATAGGAAATGTGCTGACTGCAATAGGCAGTGTTATGTGTACGATATGTTGTACTAATCAGTAAAATGATCTGATTAATGATATGTTGTGACAGAAAAGGGTAGAACTAAGTTGAGAATTGTAAGCAGCGCATCAGGCAAGTATCCTAACTTTGCATTTTCTTTATGCAATGGACAGAAGTAAGAAGTTCAGAATAATTATTATTATTAATATATAGATTGTTAAATCTATATTATATAAACCCATTGATTATCAACATGTTAGTATATGATAATTCAGTTATATATTTTGTTCGTTAATTTCTAGAAATGATTATACAAGTGTCCCCACTTGGATAATCATTGTATTTAATCACATGTTGATACACCTTTGATATACATATATGTTGAATTATATATTATTGTTGAACAAGATAAGACCTTTGTTATAAAAACCGATAGGTATGAACATCCCGATAATGGGAAAATTTTTATGCGCCCAAGGCGGACAGAGTGAACGATAACTTCGTTCTTATACATGTAGTATTGATCAATACAGGGTACAATGGGGTTGATCACCCTCCGTGCCCGTAAGTTATGACGGTTTACAGATGAATTTCTGTTCAAACCTTTTTGAAAATGAAAATAATGTTCATAGTATGTCACAGAAACTCCATATATAATCAATACGTAGTTTCAAGAATTTAAAAGAGGATTGTTATGATATTATTATTGGTATAGATGACTTCACAACTATTGACTGGTTGTAGAAGGGTATTATAAAGAAAACATTTAAATTCTTTCAGCTTATATATATAAAAATACTTGTTAGGCACTCAAATGATCATCCTTGCTTAATTTAAATGTTTTTCAGCTAAGTGTGAAGAACCAGAAGGCTCATGCCGAAACAAGGGAAAGGGAAAGCTAACCAAATAAGATTTGTGGTACTGTTTTGTAATATTTTAAGATTATGAAGACTATGATATTTAAATATCTAATATCATGTAATGAATGACTAAAGGTTACGTACTTGGGAGAAAGACTCTGATGTATATGTAAATTTAAGTTAAGTTTTATATTATTATTAATATTATTAGTATTATTCCGCTCATAGAAATGGTATCGTGAAGTACCGAATTCGGATTTCAAGTATCCGGGTTCGGGGGCCTCACAAGTTGGTATCAGAGCTATAGGGTTAGAAACCTTAGGTGGGTTAGACCTTAGGCTATAACCTTAGAACATATGGAAACGTTGAAAATATAAATAACTCATGTAGAGTTTAAAAAGAGATGAATTGAATAAATTCATCGTCAAACAAAATAAAAGATAATTCATACAAAACTATTATTTGACTATGTGTATATAATATATGCTAAACAAAATAATTTATGTGTGTAGATGTCAGGTGAAAAAGGATTATGATATCCACGGATTGTAAAGAAGGAGCTACTATCGAAGCCAACAGCGGAAATAGAAGCTCACAATGAAACCAACTCGGACGAGGTGGTTATCGTGGAAAACATAGTACCAGATCCGGAAATAGTGGATTTGACATATAGTGATTCAGGCCCCAAAGCTGAAGCTGATCAAGCATCAATGGAGATGCAAGATTTGAGGAACAAGGTTTCTTCTCTAGAAGGGTTGTGGAAGACAGAAAAACTGCTTAACAGTCAATTGCGTCAAGCGTTAATAGAATCAATGGAAGAGCAGGATAAGCTTAAACTCCAAATCAATCAGATAGGAGCCTCAAGCAACATCTCGTGTGCAGCTCCGAGAGATAAGGGAAAAAGAAAGGTAGAAAACTATGATTTAGGAAAACCTAATAGAAAAAAAGGGAAAAGAATTTGTTATCTTTGTGGATATGATGGACACACTATTCTGTACTATCCTGACTATAAACCAGGAGCATGTTTTGTCTGTGGAAACGAAGATCATCAAGCAAGAAGTTGTCCAAGAAAGAAGGCGTAGTAAATAGATAGTATAGGTTATGTTGTGTAAGCGTGTTTAATATAATATGTGTGTTTAGTATGTCTGTGTAATGCATTATGATAAAACTTTTGTAAAAGTGGTAAAGTAAATCCCGACTTTTGTAGTCACAATGGGATAACTGATGTTTAAAGCACTATGTGCTGTGTTATGTAAGATATTTTGAAAGCAATGAATGAATATGAATCAAAGTTTGAGTTATGAAACAAGTTTAATAAGTTTAAACTTATATGATAAAGTTTAGAATGTAAGTTAATTTATGGTTTTTACTTAACCAGATAATGCCGCCAAGACGTCAAACTCGAAATCAGAGGGCAGAAGAGTCTGTCTACAATGTTGAAGGACAAAAACAAGCGGACCCAATGCAGCAGTTCGCAAATATGGTAGTTCAGGCTATGCAATAAGGAAACCAGCCGGATAATCACTTGGTGAATTTTAAAGACTTTAAAGTTGTAGGACCGCCAGAATTCAAAGGTACGACTGACCCTATAGAAGCCCAAACTTGGGTTAGGGAAATTGAGAAGACGTTTATAATAGCTAGGGTAGCTGAGGGGCAAAAGTCCTCTTTTGCCACCTACATGATGAAGGGTGAGGCAAATTTCTGGTGGGAAGCGAATCAGGTGAGGGCAGGAGCAGGTGTGGTAACATGGGATAGATTTAAGACTTTATTTTTCGAGAATTATTTTTCAGCTAGTATGCAGTCTAGAATGGAGGTAAAATTTTTGGAGTTGAAGCAAGGGGATATGTCGGTGGCGGAATATGCCGCGAAATTCAATGAGTTAGCTAGGTTTGCTCCGCATCAAGTCGATACGGAGGCTAGGAAGGCGAGGAGATTTGAGCTGGGATTAAAACCCTGGCTCTATAACAAGGTGGCAGTGTTGCAGATCCCAACATTTGCAGCACTCATGGAGAAGGCGATAATTACGGAGGAGGGAAGTGAGGCTATGAGCCTCTACAATAAGGAGAAGAAGAACAAGGGAAAGGTCGAGGGAGCTGAGAAGGTGAGGACTAATAATGGAAGCAGGAGTGTTGATGGAAAAAGGAAGGGGAACTATTTTGGCAATGTCCAGGTTAAACAGGAAGGTGTTAAGAAACCAGCGGTGCAGTGCAAGACATGCGGAAAGAACCACTCTGGGGAGTGTTTGAAGGGGAAATTTGTGTGTTATAAATGCGAGCAGGAGGGCCATATCTCTCCCAACTGCCCAAATCCTAGAATGAATAGTGGTTGTTTTATTTGTGGATCATTGGAACATAGGGTTAAGGATTGTCCGAACAGGAGGGTAGAGGCTGGTAGTGTGAATACGGGTAAGGGTAGTGGAACATTAGCAATCACGGGACCGACATCATCAAACAAACAAACAAAGTCAACATCAAGGGTCTTCAATATGACGGTTCAAGACACGGTGGTAGCCGGCAATGCAGTTCTAGGTAATATTTGAATAACTTTTAATTGCATATTTATAATTTTTCTAATTATAGTAAATTATTTTATAAAGAAATTTGAAGGAGGAATTTGAGTTCTTTTAGAAATCAAATTTCCGTTTAATCAGAAAGACAAGCTTAATGTGATTAGTTAAAGATCAGTTCGATCAAAGTTGATCGAGATCTATTTGCGAAGATTATGTATGCTATGTACCCAGTTATGTATAGGTTTTAAAGCTGTGATTCCGGGGACGGAATCCTTATAAGGGAGGGTGAATGTGACAACCCAATATTTTCTATATAAATAAATCATAAATTTTGCGCATAATTTTTTTTTTTTTAAGGATGAGGATTTGTACAAGATTATGTGTATATGTATTTATGTGGTAAATAAAAATATATTTATTACATGAATATTTACAAGTAAATTTATTGTAGAATTATTGATTATTATAAAGTGTATTTTTATAATAATTAATTTTAAGATAGAAATGTTTTTATTATATATTTTCCATGAATATATAATCATATATTATTTAAATAATATATGAAGTGATTTTTAGAATAAATATAATAATTATTTTATTATATGAATTTTTGTACAGATTATTAAGTTAAATATTTTACCTTAATTATCAAGGTTAAATATGAAAGAATAATCAGATATGGAATCCAAACTCTAATTTTGGATTATTGTCAAGGTATGAGAATAATAATATAATATTAATTATATTTTGATTTTTCAGTGCTATGAATATGTACGGTATTACCGTATTGATAATGGTTGGTCAATTACAGTGTATTTTGACCAAACTCTAGTAATAATGTTAAACCCTAATTTGAGATCCAAATTAGAGTACAAGATTATTTTATAAGTGTATAATATTATTTATGGCATGTATTAAATGTATTAATTAGGTAAACCTAAATTAAAATTCTAGAAACCCTAATATTTAGAAAATACAAATTTTTGAGAATGAGAAACCCTAATTTGAAACTCAATTATGAGTGCGGGGTTATTATATAACTGTGTTATATGATTTTGTGATTTATTATGTAAACCCTAATTGATCAATAGAAATGTAAATTTCTAGAAATCATAATTTGATATTTATAAAACCCTAATTTGAAATTAGAGTTTGAGAATGTTGGTGATTGTATTAATGTGATTAATTAACAAGTATTATGATTATAATTGTTAATTTTAGAAACCCTAAATTGTTAAACCCTAATTACTAAAGTAGAACCCTAATTTAGTAATTGGAAACCCTAATTATAAATTAGTAACCCTAATTATCAAAAGAATAAACCCTAATTGCTAAATTAGCAAAATCAATGATACTTATATGATCTAAACCCAAATGTTACTCTAAAAAGTAATTAGAAAATTAATCATAACTAGAAAACCTTAATTTCAAAATTTAAGAAACTAAAATTTAATTAATTTTTATTTAATTTTATTTTTTTGTGCAAACCCTAATTGCTAAATCCTAAATTTGTTTTGTGCTAAACCTTAGGGTTAAACCCTAAGGATTTGACAAGTTCCAATTTTGCCATTAATTAGAAATTAAAAGACCAAAATGCCCATTTTAGCATTAAAGAGGCTAGCTTGTAGGTTTTGACATTAGGATAAGTGGTTGACCGAGCATAACTGGACAATTCTGGGTAACCCAGAAATTGCCCAGATCGTGTCTGACAAGTTTTGTTGTCCTTAGATCTTTCTGTTCGTTATATGTTTGTTGTTTTTGTTGCATCTAGAGTGTAGAATGGTATATAAACTCTATTATTATGCCTTAAAATCTCATTTTCATTGAGCTGAATGAAAGAAATAACCGGTCAAAGTGTTAGGGAAGCTCATGATATTGGTTTTCTGGAAAACCCAGAAAACCCATGAAGGCAGATTCTGACAATGGTTGACCAAATGGTAACTGCTTGATTTGTTGGTATTTTGTTTATATTAGGTGATGAATATGTAGTGTTACATGTGGGCTAGAAGGCAGAAGTCTTAAATCACACGAACAGTTCATATGTTGCACGCTATAGTCGATCAAAAGTGGTAACTCGAACTGTTCTTCATTTCTGGGTAAACCCAGAAATGAAGAACATCTCTGACAGCGAATTTAGAGGCTTAGATCTCTCTTTTGTTATGCGTTTTGATCATGTTTGTTGTTGGATCGTGTAGTCTTGTATTTGTAATACATGATTTGACGAACAACATACGCAGAAACACAACAGACACTAAATAATGATCGGTAAAACATGACCACTCGGTGACTGCCTATGAATGTCTGGGCAGGCTCAAGAACATGAAGAACACCTATAGCGACGGTTCTGTCGCTATAGGTGGTCTTTAGCGACAGATATTAATATAATTTCCGGAAATTAATAAAAAATAGAAAAAAATAGTTTTTAATTATTAAAAATACAAAATAAATTATTAAAAATTATTTTAAATTCTGAAAATTAGTTTTTAATTATTTTAAATATATTTCATAAATATTTAATATTTTTGGAATATTAAAATTATTTAATTTATTTAATTATAATATTAAATAAATTATTTAAAAATGATTTTAATATTTGAAAAATCATTTAAAATTATATTATGATATAAGAAAATATTTTAAGTTATTTTTAATAACTTTTAATATTATTTGATAATTTTCATTAATAAATTAATATTAATGATAATTAAGTTATTTATTAAATGAATTAAATAAATGAATTAAAAATTATTTTATTATATTAAAAATCATTTTAAATAATAATAAGGTATTTAAAAATATTTTAAGTTATAAAATATAACTTTTAATATTTAAAGTTAAAATTCATTAATTAATAATTATTAATGATATTAAAGTTATTTAATATTTATATTAAATAAATTAGTTTAAAAATGATTTTAATATTATAAAAATCATTTTAAATAAAAATAAAGTGTTTAAAGATATTTTAAGTTATAAAATATAACTTTTAATATTTAAGGGATATTTTCATTAATAATTTAATATTAATGATATTTAACGATTAATGATATTAAATTTATTTAATAATTATATTAAATAAATAGTTTAAAAATGATTTTATTTATTAAAAAAATCATTTAAAAAGGATATTAATGATTTAAAAATATTTTAAGTTATAATTATGACTTTTAATATTTGGATAAATAGTTCATTAATATTTAAATATTATTGGTAATTATTTAATAATGATTTTAGATGTTTAAGAATCAATTAAAGGTAATATAAATGTTTTAAAATTATTTTGAGTTAATATACATAACTTTAATATTTTGGAAATGGTTTCATTAATAGTTTAATATTAATTAAATATTAATGATAATAGAATTGTTTGATATTTAAATCATTTAATAATGATTCTGATATTTCAAAAAAAAAATTATAATAATTATTATAAGGCCATGAAAAATAGTGCGACTGATGTTTAAGTTATCCAAATGGATATTGAACTACGGTTTAGAGTCTTAGACTCGATATTTACCCGTAAAAGCTGTCGGTAAATCGACATGTTTCAGAAATTGATCTGGACTTAGATAATTTGTTGGATATGTGTTTATTTGTGATTCATTGGTTATTAAGGTTGTGTGACAATGTGATTAGGAATGTGTTGATGTTTGTTTGTGATGCCATGATTGTAGAACATGTGTGATAAGATGAATAGGAAATGTGCTGACTGCAGTAGGCAGTGTTATGTGTACGATATGTTGTACTAATCAGTAAAATGATCTGATTAATGATAGGTTGTGATAGAAAAGAATAGAACTAAGTTGAGAATTGTAAGCAGCTCATCAGACAAGTATCCTAACTTTGCATTTTCTTTATGCAATGGACAGAAGTAAGAAGTTCAGAATAATTATTATTATTAATATATAGATTGTTAAACCTATATTATATAAACCCATTGATTATCAACATTTAGTATATGATAATTCAGTTATATATTCTGTTCGTTAATTTCTAGAAATGATTACACAAGTGTCCCCACTTGGATAATCATTGTATTTAATCACATGTTGATACACCTTTGATATACATATATGTTGAATTATATATTATTGTTGAACAAGATAAGACCTTTGTTATAAAAACCGATAGGTATGAACATCCCGATAATGGGAAAATTTTTATGCGCCCAAGGCGGACAGAGTGAACGATAACTTCGTTCTTATACATGTAGTATTGATCAATACAGGGTACAATGGGGCTGATCACCCTCCGTGCCCGTAAGTTATGACGGTTTACAGATGAATTTCTATTCAAACCTTTTTGAAAATGAAAACAATGTTCATAGTATGTCACAAAAACTCCATATATAATCAATACGTAGTTTCAAAAATTTAAAAGAGGGTTGTTATGATATTATTATTGGTATAGATGACTTCACAACTATTGACTAGTTGTAGAAGGGTATTATAAAGAAAACATTTAAATTCTTTCAGCTTATATATATATAAATACTTGCTGGGCACTCAAATGCTCATCCTTGCTTAATTTAAATGTTTTTCAGCTAAGTGTGAAGAACTAGAAGGCTCATGCCGAAACAAGGGAAAGGGAAAGCTAACCAAATAAGATTTTTGGTACTGTTTTGTAATAGTTTAAGATTATGAAGACTATGATATTTAAATATCTAATATCATGTAATGAATGACTAAAGGTTACGTACTTGGGAGAAAGACTCTGATGTATATGTAAATTTAAGTTAAGTTTTATATTATTGTTATTATTATTAGTATTATTCCGCTCATAGAAATGGTATCATGAAGTACCGAATTCGGGTTTCAAGTATCCGGGTTCGGGGGCCTCACAGTCATGACAGATGCCCATTCGATTGGAAAATACTATCATTGTAGGTGGACTTGTTGCTCATTTGAGATTGAGTATGATAATGATGCTGATCAATTGCTCGCAGACATGGAATTAAGGATACTGACTCTGATGATGAACGTGAACTCAAACTGTGAATATTGCGTATTTACTTAAAAAGGTAAACCATAACTTGTTTGTCCCCTTCAGTATTTTCTCAATTATTGTCATACTTAAATGAATGCATATTGTTTGCAAAAAATAAGGAAAGTTTCTGACCATAAGAGCCCACTTATTATAGTTAATTTGTTAGCCTTATGGTTGAGGATTGGTCCTTCAAGGAATAAACTAGGGACAAACCTTAGGATCAATATGAAACCATTGTGCATTGAGATTATCGCTTTTCCATCATGGCCATTTATTGCTATTATCATAAAATTATAACAGCACTTTCACGATTGTTTTTTGTTCAAGTTTACACAAGTTTGGAATATATTCACTTAAATCGCCAAATCATTGATTGTCCTTGTGGTAACTATGGGCAGAGTTGACCCTCGGGTTAGATTAATATATACCAACTTTTGAGGTATTCAAGCAGTTGAGTTATTATTGGTGAACTAAACCATGTGAAGGTACCCATCCCTCTTCTTCCTTTAACATTTATAATGACATAAGCTTGCCACATAAGAAAGTTTTATATTTTGAAATGTATAGATCAATGCTAAAAGGCTGAAGTTATCTGTTATATATGAAAATTAGTCTCTATCTATAAGATAGTAAAAGGGATCTACCTTGTATTTAGTCTGATGATAAGGTTGGAAGTTTTAAAATTTATAATGAATTTATTTTATCATATTTACATTCTGTTTTCTCTTGTAGTTTGAAGCAACAAATTCAACCTACCAATTTGTTTTCCATGTGCTATTCTCTTGCTTCTAAAGTATTATGAAATAGGAGCCAAGCATTAACATTATAGATTGTTTTACATATGGATCTTCTGTTTATGCTATTTTTGGTGACCCGAATTTGTTAGAGAAATTGGTCATGAAGACAGATGCTCGATATATTTTCGTGGTGGAGTAGGTATGCTCGCTTATTTTTGTTTGTAATGGCATTGCTATTGATGTTTCAATATAATTTTGGACAATTGTCTCTTGTAGCATGCAATATTCTAGCGCCTGACTGAAGATCACATATTTATCACAGCAAAAGGATACCCTGATATTGTCACAAGGTAGCGTAAAAGTTTAAACAGTTCAGGTGAACAATAAAGATGTTACTGGTTTGTTTCTAGATCTTGTCCTGAAAGTCTATTATTTATTAATTTCTAATTAAGTTAATAGACCTGTTCATGGATTATAAATAATATAATAGAAATCAATACGAATTCATGTGTAATTACAGGAAGATTTAATAGTGAGCATGTTGGAGAAGTGCAATCATTCTCTCCCTGTAGTTTAGAGACGAAATTATGAAGTGTACTCTCTCTATATATATGTAGATATATACTTTGATTGAAGAATTGTGGTAGCTTTAAATTGTTAATTGTAAAGATAATGAATGATTATGTAGTGGATGATTTTATTAAGTTAACAATATTTTAGTTTTTTGTATTTTTGCCATTATTTACTATGGGGGACATTGAGCCAGCCAGGTACACAAAAAGAATGTCAAATTTTGATTTAGAAACAATATAATTCGTTACCAAAGCATTGAACAAGTTTTAATATAACAATAATTTTTTATACATTTAGCAACAAATTTTCGTTGCTAATGGCATTAAAAATATAATATTTGGCAACGAAAAATTAACCTAATAACAACGGAGAGGATATTGTTGCTAATACTAAAATAAAAGGCAACATTTTTTATTATTGCAAATCATATCAACTTTCGTTGCACATATAAAGAAACGCCAACATATAATGTCGTTGTTAATCGACAACTTTTGTTGCTATTGAAAAATGACCAGCAACAAACATTTTAGTTGTTGATTCAGCATAATGTCGTTGCCAAATAATATAATCAGCAACGAAAATCGTTGCTAAAAAGTTTACATTCCACAACGAAAGAAAGCTTAGGCAACAATTTTTATAATTTACTACAACAAAAAATATTGTTGCAAAATGGTGTCAATTGCAACGAAAATGCATGGTCGTTGCAAAAAGAAAAGAGTTCATTTTATTGCCAATTAGCAGACTTTTGCAAAGAAATGGGATTTTTAGCAACGACATTTTAATTATTCTACAACAATATATTTTGTTGCTAAATGATCATTCTCTCTGTACAAAAGCCAAATTTTGTTGCAAAATGTATTACTTTTGGCAACGAAAAAAATACGTTCGTTGCGGAACAATTAGCAACGCTCATTGCGCAACGAAAGACGCAACGATAGTAAAGTCATTACCAAAACCATTTAGCAACAAAATTTGGCACCTTTAGCAACGAAAATCGGTTATTGCTGAAGCCCCATTTTTTGTAGTGTTAGTTTAGATTTTCTAAATACTTAGACCCATAATTTAGGTTTAAGAATTACTAATTATCATTAAGCGTGCCAAATTAGCGATTAGGGGTTACCATTAGTAATTAGGGTTTTAAATTTGAAATTAGTGTTTCTAATTTACAATTAGGGTTTGCCATAATCACTGCAACAAAAAGGGTTATTTCCGATGGAATATTCCGTCAGTGATAAGCATTTTCCATCGACTTTAACTCTATTTCCGACGGAATATTCGGTCGGCAATTCATTCGTATATAAGTTGGTTGAAATTAAGTCCGTCGATCTTTTAGTCGGGGATACTTAACATCGACGAACTTATCCTCGACTGAATATTCAGTCAGGGTTACGATATATCCGACCGAAACTCTTCGATCGAGGCTATTCGGTTGAGGATACCCATGACACGTGGCTAGGTGACGTAATTTGCAGATTCCTTAAACTCTACGGAATTCCATCGAGCGTAGTACTATTCCATCGAGAATAGATGTGACACGTGTCACATGGCAAAATGGGAAGGACTTATTTTCGACGGAAATCCGTCGAGAATAGTACTATTCCGTCGAGAATAGTGATTTTTTTAATATTTTATTTATTATTGCAATATCCAGGGATTTAACCCACATCTTGTACCTGTACCTGTATTCCAACAGCACATACATGAACACATGCTAACAATATAACCAATAACACGAATTACAATTACCAAGGCCGACAATATATCAAAAACCAAGTAAATGAGAAGTAAAAAGGTAAAAAACATCCCATTAATCTAAACTAAACTATATCAAACATCTCATTAAGCTAAATTAAACTAAATGCCAAGGTTTAAACTACAATACATACAAAATAATGAAACTCAGAATGTAAACTAAGTCAAAAATAATGTAAAATAGAAATGAATGTAAACTAAGTAAAACTAGTAGAGCCCCCGGTATGAGAAGGATCATCGGGCGGGCGTTGACGTTGCTCTGGAGTATGAAAATCGCCACCATCGTAATCCCGCTCGTCAGTCTGCTCGTCACCCTGTTGATACAATATAATTTAACTCATTAGTCCATATATATGATTCAGTTACAGATAACTAAATGAAAATTAAATTACATGCAGAATATATATTTGAATTTAAAACGAATAGTATACCTGAGCAGTTGAGGGCTGACTCAACATCGTCCCAAACGCATCCTCGACTAAGGTAATAACCATTCGAACAATCTCGTAGAGTATCGCAGCCCGCTGTTCCGGAGGGATACCCATACTCTCGGTGGTGGAACCAGCTGCAACGTCCTGTGCAAGCTGATGGAGGCGTGAACGGCTGGGAAGGTCCTGACGATGGAACAGCGGATCGGTCTCAAACCTCTCCAACACGCTAAAACAAAGCATTGTCTAAGCCAGCGCCTATATGTGATGGTCCCACGGGGCCTCTCGGATGCAGACGCTAGCTAGAGCCTAAAAAAATAAATATAACATGAATAATATGGCGAATTTTATTTATTCAGAAACAAGAAATAAACTAAAAATATTACACCTCCTGGAAGTGTATAGGCTGGTATCCTCGGTAACCCCAGCACTCGATACCGGCCGGTAGTACTAGTGGAAGTATCCTGAGACGTGACCCAAAGGTCCGTCTCCTCTTCCTGAGATAAACTAATCTCAGGCAGAGGGACGGTGGAATCTAATGTCTCAGCATCGCCCATAGCAGCCTACAACTCCGCTATACGCTGACTGCGGATCTTCTCAAACTGCTCCTATAATTTGATATATGTACATGTGAGTTATCTTGGTATCAGCATATAAATTAAGTAATATTATCCTAAATAATATTTATTATAGTAAATATATTACCCGTATAGCTAGTGCTGCTGGAGACATCGTCGACCCCGAAATAGAGCCCTTCGGCGTATGGACTCTATCCCAGAAATCCATCATAGTAGGAGGTCGGCCCAAGCTACTCCGCATGGCCTAAATCATATATACATAAAATAATATCACCTTAATTTACTATAGTTGCAGTTTAATATTAAACTAAACTAAAGGGAAATACATACCGCCTTAACTTTCAGAAATGACTGCGAGCCAGAAGTATATACAACTCGCAGCTTGCATCGATTCTTTTTCATCTACTCTAACTTGGTCTTGAACACAAAATCATCCCAGTACGCACACATCGCAGCCCATGTTGGATCTGATATTGACGGCGGCTGATGATCTCGTAAAGTAGTCCCGGGCGATTCTTCTACCGCCTGGACTGCCCTCTGTCGCATCTCGTATAGCCAGCTGACATAATTCTTCAAGATGTGGGTAATGATAACAGCTTCACCATCCGCCTCAGTGATGCCAGTCTCGTATCTATAGTATCTCTATCAAACAGACACAATATACGTATAATTAATTATTTGAACAATATGTAAATAACATGAACCTTGATTTAATATATGTAATTTAACTTACGTGAAACTTCCGCAACACTGTCACCATAAAGCCGACATCGTAACATGAGTACTGGCTAAATCACATGCAACCAATAGGGAGATGCGCCAGGCAGATGGCGTGTACGGTCACCTTAACTACAGGATCCATAATACTAGAATACAAAATTTATTAAGAACATTTTAATTTATTAATCACATAATAATATCATCGCGATTGAACATAAGTGATAGTTAAAACCTACACAGACGAGCCGACATCAATTGGAACGACGTCAGCCACTGCATGCGGATGACCTAATCGACCGAGGTTAGGCCCTCACTAACATCGACGTCTAGCATCTGTATGTTTAATATAGTAATGACATTGTCAATGAATGTATAATATAGTTATGAAAAACACGTTACTGATCCAAAATAAGAAATTAACTCACTAGCATCTTAAGACAACCCTCCCTGGGAGCCGTTGCCCGATCCGAAGTGGCCGCCACCACGGCCACCTCCACCGCTATGTCGAGGCATAGCTGTACTACTGAAATAACAGACATAGATACGATGACACTAACTAAATTTTATTGCAATTATTATATCTAATTTCAATGTATAATATTTACAAAACACTAATTAGTGAAGTAGTACGTCGTCAAACCCGTCAGAATCAAAATCATTTTCATTTCCATCTTCTGATTCTGTCTCTTCCTCTTCTGTATCAATTTCTTCCTCAGTATTATATTCTACCACCACATACGGACTGACAACCACATCTTCCTCCACTTCGTCAACATCGAGTACGTCAATGACTTCATCAACCACCACATCGTCATCATATAGCACAACGTTGCTGGGATTTCTAACTTGTTCTTGCAACGGGTAATCTGTACCATCAAATGGCCGAGTCTTCGTTGTCACAACTGTATACCAGGGGGTTCTATAATTTACGACATTAGGGGCGTAGTACACTTGAGTTGCTTGGCTGGCTAACACAAATACGTCATCAGACTGTAAATTCGATTCAACCCCTTAACCATCTTCTGAACTTCATAGTAACTCGTGGGCAAGGTATTATCCTTAGGTAAGATCTCCTTAAAAATAGCAAGCAAATCATTGAATCCTCTCTCACTGAAGTCATGCTAATTCTTGTAGTGTAAAAGCTTCGTCACTACAGAAAGCCTGGTGTGTTTGTCGTGTTCAGGATACAATGGGGTCCCTGATTCAGATAACATCTTGTAGAAGACAGCTGCTGAATTATTTGGCTTTTGTTGATCAGCACTGCTTGACGCAGGCTCATTTTTAGCCTAGTCAATATTCGTAGGGCCATACGCATCTACCAACATCTCCACGTCATCATAGTTATCTAACTGGTCTACAGTACTGTCTGATAGTTCTCTAAACTCAACTGATTCCCCGTGATGAATTCATACCGAATACCCATCCATAAACCCACGTGAATATAAGTCAAATTTCTCTTCATCGGCAGTCTTCCATATCATGGTCTTACACTCGAGACACGGGCATCTCATCTTTCCGTTCAGATCATCATCACATTCTATTGCTTTGTTCATAAAATTAGACACCCCGTCATGGTACGCATCAACTAATCCCCTCCATCAATCTTTATCCTAAGATACATCCTACTCCGATCGGCATCCATCTTTAATTGAAGAAAATACCCAATTAGATCAAGAATAATCATGAATGTGGTCCAAGCATGAATTTAGTTTACCTAGTTTATATTTCCACTCTACAGGGGGTTAGGCTTCTATCCCGTTCCATGATGTGTCTCCTCACTAATGCCAATCGTAAGCACGTTTCTACTATTTTCAGCAGAACCTCCTCATGGTCTCCAAGTGCACGAAATATACCAAGAAAAATTAGTCTAAGTATGCACTCGGAGAACATGTAGAGACACCAGCTAAAAGTTCCTCAAAATTTATAAAAACGCACCCTGTGCATTGGCATCGACCTAAGTGAGAGACCTAACATCCAGTAATAGTCCCAAACTGTGGACTATTCGACATTCACACCTAATGAGTGAATGTCGAACGGGTTTCTAAGTTGACACCTCCAAAGCATGTATGTCTTTATCAAGATAATCTAAGTATAGCATTTGCTTAGTTTGAACGATATGATCTGGTTCGCATATTTTATTATGGGAACTATATCATATCATTCAAACTAAGCAAGTGCCACTTAGTTTATTTTGCCAATGAAAAACTAAGTAAGTGCTACTTAGTTTATTTTGCTAATGAAAAAAAATAAGTAAGTGCTACTTAGTTTATTTTGCTAATGAAAAAAAATAAGTAAGTGCTACTTAGTTTATTGAATATTGCATCCCAACTAAGCAAATGCTACTTAGTTATTATTTGTATTTAAGTGTACTTAATTTTATTTTATTTAATTTAATTGTATTGTATTTTATTTTATTTTATTTATTTACTTAGATTTATTTATTTATCTCTTTATTTTTTTTATAATATTATATTAAATAATAAAGAAAATTTATTTTATTATATTAAATTAAATTTATTTTATTTTATTTTTAATTATAATATATTAAATAATAAAGTAAATTTATTTTATTTTTTAAAATTTATTTTATGTTATTAAACTTATCTTATTTTAAAGTTTATAATATTATATAATATTATAATATAATTTATTAAAGTTATTTAAATCTTTTAGTAATTTTTGTATTATTTTATTAATTTATTTAAGTTTTCTAGTATTACTTCTTAGTTTTAATGGCAAACTAAGTCCTAATTGTCTTTTATATAGTTAATTAAATATTTATTTATTATCATCTATAACTTCCACAGAATTCAGTCGGAAATTCCGTCGGAATTAATATTCAAAACCAAAATAAGAGAAGTCTTCAATTGATTCACAAATTAAAATTTAAAATGCTGGAAAAGGAAGAAATTAGAACACTGCAAATTATTAGTTTATCACACTGCATTTCACTTCATATGGCAACACAAGGCATAACTTTAATTAGAATGCTGAATTTGATGCATTTCAGATACATCAAATTCACTAGCCAAACAGAACCAAATCAGATACAAATTAGACTACTGACCCCAAATTAGAACTAAATCAGATGCAATTGTATGTACTGCTGACCCCAAAAATTATACTACCAAACTTACAAAATCAGATACATGCAATTATAACTTATTAAACCCTATAACTCCAGATTATGATATATATTAACACATGACACCAAATCAGATGCAATTGTAACTTATTAAGCCAATTCCAGTCAAAATCAGTAGAATAAATATTAACCCTAGCTAAAAAATTAGTAATTTCAGTATATACCTTTAATTATAAGAGGAGAAAAGGGACTGGAAAGAGAAAGTTAGAGGCGTAGTCATCGGAGTAGTCGTCACAGTAAGAATCTGGTGGCCAGAGATGGTGGTCGGAATCTGGTGGTAAGAATCTGGAGGGAAACCTTCGCGCCAAGGAGGAGGGCTTAAATCCGACTGATTTTGGTCGAGGATAAATTAACACCAACTGACTTAATGTCGACCGAAAATTCAGTCGGTTTTAGATTAAAGTCGACTGAATACATTCAATCAACCTTAATTCCGTCGAAAATAAAGCTTTTTCTTGTAGTGAATTAGGATTTTCAAAAATTATGGTTTTCTCTAATTAACATTAAATCTAATAATACACAACATAAATCATATAACACCATTACTACACAGTCTTGAATTCATAATTGAGTTTCAAAATAGGGTTTAACAAATTAATATTATGGTTTTGACATTATACACTATAATTGACCAACCATTATCTGTACACACATACTGCATATATTTATAGCATTGAAGAATAATATTATGTTTAATATAATATTATTACTCTAATTTCTTATTCCAATTCCAGAATTAGGGTTTAGATTCCATATCTGAAATATCTTTCAAATACGTACCGTTATTAATTAAATTAGAATAATAAACTTAATTAATCTGAAATAAATTTATATAATAAAATAATTATTATAATAATTCTATAATCATTTCATATATTATTTAAATGATATAATAATCATATTGTCATAGAAAATAAATAATAATAAAATTTCTACTATAAAATTACTTATTATAAGAATATACATTATAATAATCAATAATTCTAAAATAAAATTATTTTTAATTAATCATGTAATAAATAAATTTTATTTATCACATAAATTCATACACATTACCTGGCACATATTTCCACCTTTAAAAAAAATTATATGCAAAATTTCTTTTTTATTTATATAGAAAATATCGGGTTATTACAGGTCGTTTTGGGTGGTATGTCATCACAAGTGAAGGATATCACATTGTTGTTAAAAATGTGATCAACCAAATGTTGAAAATTTACCACATCCACTAATTTCGGCAAATAGGCTTCTTCAAAACCTTCAGTAAGTTCTTTCTGCGATCCTTAGATGTTAAAACCAAGTCCAGTATTTAAATTTTATGTGGATCTTCTTTTAAGCTTAAAACCACCTTGGCTTCATTATGACCCATAGTGCGGAGGAACTTTTCAATTTTCTCCATGTGTATTTTCCCCTTTGATTTGATGGCATGCTTCATCACCCGTTGGGAAATGTACAGTGGATTCTCCTTCGACACTGCAGTAGTTGTGTGAGAGGTGGATCCTTCAGCATCTCCATAATTCCATGGAACTTTTTGTAAGCTGATAACATGATATTGTGGTCTGAATGACAATTTGATTGGCTATAGAACAGCCACTTTCAAAGGATTGTCAACTCCTTTGAGCTAAATTACTTGTATTATGAAAGGTTTGACAGTCCCATCAGCCTCAGCGGATATAACTGTGAGAGCCCCGAATCCGTGTTCCAAATCACCACAGATCTGGTACAATCATACTATAACTATTATGGAAGATATAAATATATATTGTTTATATATTAAACTTTACACACTATTTCCCAAGGTCGAGTAACCTTAACTTATACATAATACATAATCTATCTAACGCATAACATTTTTATCATACTATACTATTACAATTTAACTGCACACATATACTAAGTTGAAACTGTCTTTGACCTTTCCTTGTATCCGACCTATTCGTCTTAATCTGCAATGTTTATCATAATATTGCAAGGGTGAACATAAGTTTGCCCAACAAGTTTAAGTTCAATAATTTAACGATATATCATGATTGAAAGAATATGAATAATAAGTTGTCTATAATTCAACAATATAATTGCGAACTAGCAGGAACAAGTTTTATGACTGAACAAGCATTTAACATGAACAAATATATCTGGACCGAATGGTAATGAAGGTGATCAGCCTTTCATACTTAATGAACACATGCAATACGCACAGAGTGCAATTTAATAATTAAATAGTACAACTCGGGGTCGAGTTAAGAAAGACTTGCCTGAACTGTTGATTACTGCTATGCAATTTAATAACCTTTGTCTGAAGACCTAATATTAATAATATCGATCTATAAGTTAAAATAATATCATCACAATATAAAATAACCTAAACACATTATCACATAACCCTATCAGTCCATAACACACATAAAACCTAACCTCAAGTCAAACTATTACAGTCTGAGTCGAGTTCGATAAAATTCTGTTATCCCGACGGTCTAGTGGGATAAATATCTAGTTTAAGTTCAATTAAACTCTACCTAAACACTTAACAGTTATCTTAGATAATTTTATTATCAGACCAAAATATTTTTTTTCATAAATTCGTAATAATTTTAAGATAATTATTATCATTTAATATGATTTTTCAATAATTAATAACGTATTTATATGAATTAAATACCACAATATTCTATTATCATTAATATCTATTTATTATCAAATATTAATGAAATACATTTCATAATATTATAATATATTTATAATATCACAAATATTTTTAATACTTTAAAATCACCTTTATATGATTTTTAAACAATAGAATTCATTATCCGATAATCGCTTTTAATATTAAAATATTAACATCTTCATAAAAAAATATCAAAAGTTATATTTTATAACTTAAAATATTTTTATAATACTTAAATCAGTTTTATATTATTTATAAAACATTAATTCTATATTTCCACAATTTATTTAATATAGTTATTAAATAAATTAATTATCATTAATATTAATTAATTAATTAATGAAATTTATCTCAAAATATTAAAATTCATTAAAAATAACTTAAAATATTTTCTTATACCATAATATAAATTTTCATGATTTTTCATGTATTAAAATTATTTTTAAATAATTTATTTTAATATTATAATTTAATAAATTAAATACTATTTATATTTCAAAAATATTAAATATTTATGAAATATACTCAAAATAATTAAAAACTATTTTTCAGGATTTAAAATAATTTTTGGAATTTATTTTATATTTTTAATAATTAAAAACCATTTATTTTGATTTATATAATTAAAATATTAATTTTTCTAAGAAACTGTCGCTAAAGGGTGCCTATAGCGACAAGACTGTCGTTATACGTGTTCTTCGTGTTCTTGGCCCAAGCCTAGATCTTCATAACCAGTTACCGGATGCCTAATTTGACTAACATTAAAGCAGTGTTCTTGCTGATTTTTTGGTAGCTTATGGTGTTAGGATTGTAGTACTGATGTAATACTACAACCTCCAACTAATTTCATGGCCATAAAACAACATAAGAGTGAGTTATAAGCCTCTTAACAACTTGTCAGACGTGTTCTTGTGCCCAGAATCTCCAGTAGTGACAAGGGTCGCTTTTTGAGCCTTTAAACCTTTGCTTTCCAGACTTGAATAATGTGTTATAAAGGTTCAATCATGTAGTATTAATGTCAGTGTACAATTATATAACATTAAAGCATCATAACAACAACAAATACGAGCGATCTAGACCGGACAAACTAGAAGTCAAGAGCTGTTCTTCAAAAAATTCTGGGTTTTCCAGAATTGGCTTAAGGCAATTGGTCAACGCCAGTTTGACAACTTATAACTTTGATTCTATGTGTTTTCTGGGTGAGCTAAAGGCATTATTGTGTAGTCCTTATTCCAGACTACAACATGAAAACAACAACTTACCCTAAACATCAAACATCAGCAAGATCCATGGCCTGCAAAAACACTGTCAGTAATTTCTGGGTTTCTGGGTTACCCAGAAACCATATTTTGTGGCCGATCAACGCAGTTTGACTACTTATTTCTGGAGATCTGGACATGGTATGTCCATGATTCTTGTTCCAGATTGTAGTACACATGGCATAGAATAGATCCATAACATAAAAAATACTAAACATCTAACACACACAGATCTATGAGGTCAAACATACGGCTGTCAAACAACTTTTTAAAGTTTTTCCAGATTTTTCAAAACTTCAAAATCGTGCATCTAGATGTTATAGATCCTTGATCTGACAACCCAGATCACATATTAACACCCTTTAACACAACTTTAAACAACAAATCATAACATTAACATAAAATCAAATGCTTTAGGGTTTATACCTTTTCTATATTTGATTCTTGATTTTTGATCATTGATCCTGTTCTTGGAAAGCTACATGATGTTCATGGCTTGGTTTCTCACTCTAGATTTCAAAAGTGAAGAGAGAGAAGAGACTTGGAGAGAATGCTAAGTAAAGTAAGTATTTCTTACTTTTTAAGTTATAAATTTTGATTCAATGTATCAATTGTTGTTAGGTGGCAAGATTGGCTGATCTTGGATAGATATAATGCACATGGCATAATAATTAGGTTACCAACTTAATATTATAACTAGATTTACAAGCCACCTATTAAAGAATGTAATAAAAGGGTATAATAGTCATTTCCATATAATTTTAATGGCATAAAAGACATTGGCTACAACCCTTAGGATTTAACCCTTAGGGTTAAAACCTAAGCTTCCAAAAATTAATGTCTAAATTTTTTAATTAGGTTTTAAAAATAGAAAATTAATATTTCTAAATTATAATTAGGATTCTAATTACATTAAAATTTCCTAATCATAATCCAAGCTTGCTAATTAGGATTATTATTTCCTAATTAAAATTGCTAAATTAAAAATTAGGGTCAAGATGATACATTAGGGTTTATAACCCACGAATTAGGGTTTTAAATAGAGAAGTAATCTTTCTAATTTAGAAATTGGGTTTTCTAATTAGATTATAGTTTTCTAATTACTAATAACTTAAAAATTAGGATTAATATTTCCTAATTAACATAAAATTATTAAATTAACAATTAGGTTTTCCCCTAATTATAAATTAGGTTTCTAATTCAGAAATTAGGGTTTACTAAATTAATTAGGGTTATCCCTAATTAGGTTATTATTAATAACGTTTAAACCTTATACTATCATTTATATTCCCAAATTAGGGTTTATTTTGAATATAAATTATAACTGTCAAAAACACTAACATGTAGATAGATCTATTTTTACACGTTTGCGTCAACATATTTACCACCGATATAAATTTATCATCATATATATCAACACTTTATAAATATATCATCATATATATCATTATTTAATATAATTTATTTATCAATAAATAAAATAAATAATATAAATTGTATTATGCTTCAATATGAAGTTATGAAATAAATAATATGACATTTAAGAATAAATAAAGGAAAATAGTCCTCTATATTAGAGTGCCTGTGAAATCTTAATTCAAATTAGTAGTATGTAGTCAGTAGTATTTTTTTATATATGTGATATGAGATTGGTGGCCTGGTAAAATTTTATAGAAAGAAAGTGACCTGTGAAATTTTAGATATATCATATACGATAGTTAAATACTCTTAGACTAACAATTGTAATTAGTATTTATAAGAATGTAATTTACTAGTCTCATTTCATAGTTTTAAAAAAGTTGGTAATATAAAAAAAATTAGTTAATTATTGCGGTATAACCGAAAACCGAACCGAAAAAACCGGTACTGACTTTGTACCGACCCGGTACTGAAACTGGTTATTCGGTACTAGTACCGAATCTTGATTTTTCGGTTCGGTAACGGTTCGATTTTTTTGGTACCGGTTCGGTTTTTTACCGATGAGCACCCCTACCTAAGGGTGTAAACACTAGAGGGCGTTTGAATTCTCCACCTTTTGGCAATGGAGGGTTTGAAGACTGTGCTTAAAAGGGAGAGTAATTTCTTCTTTGGATAGACATATTCTGATTGCCTTTCTGACCTTGTAGTATCAAGGAAACATCCTCCTCTTTCTTTTTATGGACCCTCCGGGGGTTGTTTCCATAATTTTCGAATTGGATGTGCTCATCAAAAGATTTAAGGGCAGCTAGGTCTTGAATCTTTCTTGACTTCAATCCTATCTTAGCCATCTCCCCATGTTTAATCATTTCAGAAAATAGTTTACCAATGCCAGCTAAGACTCTTTCATAGAAAAGAACTTCTTGTATGTCTGTGAAGGTTATGACCATTTCTGACTCCGTCATGGAACGAATAACTTGAGCAGCTAGGTGCCTCCACCTTTGAGAATACTCTCTGAAAGACTCATTGGACTATTTCTTGACATTGGTAATCTGGTATCGGTCAGGAACTATCTGAGACTGGAAGTTGTATTGAGTGAGGAAGGTGTGAGCTAGCTCTTCCCAACTATGGATCTTTGAGTTTTCTAATCTGGTATACCACGAACGTGCTTCTCCAGTCAGACTCTTATGGAACAGCTGCATCCTGAGCTTCTCGTCCTCTGCATAACATCCAAGTTCTCCAATGAACACCTTCAAATGTGTGTAAGGATCTCTTAACCCATCATATTTTTCGAAGTCAGGAGTTTTGAACTTTTTTGGATAAAGAACCCCATGGAATATACAAAGGTCAGCATATGAGACACTCCCATGTGCTCTAATTCCTTTGATAGAATGAAGGGTTTCTTCCATTTGAAGGACTTTCTTCCCGATATCACCGGTGTATGGATCTCCTTTGAGATGGGCGGTATCATGAATTTTGTTGGTCGTATCAAACTGAAGTTTAGGTACTATAATGGCTTTTTCAGGACCTTGGGTTCCTCCTTGTGTAGAAGATTCATCATGTACGGGTATCCTTGTAACCTGAGTACACTAGTGTAGTTCTTTAAGTAGAACAACCAAATCTATGATTTTTTTACTTAATTCGTCAAATTCTTTACGAGAAACTGGATTAAAGTTAGTCTAGTCTGATGATGACATAATTGTCTGTTGGCTCGTGGCCTTTTTGGATTTTGATCGGGTAATAGGTCTTATTGCTTGCCTGCGAAAGACTTGCATAGTTTAGTATTAGGGAATGTGTAAATATTTACATACTATGTGATGTATTAATTTTAGGAATATTATGCTGCAAAACGGATGTTAGCTGTTTGTAATACAGGATAACATGTTAATTTAACTATGTATGTACACATATTTATTCATATTTCTCATTACATGGAGATGAATATGGAATAAAATTACTAGTACTTGACTTTACGAGTAATTTTGAAATGAGAAAGCATGAAGAGACTTTCCTTTGCGTTTAGTTTATCAGAGGCTGACCTATCTTAGGTTACTTTCACGGTTTTTTGGCATTAAGGTTCCCAAATCATCGCAATTTATTCAATGGGAAGTTAATCCGGTTTTTTAACTGGAGCGAATTTGGGTGGTGCCTTTCCTAAGCCTCGTTGGAATTAGTCTTCCTACGAGTCCAGTAATCAAACACTGACAGGATAGCCTCCTGATGGAGGAACCACACAACATATATTCACATACAACCTGTCTCACTATTTATGAAAATGATGACATGTGCGGAACACTAATATGACAAGCAGATATAGTGTAAAACATTAAGCGCAGTAAAATATGCGCATTCGTACACATTCATCATAAATGTAAATACAACATCCACACATAATCATATAACATTTTTGAAAAGCTTGTAATAGCGGCTTAAGCCCTCTTACTGGCATCCCCAACAGAGTCGCTGATAAGTGGGTTTTATACCTACTTATTGAGTACTAATTCATGCGAACTATGCCCATCTCAAGTACATTTTAGTATGTTTTAGCTGCATTTCATGGTAGTTTGCATTGCATATACTTAAAACTCCTTTTGGTGAAAAAGTGCAGGAAACGACGTAATTTGGTGGACTTAGAGGGCATGAGGCGAATGGACGCATGAGGCAAGGCACAAGCTGTGGACGCGTGCTATGAGGATCGAGAGGATTAGGATACTAAGCAGGCATGAACAAAGGAATGAGCAGCAGGACAGAACAGTTGCTGCAGCAGAACTAGGAATCTCAATTACAGAAGCCGCGCGGTAAGACATGCTTGGAGACGCGCGCCCGCGCGAGCACCCAGCTGGACATCATGACACACTGCAAGTCGCGCGCCCGCGTGAGGATTACACTGGGGGAGCACGCAGCCGTGCGCTATGCCTGACTAATGCTGAGCTGTTATTTTAATTTGAAAATTTTAAGGGTTGTAATGTTTTTAAAACGATTGCTGACTGGTGTCAGACGTATCACTTTGACTATTATTCAGTTTTACGTATTTTTAACATCATAACTAGAGTTTACTCGCCGGGGGAGATTCCAACATAGAAGGAGCCCAAAACTCTACTTTTCTACTTCTTCTTGGGATTTTCTACCAGAGTGGATTATTTTTAGTATTTGCTGGATTCATATAATGATTTGAATAGTGGATTCTATTCAGCAATTGGGTTTGATTGTTCTATCTTTCATCTGTCAATTGTTTGTTTATTAATCATGCTTAGATTTGATCCCATAATGGCTTTTGGTTCAGTCATGAACTAAACTCCATTATGGGATTCTAACAGATTTTAATATGTAGTTTGATTGCATGCTTGAATGTTGGATTATTTTACATATCATATGGGATGTCTATCATGATTGTTTTGCATGTATGAATGCTTGATCACCATTCGTTTCAGTACTTGTATGGAATTGACAATGAACATGAAAGTATGGATTGTAATCATGATAGTATACGTATATGGGGCTGTTTAATATAGCTTATGTATTTCGTGAACCAGATAGACATATATTGTTTCACCGTATGAGTTAGAATAAGGGCTTGAACTTAAATTCAACATAGTTGCAAATTCACATACACATATAGTGATTTTGGTTATATTGATGATTACATAGAATTTATCTTTTGTGGATACTGTGTTAGTAGGTCATAGTGCATTAAAAAATGGCTATGACTCTTTTAGTACTTTTGGCTACTTTCATATGATATGTGAACAAGTCATGCATGATAGTGGTGATTAAATGAAATATAAAATGAAGATAGGATCCCATTATTTCCAGATATGATTTATTCTGTCGTGATTATTGTTTTAGTTGTTATTTATGATCCGAGTAACAAACCAATCTTAGTCATTAGTTTGAGCATATAAATATAGTGATTTAAAAAATGCATAGTGATTTAAATTAAACAACTTTCTCTATGGGATCAATACTTTACTTGCTCTGTATTGCTTGTTGACACATGTATGCTTGCATGAGTTAGAGCTCTTTTCTTAAGACTAAAAAAGAGGCAACATGTTTTTGGTGCCGTTGCCGGGGAAAGGCATTTAATTCATTATTATTATCATTAGTTTTATGCTATATTGTATAACTTAGACAACTCAAGTCTTATCTCATTTCAGTTTTTGTTTTTTGTTTCAGGAATTTGGATAAATTTTTATGCGCACGCGGTCATCCAACCCCGACTTAACACCTGTTCAGGACAACATAAACGGGAGATGTTGGAAGCAAGTGTTAGTAGAAATTTACAAGCATAGTTAGAAAATACGACAGCTAATATGGCAGCCGGGGCACAAGGAAAAGAGAAAAGAGAGGAGCATAGGGCTCTGAAGGAATATTTCATGCCCAATATTAATGGACTCTAGTCTAGCATCGTCAGACCAGCGATAGCAGCAAATACATTTGAGATAAAAATAGGCACTATTCTGATGGTACAGAATTCAGTGCAGTTTGGGGGTGCCGCTACAGATGATCCGAATGAACACATGTTGAGTTTCATCGAAATCTGTGATACATTCAGATACAACAGTGTGACGGAGGATGCTATCAGACTTAGGCTATTCCCATTCTCATTGAGGGATAAAGCAAGAAGTTAGCTTCATTCTTTGCCAGCAGGATCGATAACTACATGGGAGGACTTAGCACATAAGTTCTTAGCTAAGTTCTTCCCAATGGCTAGGACTGCAAAGATGAGGACATCTATATCTCAGTTTGAGCAATAACAGGGTGAGTCCTTATATGAAGCATGGGAGAGATACAAAGAAATGCTGAGGAAGTGTCTACATCACGGTATGCCAGATTTGATGGTGATCAACACGTTCCATAATGGATTGGGATGGCAGTCGAGACCGATTGTAGATGCAGCTGCAGGAGGGGCATTATGGGCAAAAAGCTATGAAGAAGCCTATAACCTTATCTAGACAAAGTCATTGAATGATTTTCAAAATCCTACATCTCGGATGCCACAACCCAAAGTTGCAGGTGTGTTGGAGGTAGATGCTATTACTCAATTGTCAGCACAGATGGCAGCCATGACAAAAAAGATAGATATTTTGGCAGAAGGTAAAACAAAGACAGTTTCCTTCGTCTGTGAGATTTGTATGGGGTCACACTCGATGGATCAATGTGCTATTAGCTTAGAGTCAGTTCAGTATGTGAACAACTACAGGAAATATCAAGGACAGTTTTAGGACATATATCACCCCAACAACCGAAATCATACAAACTTCAGTTGGTCAAATAACAAAGGGAATCAGCAGAATCAGTTTCAGACACAACCAGCACAGCCACAGTTTAATCCTAGACCACCTTTTCCGCTGGGATTTTCTCAACAACAACAACAACATCATACTCCAGCTGTACCTCAGTAAGAAAAGAAATCAGAAATGGAGGAGATGATGATGAAATACATGGAAAATACAGAGGTTATGATCAAAAGTCAAGCAGTGGCTATTAAGAATCTGGAAACTCAAATGGGGTAGATGGCGAACATGTTTACTAACAGGCCCCAGGGTTCATTGCCAAGTAATACAGAGACAAATCCAAGAAGAGCAGGGAAAGAACAGTGTCAAGCAATCACATTAAGGTCTGGAAAAAACACAGCAGATACTACAAGTTGCGCTCCTGCGCCTGTTGCAAAAGAGGAGGTTGTGCGGCTGCACAAGGCAGAGGAACCAGCTACTGAGAAAGAAAATCTGGAAAAGTCTGCGGTTCAGCAGGAAGATAAAGATAAAGCAGGTACAGAGGAGAAGCTTAAGAGTTCAGTACCACCAATTCACACTCAAGTTCCGTATCCGCAGAGATTAAATAAGAAAAGGGAAGATAAGCAATTCAGTAAGTTTCTAGAGGTATTTAAAAAGCTGCAAATCAATATACCTTTCATCGAGGCATTAGAACAAATTCCAAGCTATGCAAATTTCATGAAGGGTATACTTTCAAGGAAGAGAAGATTAGACGAATTTGAGACAGTACCCTTGACAGAAGAATGCAGTGCAGTACTTCAGCAGAAGTTACCTCCGAAGTTAAAGGATCCGGGCAGTTTCACAATCCTGTGCACAATTGGGAAGATGAATTTTGAAAAATGTCTTTGTGAGCTTGGGGCAATCATAAATTTGATGCCTTTGTCAGTATTCAATCAGATGGAATTGCCAGCTCCAAAGCCGATAAACATTGCATTACAGTTAACTGACAGATCCATCACATATCCACGGGGACTTGTTGAAGATGTCTTGGTAAAGGTGTACAAATTTATAATTCCGGATGACTTCATCATTTTGGATTACGAAGAAGATAAAAGTATACCAATTATATACTAGGGAGACCATTCTTAGCCACAGGTAGGACTTCGATAGATGTGTAAAAATGAGAACTCACGATGCATGTACATTATTAGGAGGTGACCTTTAACATCTTTAAGGCAATGATGTTTCTAACAGAGGAAGAAGAATGCTTCCGGGTTGATGTGGTGAACCGGGTTCTAAATGATGAAGTGCAGAGTATAATGGATAGTGAACCTCTGAGAAGCATCATTGCTGAAAATTCAGATGTGGAGGATGAGGAATTGAATAAATTCGTTCAATATTTGGATACCACTCCACAGTATGGAACCGTTGCATTATGTAATAAGTGTCTGGACAAGCATGTTAAAGTGAATGGCCAGAGATTGAAGAGTGATTCTGATGGTGAGGTAGACAAAAAGAAAGTCACCTCGATTATATCTTCGACATGAGACTCAAAACAGTCAAGCTAATTAACCATAACTTAGTGCTGGATGGGAGGAAACCCATTGTTTTGATCTCTACTAAGTATTTTTTTAGTTCAAGTTGTTGGGTTTAGCTTATTTTAATTACTTATTAGGATAGTATGAGTACATTTATCTGCTTAGACATCGTAATCAAATCACAGAAGAGCACGTGCATGCATTACATGGAAATTAGGGAGGCAGAATAGTCATTCATTTTGATTTAGTAAACCATGTTTTGATGAGATCCATTGCTGTTATTTTAGGTGTATTGGAGAGCATGCATGTTTGTCTTGCAGAGTCTAAAAAAATAAAAGTTACAGTGCAGATATCAGGGACGTGCGGCCGCACAACTATTTCAGAACAGATCTGTGCGCACTCATGATATGCATGTCAGATCAAATTTGTCAACCTCGCGCCCGCGCGCCCAGCCCATTCAAACCTCGCGCAGCCGCACGCGACAACAGACGTGGAAAAATATTTCAGTTTAAAAATGTGATGAAGATAAAGTGGACTCTCATTTGCAATCAAAACAAAAGTGGCATCACATTGTCTCTCCATAACTCACGTATCTATCTCTCTATAAGTTACAAATTGAAGTCTACATCTCTCAATCATATCTCCACGATTCTCTCCACGTTCAAAGCTCAAACCCACGCTCTCTCCCACTTATATAAACTATGGTTTCTCAATTTGATTGGGCAGAAACGAAATTGAGGGCAATAGCATCATTGTTGCTTCTTCATTTTCAATCATATAATCTGTGAAATCTTTATCAACTACAAATGGGGCCTAAGCGAGCACGTTCTATTACATCTTCATCGTCATCTTCCTCGGGCAGTCAAGGGGCAGATGTTGTTGATCACACCAAGTTTCTCAACTTGGAAGCCCAGAAAGAGTATTATCGAATTGTGGTAAAGACGTTCGTCAAGGAACGCGGTTTCAAGCCGGAAGGGCAGGACGGTCAGTTGTGCGCCATGGTTCGAGAGAGAGGCTGGGGTGGACTGACTGCTACTCCAACCCCTATTGTAATGATCATAGTCCACGAGTTTTATGCCAATGCCAAGGTCACTATGAGCGGTATATCTCATGTTCATGGTATCGAGATAGATTATAGACCACGTACCATCTGATTAATTTTTAAAATCAATTACGCACCGCCAATGGGGGCTGCTAATTGGGTCACCAGCGCTCGTTTGGAGACCGACATGGAGTTGATTATTGCAGAATTATACGTGCCTAGTACAAAATGGACCTATAAAGTAAGCATAAATCAACCTCGTATATTCCCAGCTGCAGCCCTGAACCGCTATGCAAAGGCATGAAACCTGTTCATATGTGCCATGCTCGTGCCTTCCTCTCATCAGCACGAAATCGCAACAGAGAGGGCAATTATTCTATGGGGCATAATCACCAGGAAATACATTGACATTGGCCATCTCATCCATTAGAATATGTTGCACTATTTATGGGGAGGCACCATTGGGAGCATTCCACACGCATCAGTGGTTGCCATGCTTTGTGCTAATCAGGGGTGCAACTGGGGCAACGAGCAAATGCAATACCCAAGCCAGGACATAACTTATGCCATAATTGAGAAATTTGAGGACTGGGCAGGTGGTGTGCCACACCCACGCGAACTAGGAATCATCCTTCAGTCCATTTTTCTAGAGTCGTCACAGTATCCCCCTTAGACAGATGAGGCAGGCCCGTCCACGCAAGTACGTGCCACCCATTCTGATCGCCAGCTCCGAATGTTGGAGCAAAAAGTCGATGTCATGTACGATAATTTGGGCACATTTGCGACAGGACTCACAAGGGCCTTGGCCAAATCTTTTGCGCAACAAGGAACAACGCTAGAATGGCCTCAGTTCGGAACCGCAACGTCATATCCACCACCAAACTCACCACCCGAGGAGGGTGGAACCAATGATAATTAGGGGAGTTTTTCATTACCCTTTACCTTCATTGAATGGGGCATTGAATATTATAAGTTTGGGGGTATTGGGGAGTAGTGTAGTTGCATGTAGTTTTGCATGATTAGTTTAATTTGTATAGTTTTTGTATGTTTAGTTTAAATTTTTGCATATAGTTGCATGTTATAGTTGCATGCCATTTTTAGTTTGCATATCTCACAGTGTTTGCTGTATGGAAAGTCTAGTCTAGCCAATGATGACAGTGAAATTTTAAATGATTTTTGAGTATTTTGGATAATATGTAGCTGAGATATAATGTTCTACACAATGCAATTCATAATGCTGTTTAAATGATTTCAGTTTGCACGAATGTGTTCACAATCACTTGTAGGTATAAGAAGTATGTGTTGCATTGCTCGATAGAAAATGTAGTTTTAAAAAGAAAAAAAAGAAAAGAAAAATAGCAATAAACACCGCGGGAAAGTGCGAAAGTCGCCCTCGTGAGTAGAAATAAAGCAGTTAAGCCTATTGTTGAACCTTAGTTTATTTTAAGATGTTGGAATAGTCTTGGTTGCATATATATACATAAGTCTTGATTTAAGTTATAATTTTCTATTTTGAGCAATATAGTATGAGTATTCTGTGCCTAAATCAAGTTTTGGTGAACACAACACACACAGAGCATATCTACAACATTGATGAATTATCTGAGTGTATAATATTATGCCTACAGTTAGGTTTGAATATGTATTCTTGAATCTAAAAAAATTTGTTGAGGCATTTTGGACTGAATTTCTATGATAGTTGGGACAATTTGAGATTAGTTACATCATAATTTAGTTGCATAGTAATATAGCTGCATTTTCATTATTCATTAGTATGCATTGCTTGAGGGCAAGCAACAGTTGAAGTTTGGGGGTATTTGATAAGTGGGTTTTATACCTACTTATTGAGTACCAATTCATGCGAACTATGCCCATCTCAAGTACATTTTAGTATGTTTTAGCTGCATTTCATGGTAGTTTGCATTGCATATACTTAAAACTCATTTTGGTGAAAAAAGTGCAGGAAACGACCTAATTTGGTTGACTTAGAGGGCGTGAGGTTAATGGATGAATGAGGCAAGGCACAAGCTATGGATGTGTGCTATGAGGATCGAGAGGATCAAGAGACTAAGCATGCATGAACAAAGGAATGAGCAGCATGACAGAACAGTTGCAGCAGCAGAACCAGGAATCTCAGTTATAGAAGTCGTGCGTTCGCGCGACAGGACAAGCTTGGAGACGCGCGCCCGCGCGAGTACCCAACTGGACATTATGACACACTGCAAGTCACGCGCCTGCGTGAGGATTACATTGGGGGAGCGTGCGGCCGCGCGCGATGCCTGACTAATGCTGAGATGTTATTCTAATTTGAAATTTTTAAGGGTTGTAATGTTTTTAAAACGATTGCTGACTGGTGTCAGACGTATCACTTTGACTATTATTCAGTTTTTACGTATTTTTAACATCGTAACTAGGGTTTACTCTCTGGGGGAGATTCCAACGTAGAAGGAGGTCAAAACTCTACTTTTCTACTTCTTCTTTGGATTTTCTACCAGAGTGGATTATTTTTAGTATTTTATGGATTCATATGACGATTTAAATAGTGGATTATATTAAGCAATTGGGTTTGATTGTTCTATCTTTCATCTTTTAATTGTTTGTTTATTAATCATGTTTAGATTTGATCCCATAATGGCTTTTGATTCAGTCATGAACTAAACTCCATTATGGGATTCTAACAGATTTTAATATGTAGTTTTATTGCATGCTTGAATGCTGGATTGTTTTACATATCATATGAGATGTCTATCATGATTGTTTTGCATGCATGAATGCTTTATCACCATTCGTTTCAGTACTTGTATGGAATTGACAATGAACATGCAAGTATGGATTGTAATCATGATAGTATACATATATGGGACTGTTTTATATGGCTTATGTATTTCGTGAACCAGATAGACATATATTGTTTCACCGTATGAGTTAGAATATGGGCTTGAACTTAAATTCAATATAGTTGCAAATTCACATACACATGTAGTGATTTTGGTTATATTGATGATTACATAGAATCTATCATTTATGGATGATGTGTAAGTAGGTCATAGTGCATTGAAAAATGGCTATAACTCTTTTAGTGCTTTTGGCTACTTTCCTGTGATATGTGAACAAGCCATGCATGATAGTGGTGATTAAATGAAATATTAAATGATATTTCTAGATTTGATTTATTTCATCGTGATTATTATTTTAGTTGTTATTTACGATTCGAGTAACAAACCAATCTTAGTAATTAGTTTGAGCATATAAATATAGTGATTTAAATTAAACAACTTTCTTTGTGGGATCGATACTTTACTTGCTCTGTATTGCTTGTTGACACATGTATGCTTGCATGAGTTAGAGCTCTTTTGTTAAGTCTAAAAAAGAGGCAACAGTCGCCACCTGTCGACGTCGGGATATTTATTTGTCCCTTTTCGTTTCTTGTTCTTTGGTGTTCTCATGTTAGGTGAGATTTGTTTGAAAAAACAAGTGAAAAAGGTCCGACATTTATATGTCGACGATTAACTGTTAAGAGTCACCAGTTGGTCTTTTATATGGTTGTACCAACACAAACGAGAAAAGGTTTGTACATTGACCTAGTGATGTGACACTGCTAAATGGGTCGGTGAAACCAAGATTCATTAGGGTTCGAGGGCTTAATTATACGGAGGGAAGGTGTTAGGCACCCCCCGACATCCGTGTTACCATGGTGACCGCTACTTTTCAAGAAACTGTTATATGAATATGTGTGTGTGTGTCAATGTTCTATTGATATGGAAGTAGTGAGAGGCCTCATTCGCACCTATATACACGGGGTTTGAATTTGTGTAAAAATTCAGTTTTAAACAAGATATGACAATGATGTTTTGTAAGAAAAAGGTTTTTCATACCCTTGTGCTCAATAGTAATTGAGACATTTCACAATTCCATTTTTTATTAAGTGTTCGGCTAGATTGCTTTTAATTTTTGAGATGCGAAGCATCTTCGAGAAAATAATGTACAAAGCAGTGCCGAACTCCTCATGGGCATGAAAACCATCTGAGGAAATCCAAATACCGTAAATAAATTTACAAGCTTCTTATAGCTAAAAATCTCCATCACGGGAACCAAATCTAGATCCAGTAGACTGAATCTGTGATCACATGATTCCTAGGCTCACATGATGCTGCAATTGATATGAAAGCAGTAAGCAGTTATATATATAAAAGTAATATATATATATATATATATATATATATATATATATATATATATATATATATATATATATATATATATATACATGATTAGCCACCACGAAGCACCTCCATGGGGGATCAGAAATGTAAATAAACCTGTAAAAATAATCAACCGCCACGGAGTAAACTCTAGGAGAGACGAAGAGTGTATATATATATATATATATATATATATATATATATATATATATACAAACTGAAATGAAACCACGGACCGAAGTTCGGGCATACACACGCAACACGACTCTCAACGTGAAGAATGGTGTGTGCAAAGATGAAGAGAAAGACTCGAAAGTGTGTGAGAAAGACTCTCACGCATAATAACCCTAGTTATTATACGTATTCATTACATTCTCGGAACTCACTTTTCCTAACCCTTTGGTTTTGAGTCCGCAGGCGAAAAATTCTTTTTTGCCATAACTGAAATATTATTGAATATTCTATCACGTCTCAAGATTTCACGCAATCAATAACTTCTCAGAATTTCAAAATAAATCTCCGAGCAGAAACGGGTGAATAGTGCCTATTTCGTCTTTTTCTCAGAAATATTTTTGTTCCCGAAATTTTTTTATTTTCGTCTTGAAAATTCTTACTCGTTCAGTTTAGCTCATAGCTAGAATCCTCCCAATTAATAATCATTCTAGGTTATAGAACAATTAATAAACACATAGCACAGAATAATATTAATAAAGATTCATTTTATTAATAACTAATTCTTTAAAACATAAATTCTGGATAATCCAAAATTCTGGGTTGTTACATTATTCCCTCCTTATAAAAATTTTGTCCTCGAAATTTCTTAAAACCAAACCCTTATCCAGGTCCTCACATTCTCCCCTTCTTCAAAGAATTTCGTCCTCGAAATTTTAGCTTACCCTTCTTCTCAACTTCTCTTCAAAGAAGTTCTTATTTTTCATACATTCCCTACCCTTTATAACTTATCAAGAATCATGAAATGAAAGGAATAACGAGGAATATAAAGATTCCTTTAAAATATTTCATACTTTTGCTGAGGGGTCAAATTGACCATGAACTCTTACTAGGTTATACAACATTTCGTCGTAAACCATTCTTTCCACGGTAAGTTTACAATCACAAAGAAAGTAAACCACCTCTTTCCATACGTAGGTGATCAACCTATCGTATATCCCCATTTCGGGGTATGTTCACCTCAGACTTAATACCAAAAATTTTGGATATTTCTTGAAACATTCGTCTAGTCAAATTAATTGACATCGACTACTTCTTTAAATTCTTTCGCAATACATCAAAACGTTTTATGACGTCATGATACCGCACTATTCACAGTACGTTGAGGACTTCGCCAATTTATGACTTCGTCATTATACATCATACCATAGCAGGTTTTTGATCCTAAGATCAAATCCAACACCAAGTTTAATTGCATTAATAACTCCATCCTTTTACCAACTTTGCATCAAATGCACTATGATATAAAATTCATTTTGATATTTCAAATCAATTTCTGTCTAGCCGAAACAATTAGCGTAGACATACCAAGAATAGTTCTTTTAAAAATCCATTGGTTCCAAAAGTCGAGCCAATTCTTTCATTTTTCCAAAACGCGCACATTAGCACAATTTCAAGAAATTTCGAAATCTAGCATAGCTAGATGACTTGGAATATCCTATTTTCCATCTTCCTTCATTGTCTTATTTGCGACAATACTTAATCTTCCCTAGCACCTTCAATGCTAAGTCTACTGAAAATACTTCGTTTTCAGTCTAAACATTCTTATACCTTAGTACAGTCCATCAACTTACCACACATTATGAGTCCAGGAACTTTCAACAATAGTATGAGTTTAAGAACATCCAGACAGACCATTGGCGTCCATTCGCTGAAACATTCAAAAACATACCATACTATTATGAGTCACGAACGTACCATAAGTATGAGTTTCAAGAAATCGTACCTACCTTATCATTCTTTACCTATCAAGTATATACATGAGAAAAGATTCACCTTCTCGTCATATACATCTTGATAGCGCAACCAATGTCAATGATTATCACTGTAATGAACTGAGCAGTTGTTACACCAAAGCACAAACCTCTTCCCATAACAAAGGTTCATACAACTCAGCCATCACATGAGTCCTCAATTGAAATCTTACAACTTCTAACTTTCTCTTTACTTAATACGAATTTTATTTAACTCGTATACTATCCTTTACAACTCAATTTGAGTTCTTCTTCCCGTACAACTTCGTAGTACCATACATTCATAGCATTAGCTATAAATCATTCATCGTCTAACATTTCATCTGTTACTATGATTTACTATGATCACGTGGTGATCTTCTTTATCCTTCTCTTTACGATTATAGCCTTAGGTACTCATACCTAAGGTTTATAACCTATCAGCTTTGATACCAACCTGTAACACCCCGAAATCCGGTCTATATTCATACCCGAATTTCGTACGTCACGAGTACATCATTCATCCAACATACATCATTATATACTGAAATATAATAACATACATTCTAAATTCCCAGGTTCTAAATCCTTATAACCTTCCTCATTACAAATAATGATAATTACATTATTCATTTCATCTTACAAGAGTGACTTTTATGCGCCACCAAGGATACATACAGTTCATTAAACTAGTCTATACTTTAATTCTATCATTCTACATTACAAGTCTTCACTTGATCTTCTCGCTCATTCACATTCTGAATGACACTTCATCTGGATACCGCCAGCTTGATCTATACGAGATCCTAAAGTTCTTCTAACATCGTTTACTGAAAATGTTTTTCATTTAAAGCAAGTGTGAGCATTCAATTGCCCAGCAAGTCATAACAGTTGAACATACAACTTCAAGAGTTTAACATTCCTTTGGAACTTCGATAACCGAACAAAGGTTATGAAGCAGCTTGAACAATAGGAATAATCTTGATTCCTATCATTTTAAAACATTAGTCACATTCACTTTGAAATACTTTCATTCTCTATTCTCTTTCATACACATCCTGTCTGGATAGAATCAATAGCACAGATTTAACAATAATGGTTCATGTATAAACAGAATATTCTTTTATTGAACAGTTCAAACATAGAATAATTCATCTCATAGAAACACCGAAGTGTTCACATTGTGGCACAAGGCCTCATACGTTCTACCACCTTGCACAAATATCGCACATTTACACATAGACATAACTTCTCAAGTTCAACATCTGAGAAGTTTAAGAAACTAGCATTCATTTAAAATATGAATGAAGTTAGGAAACTTGCCTTACGCACAGCTACAGCTTACGCTGAACTGCTCATTCTAATCCTTATAACACATAAGGAAACAACACATACACCAATTAGTCATATACTTGACTTACGCATTGGTTTACTTAACTTTACTTCTTAAGGTTCACGTTCTTACAACTAAGTTTACACGACAAACTTTCTTTACCTCTTTACGACTTTATGACATACGGAGATGTCTTACTCAAAAAATTCAATATCTTTGATGATTTACATTCTTATCTTCTTCTTATACTTCTCTAGGACTCAACACACATCGCTTCTCTACTAGTAGTCCATATGGTACTCTGAGTGGTTTCCCACAAACAACCAACAAACAAGTTTGCGTCTCATCTACACTACCATCATAGTGAGTTAGATCGGTTGCCAGTTTCGTATATACCTTCGCTCTCTGAAGAAATTGTTTAGCCCAGCTCCCATATGTCAACCATCAAAGGTTAAGATCGTACCACAACCTAAATTTCTCTTAACTTATACGAACTATTAAACTATAATGTTTGTTAAGTCAATTTCTTATTCCTTATGGCTTTCTGGCAAGCAATTGACATACCTCAGGACTAATTCTTATCCGAATCACATTCGGCTTTTATTAATCTTATTACCGTTCGTTACGGCTTTCTCAACAATTCATATTTTATGTACTACATTCATCAACGTCTAAGTTATACAACCAGGGTATACTTAGCACGTCCGTCAAACGCGAACACGATTCACGAGGATCATTTACGTATTCAACATTCACGTTGCTCATCTCTTAATCTCTCATTCAACCTTTACTCAAGGTTTTAATTGCTTTCGATCGTTATCCATCCCATGAACCCCATGTTCATTATTCTTTCTTAATGTCAAAGCCATACGGTTTGCTGTATGCTAAGACCGCTCGTCCATTGCAACAACGTTGTGTTCACAGCGTCTAAATGTTTTACATTCATCTCTCAATGCTATGTCATAACATCAAAATGTTAAACATTAACATCGTCAACCAACGTCTAAGGAGTCACAACCATAGCAATCCCTCACGTTCGTTTATCGCGCCTACGATCCCCGGACATCGGTTCCATAACTCGCGTCCACATTCTTTATCTTTTAAATCTCTTTTAATCTTTTCATTCAACCTTTATTAAAGTTTTAAAACACTTGACTAAGTGTTACATTAGTTGAACATTATGTTCATACTTCTTTCTTGCACATCCCCTAAGAATTTGAGCAATTAAAATCTCATTTCTGGGTATTTCCCTGCACTGGCGCTGCGACGCCATGCCTTTCCTCTCTTTCTCGCGCTGCAGTGCGACCTACGTCTCCTTCTTCCTTAGTCTGGCGCTGTGGCACCAAACCCTTCGTTATCTCTTGTGCTGTGGTGCCAATTAATAGCACCTCAGGCCCGACCTCACGTTGTGGCACCACTTCTTGGCGCTGCGGCGCCGAGCCAAAACCCTAGAAAAATTTTCTAAGTCTTTTACAAGCTTGAGACACTGATTTCGAAATCTCATAACTTCTTCGTTATAACTCGGAACGAGGTCGTTCCAAAGCCATTTTCTTCCTTATCTTACGTAATTTAATATGCCTTGGACAGAACTTCATTCTGAATCAGTTAACATTCCATTCAATTGACTTAATCTTAACCCTTCATTCATTTTTACGCTTTTAACATTCTTCGCTCGTTCGTCCGTAATTCGGTCATCCGAACTCGGAATTCGTTCGTTCTTGAGTCCACGACTCACATTTTATACGTTCTCTTACATTCTTATGAAACTGTACATGTTCGGGTTCATTTAATAACTTTCAAATTTTTGTTCTTCTTTTATTAAAATTTTGCCATAATTTCGTTATAGCATAGTTTGAATCCGTTGTTCATGAACGTGTCTAACGTTCCTAACCAAGCAATAAGCATCTAACTTATACGCGATGGTTTTAAACTTGTCCATCAACAACATTTATACTACGATGGTTTTAAATTTGTCCATCAACAACGTTCTTCGTGTTCTTCGCGTTTTTCGTTCGTTCTTCATTTTTAATCGATATTTTGGATTCCGATTTCACTTTTTCTTGGAATTTGATGTTATAGAACACCATTCCTTACTTAATTCACCTACTCGTTCATAATATTCATTCGGATCACTCAAAATCCTCACGAATCTTATACTTGCTTAAGAAATTTATAAACTAAATTTCTTATTTTTATTTCTTCATTTTCTTACGATTTCAACCATATGAAATCATTCTCAATATCTTTTACTCCTTATTCTCATTAAGTTATATTTTAAACATATTAAACTTAAAGAAAATATTAGAAGAAATTAGGGTTCGAATTACCGTTCTTCCGTTATACAAAGTCGGCGATTTGTGAGCTTTTCTATTTCTCGATCACTTTTGATCTGAGCATTCATGATCATTCTCTTCCTTCTCCTCTCCCAACCGAGCTCTCTCTCTCTCTCTCTCAAGTTATAGGATTTTCAAAATCCTAGAAAATGAAAATTTAGCTTTCTATTTACAGAAAACCAAAGCTAGGGCAAAATAGTCATTTCGCCGCTAAAGTCACTATTCCCACCTCCTTAAAAACTTAGCCACCAAGTTTACTTGGCCACCACCCTTACTTGGTGGCCAAGTGGCCTCCCTTATACCCATGGGTCATCCCCATGGG